>JAQJVL010000004.1:212500-272500 GCA_035578905.1 Stictocephala bisonia
TCTCTCTCTCTCTCTCTCTCTCTCTCTCTCTCTCTCTCTCTCTCTCTCTCTCTCTCTCTCTCTCTCTCTCTCTCTCTCTCTCTCTCTCTCTCTCTCTCTCTCTCTCTCTCTCTCTCTCTCTCTCTCTCTCTCTCTCTCTCTCTCTCTCTCTCTCTCTCTCTCTCTCTCTCTCTCTCTCTCTCTCTCTCTCTCTCTCTCTCTCTCTCTCTCTCTCTCTCTCTCTCTCTCTCTCTCTCTCTCTCTCTCTCTCTCTCTCTCTCTCTCTCTCTCTCTCTCTCTCTCTCTCTCTCTCTCTCTCTCTCTCTCTCTCTCTCTCTCTCTCTCTCTCTCTCTCTCTCTCTCTCTCTCTCTCTCTCTCTCTCTCTCTCTCTCTCTCTCTCTCTCTCTCTCTCTCTCTCTCTCTCTCTCTCTCTCTCTCTCTCTCTCTCTCTCTCTCTCTCTCTCTCTCTCTCTCTCTCTCTCTCTCTCTCTCTCTCTCTCTCTCTCTCTCTCTCTCTCTCTCTCTCTCTCTCTCTCTCTCTCTCTCTCTCTCTCTCTCTCTCTCTCTCTCTCTCTCTCTCTCTCTCTCTCTCTCTCTCTCTCTCTCTCTCTCTCTTTCTCTCTCTCTCTTCAGTAAGCCACACTGCCCTCTTTGTCAATCTCCGTCTCACAGTTAAAAAAAAAAAAAATACTCTTTTTCCACTTTTTTGCTCCCTATAGTTGTTATACGTACATTGTACCAAATAGCCACCCTAACATTTACTCACTGATCGTTGATCGTAACTTCAGATGTATATAGGATGTTTATTTAAAGGTAGATAAGAGGTGGGAAGTATTTGTCCGTTTTAATCCCTCTACTGAGAAGGATGGGTGTAAATGGGTGGGAGTATTCGTAGCTAACAGCACACGTTATGAACATTAACGTAGTATTTTTGAGGGATTGTTATTTTAGTGATGTGATATTATGTATTAACGTAAACATAAATTAGGTTATTAAAAACAATTAAACAAAAACAACACTAAACAGACAGAGGAAAATATTTTAAATGTCAGATAATAATTTTAGTTCATTCATTTATTTTGAAATACTTTTTTGAATAAAAAAGTTAAAGGTCTTATTTTACCACGTGAACTTGGGGCTAAAAAGCCCCTCCATAACACTTAGTCTGGGGACCAACGGTTGCGAGTGACTTTCGAACCACCACCAAGTGCTGGACGCCATTATCTTCTGATTATCGTTGAATCCCTAATATCTACTAATATAAACATTAGCTTTTTTCATATTTTTTTTTACAAATAAATGTTTATAAACTTCCCTCAACTATCCAATATTAGCATTTAACATTTTTCTTAATTATATGCACATTTAAATAAAATGTACATCTCATTACATAGTGAAAAATATAAATTAATATCAAAACTTCTACATTAAAATGATAGTTTTTTAATTAGCATAATACGTGTTGGCACATATACAGTACAAGTAAACGTCACAAACACAAATATATTACAGTACAAGCACAAATATATTACAATACTGTACCGGGTCTTGGACCGGTACAGTTTCGTTTTTTCCGTCGTAGTCTGCCGGGCTGCCTGAGATTCGCTTTTGCCCGGCGTTTCGCGTACTTTGGTGGCCGTTGGCCCAGTTCCGTTTCGTTCAGTGTTCCAGCAGGTTGTCAGGTTGACCATCAGTCTAGATTGTTCTAGTAGAGTTCTACTCGGCCGTACCTCCTTACCGATGCCAGGATAGAGCTCCTAAAACGTAAGTGTTCATTCTGTAAGTTTTAATATCTAATCACCCTTTTGGTGAAAATACTTTTGTTTCATTGAAAATATTAACCGGGCTTAGTTGTGTTTTCAGGGTTTTGTTAAATTTGTATTTTCTTTGTCTAGTTTTGTTAACCTAGGTTTGAGCCATGAGCTCCATGTACTTTTTACCGTTAATTACCGTTAATGCTTTTTATATCTGCCTTTATTGTCAATAGTAGTTCTGTATAATGTTTTGTTGAGCCTTTTTACAGTTGGAGTTACCGATATATCATATTTTTTGTTCTTTGCCAATAACCTAGCCTAGCTGTACCCTTTGATTTTCATGTTATAACCTATTGCTCATGTATCCATAGCCTAGTTTTCAGTTTGTCATTTTTAGTTCCATATACGTCTTTTATAATTTGCTGATTTGTAATTTGTTTTAAATCTGAGTTTCCTACATAATTATTCATAGCCTAAAGTTAATTTTTCACTGTATTGTTTGCTCCACTCATGTTCTTGTTTGTCTCTTCATGTTAAGTTTTGTTAAAGCAGGCACCCTTATGTTTAGTGGTTATGTGTAATATTTTGTTGTGATGGCTGGACTGTGTTTTATGGCTGTGTTTGACCTTTCAGTCCAGGGTCCTTGAGTAGGACGTTTCACCCTCGGCCTGCCGTCCGGGGATTGCCGACCATTCTGCACTGCTAGCCTGGCCTGAGGACCATGTTGGAGCCTGAAGGCGCCCGCTACCCGCTCTACATCTTTGTGGTATAAGTCTCCTGTCCTCAGGTCAGTGTTTTCCATCTTGTTTTCCCGGCGGCTGAGCTGGGGGTTTTGCTGTTGAAATTTTTACATAAAAAAAAATAAACCAAGAAAAACCAGTGATATCTATAAAGAAAAAAAAGAAGAAAAGTATGGTGGTGGAACAATTTAATGTGGGCTAGGCCTAAAACAAACAGTTTATGCCATTGGGGACTTATATATATTTTTTTTATTAAAGAAAGAAAAACTTGAAATACAAAAAGAACTTTTGGGTGTTAATATTTATTTATATTTATATTTCTTGTTATTAATTAATTAGTTTTATTTGTTGTTATATCTTTTTAGATTTTATAGTTGTTAGGTCCCTATGGTTAAGTTATGTTATTTATTTATATGTTTAGGCCTAGTGATTGTTATTTATATTTTTTTGTTCATTGTATTATGGAGGTCGTGAAGTGACTTTTTACTAAAACGGTGCCGTGTTATATTTTTTTTAAATTGTTTAATTTTTATCTCACCAAAAGGGGATTATGGGACTTTTACTTAACTTCTATTCGGAGCTGCCCAGGGATTCCGGCTTACTCCCTGGCCCGGTGGAATCAAGGGATGTGTGGGCTAAATTGCCGGTTTAAGTGTTGTGATCCAAAGGTTCTAAATTTTCACTTTTATGTGGGCTTTAAATTTATCTTACGTTTTGGGGGTCTCCGGCTAAACTGCAGATAGGCCATGTAGTTGTTAATTGGTAATTTTGGTATTTGTTGAGTTTGTTGTTTTGTAGCTTTTGTGTATTATTGGGTTAATTTTAGTGTGTTTGTTATTTATTTAAGTACGAATTAATATTGTGGCCTTCTGCCGTTTTGAGTAATTAATTTTTTTTGGTTGTTTTCATGATATTAAAAATTAGTTTTGCTCAGCTGCCGAGTCTTATTTTGACCCTCCAACTGCCACCCGTGATCCCATCGCTCGACTTGTTTTGAGCCATCCCCCAGTTGGCACGCTTACCAGTTTTGGTGGGGAGATGGGTCTCAATACAAGTACAAAATGCACAAATATTATGTTATCGATTACGATAAACCATGCTCACCTTCCTCAGACCAGAGGGATTCACAAAATAATCATTCTTTTGTGAATCCCTCTGGTCTAAGGAAGGTGAGCGTGGTTCACCAAAATCTATAACCATAATATTTATGCATTTTGTGCTTGTATTGTAATACATTTTTGCATGTTGTACCTGTATTGTAATAAATTTGTGCATTTTGTACTTGTATTGTAATATATTTGTGCATTTTGTGCTTATATTGTAATACATTTGTGCATTTTGTACTTGTATTGTATTATATTTGTGCATATTGTGCTTATATTGTAATATATTTGTGCATTTTGTGCTTATATTTTCCATTCTTTTGTGAATCCCTCTGGTCTGAGGAAGGTTAGCGTGGTTCACCGAAATCGATCACCATAATGTTTGTGCATTTTGTACTTGTATTGTAATATATTTGTGCATTTTGTACTTATATTGTAATAAATTTGTGTTGTGTGACGTTTACTTGTACTGCTTATATTGTAATAAATGTGTGCATTTTGTACTTGTATTGTAATAAATGTGTGCATTCTGTACTTGTATTGTAATAAATTTGAGAATTTTCTGCTTGTATTGTAATAAATTTGTGCATTTTGTACTTGTACTGTAATATATTTGTGCATTTTGTGCTTATATTGTAATAAATTTGTGTTGTGCGACGTTTCCTTGTACTGTATTAAAATGATTCATTTATTATCTGAGGGTTTCCACTATATATTACTTAGATATGTACTAAGATAATTAATGTTCCTCATCCTGCACTATGTTTGCAGTTTCACTTTAAGTTGTGTTTTACTGGTATCTACGCTTAGGGAGTTCAATAGTAGATGCTCTGAATACCGGCAGATTATGGGTAGAATCCATTAGACATCTTGTGCCCCGCCCTTGCGTGAGGCAACATTTGAAGGAATACTTTCTTAATCTAAATCTGTCTGGGAATGTTAAGTTAATGTGAACAACATACACTTTCGTACCGTTGATATTTTCTACTAAAATCACTGTTACTTTACTTAGCTTGAAAGTTTGTAATTAAAAAAGTGTCTTAATTGGGTCCATGTAGGTTTTTTACTAATATGAACATTATTTCTGCACATAGAGAAGAAGTAAATAAATAAACTATTTTAGTTAAATAAGAAATAATATTTATAGTAGAGGTAGGTCTTGAAAAAGAAATAATAATGACTAGGTCCCATCATCGAGCTTACTGACAAGTCAACACGTAATTATAATGAACGACCTGTCTTAGCTACCGAAAACTTCTCTTTAGATATTAAATACACTAATGTTAGTTTAATCTAATGTATCGGTAAATTATTTATCATAATCAGCACTAGTGGTGCTGTGCTTTAACCCAGTTACTTGGAGACAAAGTGTTCTATGCTACTTACATTATAGATTCTATGCTCATTACCAACATGGCGACCGCCCAATGGTTTCCCCCGGCATGGGGACTTCTAGAGAAGTTTGAGGTGTCCATGTTGGGTGGAAGTCAGGGTCCGGGAGTTGTGCACGGAAGAGAACTATTTATCAGGCTTGTCACTTAGCTGGAAATCAGAACAGTACTCCGTGGTTCGGATTCTAAGTTGCCCTGGCTATTATGCTATAAATAAGAGGTACTTTCTGAGCTAAGTTGAACTTAGTCAGTAACCAGACTACACTGATCATACACAATCAACCTACACTCAAGCAACAATTCATAGGATGCCTTAAAATGTGCACAACCTGGGACGGTATTTCATATCTGAATATGGATAAGAATGAATATTTTAATTATTATCAGTATAGTTAATAAATGTATGTGTAAAACTTGTTAGCTTTTAAAACCATCAGTTATTTTAAATAGTTTTTAACGAATAAACGAATAAAGTTATACGTAGCTTAGTATTTTTTGAGGTTTTATTTGATATTATAAAACCTGGATTTTTATTATTATTATAATAGAAAAAGCTGGCCTCTGTTATAAATGAATATTTTATAAAGTGTTTTTAACGTTTTTTAAACTCCAAACAATTGCCAATTGGTATTTGATTAATTCCAGAGATATTTTTATCCATAGGAGTTTTGTAAAAGACATTATCCGTTGCTGTCATATTTACTCTCTCGTGTAAGTCGTACATTCATTTTAAAGATATCTCTTGAGAGTGAACAAGACTCGTTAGGCAATAAGTCAGATAACTAGGTTCTACCTTTCGTATAGCATAATTATGTTAAGAATATGGCTACAAATATTACTAGACTTAATAAAATAATGTTGTTCCTAACTATTTTTATCCATGCAGTGGTAAACAGCAAACATTTCTTTTCAATTATCTTATGGCTCTAACCAACACTCCCTTTAACTGTTCATATCAGAATTTCTATGTATTTATCTCAAATGTGATGTTAACAACTGAACGCTTAAAATCCGTTAAAATCACTTACAGTCATAATATATTTAGCGCTAAACACTAAGTTTAAAGCTGGTGTTCACCGTTGTGGGAGTCATGAGTATGAGTGATGTCGTAAGATAGATGATTGAGCTGTAAGTGTAGTGTTTGAGAACTAGAGGGTGAGCCGTATGAGTCATGGGTGAGAAACAGTCAGGCTGTTATTGACGTGAGTGAGGATGAAAGTGAGTACATTCCTGTATAGATATGAGGGAAAATTGTCAGTTAAATTGGACGAAAGAGTGACGTGTAGGGTGATTGGGTTGTAGGATTTATGTGTAAGGGTCAGTTGGTGAGACGTATGAGTTATGGATGAGAAACTGCCGGGCTGTTATAGACGTGAATTTGTATGGCATTAGAAGATATCGGTAACAGAGACGAGGGAAAGTAGTCTGTTTACTTGAAGGTAAGAATTATTTGTGAGGGTTGATTTGTTGTAGGATTCATGGTTCAGGGTCATTTGGTGAGACGTATGAGTCACGGATGAGAAACAGCCGGCCAGTTATAGACGTGGATGGGAAGGACGTGAGTATATTCCCATGGTAGAGATTGGGGAAAGTAGTAGTTAACTTGAACGTAAGAGTGACGTATGGGTGATTTGGTTGTAAGAGTGACGTATGGGTGATTTGGTCGTAAGAGTGACGTATGGGTGATTTGGTCGTAAGAGTCATGTGTGAGGGTAACCTAGATGTATGTCCTGTGAGATTAGTGACTGCGGATTTTCTAGTTTTTAGTTGGTTTATTGGACCAAGTGAGTCATGTGTGAGTGGGATATGTTTGGTGAGGCTTGGGAATCAGGCCATAAAAACAATGAATGGTGATAGGAATGAGATAGCCGTGGTTTATGTAGTTTGACGTCCGTATTCAGAGTTGTTTCATAGATCAAGAAATAGTTGAGAGGGTAGGTGGACTACTAAAGATTGTGTTTGTATTATTTCGTATTGTGTAATAATGCACATTGTTATTAAAAAACAAATAAATATTAACTTGTATACTAAATCAAAGTTTATTTGGTAAAGGAAAAGTAGAGTTTACTAGCATATTTTTATTGAAGATCGTCATTATTTTTTAAACATATTATATTTAGGTCAATCCAATATTATAAATGACTTTTGTTGAAAGGTCAACAAGACTACCCAACAATTCATAAATATACTAAACATTTGAATATAAAATAGTATTTGCTAGACGACAATGCTGTACAGCTTCAAGTGTAACCCTCATAAACAGTTATAAACCATTAAAGGATATTAATACATTATACTGCAACAAATCAACGGGAAGGTATTTTTATTGGGTATATTTATTAAGTTTGGCCACTACAATTTATTATTTCTCATATTTATTAGTTAAAACATGTTATATAAAATAAATTACCTCTTTCAACAGTTCCAAATTTGTTGTGATCTTTATTACGATCGTTTCAGAAAATCAAAAAACAACACCAAGGAAAAAAGGCCAGCTGATAACAAAACTACAGCTGAAATAACGCAATTGTTATGACAGACACATCTTTCTACATTTTTTTAAAATCTCAATGTACACTGTTTTTGTTATTGAAGTTCATTGAAGCATATTTGGCATTGTATCTGACATAAAGACGCCGAAACGATCGAAATGCACATCACAAGAAATTTGGACTGTTGACAGAAGTAATTTATTTTATATAATCTGAAAACAGTTCAGGGGATAAATAAACATTTTTTGAGTAAAAAATATGTTTTAATATAAATTAAAGATAATAACAATTACTGATAAAAACGGTAACGTGAGAGTAAAATTAATAACAATAAAAAAGCTATACAAGATGCATGAGACATGACAAAGTCCTAAAGTATAAAAAAAGTATAAGAAATAAAACGATAGTATAAGAAGTAGATTCTCTGGTGTATATACAACAACTAAAATATGTAAGAAACATTAAAATCATTGTTAAATTTCATACATATGTACACGTTTAGAGCTACATACAAAATAAAAGTATTTGTTCAACCCTTGAACGTATAAAACGTGTGGTCAGCAATATGTTAAACCTGGCTTGGCCAAAATACCCAATGGACTAAACTTGATACGTTTGTTTGTCTCTATACTTGATAATCAGCTTGAAATAAACTTAAGCTTCCTTCCTTCTTAATAAGATTCCTTTTGTTGATTGAGGTAACTTTTAAAATTTGAAAAGTATTAAGATAATTATTTCTCATAAGGCAACTTCGAATGGTTACTGAAAATGAAAGATTTTGATTTGTAACAGTTCTTATGTACTGTATATACAAATATATTGACTCTTACTCTCTTTGGTTGGATATTACATTATCTAACTATTCCTATCATAAACAATAACAAGTGTGATTCAATTCCAAAATGGCATATTATTAATTTTTCTAATTAAAGTAAAGAAAATTTGACTGGCTAATTTTCCACGTAATTTACTTTTTCCACAAGGATTGAAAATGTATTTATTCACTAACTCATGATTATGGGAAATTTGACATTTATTTATGTAAATAAAAGCAATTTTTTCAAGAGCTAACACATACTAATCCGTGTCAAGACCTGAAAACTCGTAAGTCCTGAAAAAAATATTTAGTCGTATACGAGAGCATTTAGGTTGAATTCAATTTTTGGTGGAATAAATTATGTAATCGTTATGGCCAACATTGCTAATATATTTCATTTAATGCATAACATTTCTTCGGAAATTTCTTAAGGAAATCTACTTTTCTTCACGCCAAATATTCTCAGTTACAACTCATCTTCAGCTCACTAATTTATCAGAGAGAGAGAAGGGAGAGGGAGAAAGAGAGGGAGAGAAAGAGAGGGAGAGAGAGAGAGAGAGGGAGAGAGAGGGGAGAGAGAGAGAGAGAGAGAGAGAGAGAGAGAGAGAGAGAGAGAGAGAGAGAGAGAGAGAGAGAGAGAGAGAGAGAGAGAGAGAGAGAGAGAGAGAGAGAGAGAGAGAGAGAGAGAGAGAGAGAGAGAGAGAGAGAGAGAGAGAGAGAGAGAGAGAGAGAGAGAGAGAGAGAGAGAGAGAGAGAGAGAGAGAGAGAGAGAGAGAGAGAGAGAGAGAGAGAGAGAGAGAGAGAGAGAGAGAGAGAGAGAGAGAGAGAGAGAGAGAGAGAGAGAGAGAGAGAGAGAGAGAGAGAGAGAGAGAGAGAGAGAGAGAGAGAGAGAGAGAGAGAGAGAGAGAGAGAGAGAGAGAGAGAGAGAGAGAGAGAGAGAGAGAGAGAGAGAGAGAGAGAGAGAGAGAGAGAGAGAGAGAGAGAGAACAAAATACAATACAGCAATAAAATACCAGACATCTTTGTAGTTGTTATTACGATCAATTTTTAAGGAATCAAATTTCAACCCGAAATTAATTTTATCATAGATATATATGGAAAGAATTGCTTTTACAGAAATATTAACGAATGCTCATGGTTGTCAAGCTGCTGGATATCTCTAACACTAATATCATTTTAAAATATATATATAAACCACCAAAAATACTGTAAACATTCAATATCTATTACTATTTTCTAAAGGCATTTGTAGCACAAAAACCTCATCTAACAAATTCACTGTTCCAAGAAGATGATGAAGATCATCCGTAAGTTTGCTCGAGAAGAAAGACGATTACCACAACCCCCTCCTACCATCCCTGCGGTCTCTAACCAATGAGGTGGTTTGTTTACTGCCATGGAAACCACGCAGGATGGTTTACAGGGTTGTAACTCTCTCGCCCTTGTTCTGGAAGCATCATCACATACTGGTGGTAATAATAAGAGTTTTATTTTCATATTTGCGTATTATACTTTTTAAATAATGTAAAAAGCTTTAAAATGAGGCCTTTTCTTTATTTAGTTTCTTAAATGCATTTTTTAATTCATGCCTAATAAAAACACTACTATGTTTAGTTTTTTAATAAAATAGGAGTCCATATTTTACCGTTACAATAAAGAAATCACAAATAAATATCATGATATTAATAAAATAGGTGTGACCAACAGAATATCAAAAATAGTTAAAAAAAGAAACAACAACAAATACATAACTATAAAAAGATAAGTAAATATCACACAGATGTAAATCATTATTATTAACTGATTACCCTTTACAAAATTAAATGTTTGTTAGACTTTAAATCACTTTTTTATGTTTTTAAGGACACTCAGTGATAGTGATTCATATCTATATGAAATTATCTATATGAAATGTGATACTACCAATTAGATGTATATATCTTACCATATATGTTCGCCTTATTTCGTATACCATAACACATACATGTTACGTTGTTGAATTCCGAGAAAGCTAAATATCAAGGGGCAATCCTAGATTCCAAGCTAACTTAGAACTATGATCTTTTTACTACTATTAACAGAGGGAAGTGGACGATTTTACCTAACAGACTGTTGGTTTGACGTGGGGTACGAGGCAGTCGTTATGGTGATCTTCTGAGGTGAAACAAGGCTTGTCAGAGTTCGGCGAGTAATAAATAAGCTTGCTACCCTTAATAGATAATGATGCTTGCTTAATTATAGCGGGTGTGTTGTCAAGCACACCTACAGCACAACTCAAAGTGCTGCTTTATTTACTGCCCTTTGACCTTCACCAGGTCCACCATGGCGGTGGTTAAGAAGGCATCCTACAAACTGAATACTGTAGGCAAGCTCAGGAGGAGCATATCTAAATCTGGCCATTTGTCAGCCATTTAAAATTAACTATACAGCAAAACATTTGACATGGTACCAAATGTCATGGACGCAAAATTGCATTCTCCAGACCTTTCCTTGTCGATATCGAATCCAGGGAGGACTGGATACTAAAGATAGCTACAATTCCGCCACCAACAGAAATCGTCTGATACACGGATGATTGTTCAGTTATGGAGGGTGGGTCTACGGTCCTTCTAATGGGACTCACCACTGGGCTCACACGAAATCGGCAAATTTTACCTGCTCCAGTCTAGGGGGAGCATTAACTGATGGTAACTTTATATCCATAATTTTAAGTAGATTAAAACTAATTTACATCTTCATAAATATATAGTAATAAGTACTACGTTTACTATGGAAGTTGGGGGAGGGGGGGGTTAGAGAATGACTGGCAAGTTTCTGGACCTGCATCTGCATACCAAGCTGGATACATAACTACTCGACACATTAAATTGACACACATTGAGCACACTATTGGATGTGACTTATGTTTATTTCCTCTTGTGGTTCCATGCCATAATGGAGTCTCCGTTTACAGTGGAAATATAAAAGCTACATTCGCTGCCCAAACATTGTCACGTTCGGAATATGGTTGGTATTGTGGAATTGGTGACATGATGATATAATTATTTGGACTAAACTGATATATAAACCCGAATTAAATCAAAGAGTAAAACTCAATATATTTGAATGTGACATATTTGAAGCCATAAGTTTCACAAGGAATTAGAGAATAACAGCTCTTGGCAGGACTAGCTACGACCGGAATTGTAGGAGTCGGGGTCGTTGTCGGGGTCGTGGTCGTGGTCATGGTCGGGGTCGGGGTCGGGGCCGTAGTTGGGGTCGTGGCCGTGGTCGTGGTCATGGTCGTGGTTGGGGTCGGGATCGTGGTTGGGGTTGTGGTCGTAGTCGTGGTCGGTGTCGGGGTCGTGGTCGTGGTCGTAGTCGAGGTCGGGGTCGGGGTCGGGGTTGGGGTCGGGGTCGGGATTGGGGTCGTGGTCGTGGTTGTAGTCGTGGTCGGGGTCGGGGTCGTGGTTGGGGTCGTTGTCGTAGTTGTGCTCGGTGTCGTGGTTGGGGTCGTGATCGTGGTCGTGGTCGATGTCGTGGTTGGGGTCGGGGTCGGGGTCGTAGTCATGGTAGTGGTCGTAGTTGGGGTCGTGGTCGTTGTCGGGGTCGTGGTCGTGGTTGTGGTCGTGGTCGGGATCGTGGTCGTGGTCGTAGTCATGGTCGTGGTCGTAGTTGGGGTCGTGGTCGTAGTCATGGTCGTGGTCATGGTCGTGGTCGTGGTCGATGTCGTGGTCGGGGTCGGGGTCGTAGTCATGGTCGTGGTCGTAGTTGGGGTCGTGGTCGTTGTCGGGGTCGTGGTCGTGGTTGTGGTCGGGGTCGTGGTCGTAGTCATGGTAATGGTCGTTGTCGGGGTCGTGATCGTGGTCGTAGTTGATGTCGTGGTCGGGGTCGTGGTCGTGGTTGTAGTCGTGGTCGGGGTCGGGGTCGTGGTTGGGGTCGTTGTCGTAGTTGTGCTTGGTGTCGTGGTCGGGGTCGTGATCGTGGTCGTGGTCGATGTCGTGGTCAGGGTCGGGGTCGGGGTCGGGGTCGGGGTCGGGGTCGGGGTCGGGGTCGTAGTCATGGTAGTGGTCGTAGTTGGGGTCGTGGTCGTTGTCGGGGTCGTGGTCGTGGTTGTGGTCGTGGTCGGGATTGTGGTCGTGGTCGTAGTCATGGTCGTGGTCGTAGTTGGGGTCGTGGTCGTAGTCATGGTCGTGGTCGTGGTCGTGGTCGATGTCGTGGTCGGGGTTGGGGTCGTAGTCATGGTCGTGGTCGTAGTTGGGGTCGTGGTCGTTGTCGGGGTCGTGGTCGTTGTCGGGGTCGTGGTCGTTGTCGGTGTCGTGGTCGTGGTTGTGGTCGGGGTCGTGATCGTAGTCATGGTCGTGGTCGTTGTCGGGGTCGTGATCGTGGTCGTAGTTGATGTCGTGGTTGGGGTCGTGGTCGTGGTTGTGGTCGTGGTCGGGGTCGGGGTCGTGGTTGGGGTCGTGGTCGTGGTTGTGGTCGGGCCAGTGCGCGTTAGCCGGTTGCAGAATAACATCTTCCTTTCTAAATATGAAATAGTAATTGCTATACGATTTTTCATACTCAGATAATTTTATATCCATTTTTATGATAAATACTGTAAATGATTAATGAACAAAATTATACTAACCAAATTTAATAATAAAGATTATCACATAAAACTATAAGATCTTAATAATTAAATTTAGCTTACCATTAACTAAAACACAATATTATTATATATTTCCATAAAATATTCAGTGCTGTATACAATTTTATGTTAGAATATTTGTCAGTAAATTACGAGTTTGTATGGGCTGGGTCGATATGCATTGCGGTATGAGGTTTGGTAGATTGGAGGACTAGTTAGAGCGTACTACTAGGAGTAAGTCAGGGGGGAACAACAGTTAATTGAAGGGTTGAACATATACGGAAAAATAAACACCATCATAAAAGAAAAAGGAAAGTTGTAGAATAAAATGTGAAACATTTTTTACAACATTTTAGTGAAAATAAAACGACAAAATAGCTCTAAACAACATTATCAGTCAATATTCAATTAAATAATAACATAAATACTTATATACATGTATTTATGTCGTATACATATAGTTAATATAAACACAAAGTGCATATATGTATATGAATACAACTAAACAATAATGTATTCAATAAAAGTTGGTGGTTTTCGTTCAAGAGGACCTAAGTTATTTCATAACCCTCCAAAACTAAATGTTATCACAAGTGTTTAATAGTGTTTTATTTTAAACGTTTGGTAAGTATTGAATAGACTAAGTGTAAACATTCATTTATACCGTTTTCAGTTAAACTTAATTATTACAGTCATAAATTATAATATTAAAATATATTTTGTTACTAAAAACATTTAAATTACAAAAAACAATTAGTCTCGTTGTCATTCTAAAATAAACCCAGGCTCTATACCAATTCTCATATTCATTGTATTTGCTGTTTTCTCGACATTGCTACATGATTCTGTATTTTTAAATTGCTATGAATGTCCTTGTTGTGATATGTATTGTTAACACAGAAACGGAATGAAAGTTCGTCTCTAGTCACGTATTTCTCTGGAAACACGATTTCAATTCCACGCAGATTGTGGGGATAGAGGCTGTGACAAGCTTCACGCCGAGTTCTCGTTAATGTCAAAAATAAAATATATTTAATCCATTGTACAAAAGTTAATCTTATCAAACAGATTAATGAGTTTAATATTATTATATTATGTAAAATTGTATACGAACAATTATGATTTTGATTTAACTTTTTTAATAAGCTGAGGATATTCCTTGAGTATATTAAAAACATGATATATGACGAAAATTTTAAGATATTATATGAAGTTTTATTATTTAATGTGTATTGAGTTTAAAAAAATATAAAACTAAATATGGTATTTGACGGACAATAAAATATTCCAAACAATATTGAGTTGTATATCAAGTTTATACATTTACTTTTACTCTATTTTATAAAAAACTCATTTTTAAACATACTACTCATATTTATATAATTTATATAAATAATTGCTTCGCTCGTTGGGGCTTCGCCCTCAAACCCCCATTCAGTTTAAGCATCAAGGCTACCCGAGATGATTACAGTTGTCAACACAAGCTGATTTCTGCCCAAAATGATCACGAATGCTACCAAATTTGTACATGGTTAGTTCTCAAGACGATAACAGAGCTACCCAAGTTGATGAAGGCTGCCACCAAAGTTAATAATGAAGTGGGAAGACCCAAGCTTCTCATGAAATGAAACAAAATAGACTGAAAAAAAGAAAATTATTTTATAAGACGAGGTTTAGACTAGACAGTCCTCTCTACTACCTAACCTTACGTAGAGCACTGTCCTGGGCCCTTAAAGTGATGCCTGGCTCCATGGTCGAGCCGTGATATATAATGAATGCTACCTAATTTGATCACGGATTCTACCTAAGTTAATCACGGTTTACCAAGTAAATCACGGGGAAACCTACATTGATCACGGGGGCTTCCCAAGTTGATGATAGTTTGCAACCTAAGTTGAACACGAGGACTACCTACGTTGATCAGAGGACTACCTACCTTGATCACGTGTGTCTACACAAGTTGATCACGGTGAGGCTACCCAAATTATTACGGGGGCTACCCAATATGATAAAATGGTTTGTTACCCAAATTTATCAATTAGGGCTGCCAAAGTTCATCACGAGTACTACTTAAGTTAATCAACTTATGTTAAGTAACTTACGATTAAGATGAATCACCTTTGTTGATCACAGGAGGCTACGCAAGTTAATCACGGGGCCACACAGATGATTACGTGAGGTTAACACGTTGACCTCGGGGGACTATCTAAGTTTAGGATGGTCGGCTACCCTAGTTGATTATGGGGGCTACATACGTTGATCATAGGTAGCTACCTAAGTTGATCACTAGTAGCTACCTACAGCTGATCATGGGTGCTTTACAATATGATAACATGTGACTACCAAAGTTGTTAACTAGGAGCTTTCCAAGTTGATCACAGGCTACACAAGATCATTACGGGTGGTTACCATAGTGAATCACGGCGTATCATAAAAGATCATGGGGCTACCTAAATGGTTGACGGCCGATTAACTTAATTAATTTACCAGTGGGGCTACCCAAGATGATCGTCCAATTTGATCACAGGTGTTTCCCAACATGATAACTGGAGATAAGCAAGTTGGTCATGGAAATCTGCCCAAGTTGATCACAGGGGCTAACCAAGGTCATCATGGAGAGTAGCCTAAGTTGATGACGGGATGCAACCAAAGTTGATCAAAGAAGCAGGAGAGGTCAAGGTTTTAAGTATCCAGCTTGTTGTAATCATGTTGAAATCATGTTGGGAGTAATGTATTTCTGTTTACCCTAGAACGGGAATAATGTATGTCTGTTTACCCTAGAACGGGAGTAATGTATTTCTGTTTACCCTAGAACGGAAGTAATGTATGTCTGTTTACCATACAACGGAAGTAATGTATTTCTGTTTACCCTACAACGGGAGTAATGTATTTCTGTTTACCCTACAACGGGAGTAATGTATTTCTGTTTACCCTACAACGGGAGTAATGTATGCAGGGTAAACTTTTTCTTATAGTAAGTACTTATTTTGGTGCGCAATGCTGAACATTTATAATACCATTATATCAACGATTATACCACTTACATAATTATAAGAATTTATTATACGAGTATATAATAAATATTATATATTGATATTCTTGAATCACGATGCAATGTTAAATCCAAATGCTTTTGACATATGCTTTTGAATAAATATATTTGTAAAATATAACTAGATAATAAAGATTAAAAAAAAAAATCTTTTTTGAACTCATAGATATTTATTTATTTAATCACCAGGAGCTGATTGGTACAGTGGTTACATTAATATAAACAAATTAATTGTTTAGTGCCTTTATGTCGATTAGTCCATCTTTTAAAAAATCCAGCAAAGAGAATTTGTAAATAAATTAGTTTGTTGCATCGACAGGGCACAATTTTGCGTTTACAATTCAATCCACGCAATCCAATAGTATTTTTAAAAAAAATTAAACAGAGACACTAAAATTGAGGTATATTAGTAACAGTTGCACGTAAGAATTAAATAGAAGGGTATATTCCAGGAAGATGTAACAAACAGCAATTTACCACTATTTACTAGATAACATATAAATGTGTCTCATGCTTGCATTTAAAATATTGAGTTTAATATATTCAAGAATAACAGTTTTGTGGTTTTGTAGTAGTAAAATCAAGAATGGAGAAAATTACGGGTGGTCATTAATTAATTAATTTCAGCAGGATATTGTCAGTAAGAACGGGTGAGGTTGAATTGATAAAGTAGATACATGATATTAATAACTTGTATGACCAATTGACATATTGAAATAAAGAGGAAATACTAAAACCAGTTAGTTGTTTTAAGTTGCGTAGCGTTATAGAATGGTGGACAGATAAACATTTCAAGTTTTTTTTTATTTTCTAACAGTTTCGTTTATAAAGATTTTCTTGGAATTCGTTTACCCTCAAATATAAAAACAAATTAAAGAATATATAAGTAAAAAATTATCATGACATTAAAACCCGTCAGGAACACTATACTTCAAACGTTACATAGTGCTTCTGTATATTAATACAAGTATATATATATATATATATATATATATATATATATATATATATATATATATATATATATAAATTGTAATACTGTTATTGTTACAAAAAAGGACCATTCTAATTATTTACACTGACACTTGTTGTAATTTGGGAGAAAACTGATAAGACTGCTGCTAAGGAATGTATGATAACAAGGAGAACATGAGAAAATTGTCAAATATTCTCAATTGAGTTGGAGACAAAGAGACCAATGTGGCTGATTACATATGTAAGGAAACTGTATCTATTGCTGTTAGGGCTATTTACATTTATTACATGTTCATACGTTTGGTCTTGCCTCGTCAACAATTTTAAAATAAGGTTCTGGTCAACCTATTTTATATATTTTCTTGACTGTTATTCAATATAAGGATTATCTAAAATTATATCTTTTGAAGTAAACAAATTTAAATATAAACCTCAACCATCTTAAAATAAAAATGGAGGTGTTTATTTCTTTCCATCCCTTTAGACTAACCAGTTAGTAGTTTTTGTCATATTATACGTTCTACTGTACTGTCAATTTACGATATAATATATTTGATACTAGGCTTCTGATAGCCAAGTGGTTAGCACTCATATACAGAGGGGTAACGGATTAAAATACCGGGAGGTCCACTACAAATTTGCATGATGGGTTTGGCCAGGACCATTGTCCCATAGCAAGGTTTGTAGACTAAGTTAAAAATGGCACTAACATAGACAGTCGAAGGGAAAATTCAAATGTTTTCCAAGTAACAAAAACAAACATATAAAGTTTAGCAGATCAAGAATGTCGGTTGAATCTAAGCAGTATATCGCCAGGTTCAATCCCTGCCAACAAGGACTGACTTTATATTTCTGTTATTTGTTCTTATATAGAATGTTTTGTCAAATTCTTCTCTCTTGTGCTCATTATGATATAGTTTATCCACTATGTATGGTATATCATTAGGTTTGCCTTTCATTCGGTAATCTTCAGTTATTTCATTCATATATATTTTTTTAAATAAGTATTTACTATTAATTTTAAGGAAGGGATATCAATTTGTTAAGCATGTTTAAATCTTGCAGTCTATTGATAGTAATTGTTTATATGGATTACTCTTAGAATAAATGTTGTTAAATTAACTCCTTATCAGTTTATTAATAAAAATCACCCATTTAGCCGATTTTTTAAAAATAATGGAATAATGTCAGAAAAATGTACATTTAATCACATTTCACAAACAAATTCAGTATCACATTTGATTGGCATAGTATTCGGTACAATCCATTAAGGGGTTAATTTATAATATACAAAGTTTGATTTGCACGTTGATTTTATAACCACTTATTTAAAACATAAAAACATTGATTAATATAAATAGGTGTGAATTTGTATTTTTATTTACAACACTTTGTTTCACATTCAATTTTATTTAAGTAGGGTGCAATGTTATCTATAGATGGAAAGCATACACTGTTAAACAATTTAATAATGCCATAATATAGATTCTGCGGAAAATAATGAAACCTAGGGAAGAATTAATTATACACTTTTTCAAAATATTTTACATTTTAGTAATATTAATAAGAGTTAATTCGTATGATAATAATTAGTCTATATAATATTTTAATATTGAAAATATAGCAATGATTTCCAAGGACAACGTCAGTTCTGTTTTCTCACTCTCAAACATAAAAACAATTATTTTCTTTAATTGACGAATAAATTTAGTTCTACCAGGAAAGAGATGAAATACTCGAAATCATATTTATGAATGTGAAAGGCATGAATAGTGAGTATTTAGCTGGAAACGTAGAGTGAGGCTTCAAACGTATTAATTTTCCGTAAACATTACATAGGCCCGGAAAAATAAACAACTGCACTATTATTAAAACTGTTATTCAACTGCATTAAAAATAAACAAATATATTTATAAAACTGTATAAAATACTATTCATAATATAAATGTACATGGAGATGTACACATTTTTAGATATAATAAATAAATTTAATGTTGCATGGAGAAAATGTGGAGCTATTTTCAGAAGAAATATCATTTAAGTGGCGTGTTTTTTCGACTAAAATAATTTTTTTAAGTAACGTGCAGAATTCATAAAAATAATAAGTTATTTTTACTATTTATTTTAATTTGTAGCCTGTTTTAAATACTATGATATTTCGTTACTTACAGAGATAATTTAATATATTTATATGAATATTATGACAATTAACATTTTGATACATACATAATTTATTTATTCTGTTGTAATTATGACTTTTTTTTTTTTTTTTTTTTTTTTTTTTTTGAAATACGTATAGTAACTTTAAATATATTAATCGAGTAATATATCTAATATTTCAATATTCTATGAGTCTCAGAGAAACCACTGAGGATGACACATCACAGTATGGGCGAAACGTCTAGTCATCTTGTAAATATTGTAGATAGTACCTTGACGCGGTTGTCACCGAAAACTGTAGATTCTAGTTACCATCTTTAAATGTTTAACTTTTGTTAAGTTTAAAATATTAAACTGTTTGGGATCCATTATTGCAAATGAAAGCTTGTGTTTTTATTTTCAAATACCTGCGAACTAATAATTAATTATACACTAGACACTCACCAAAGGTACATAATGAATACTTATACCAGTTCGCATAGTGTAGTATATTGTATAATATATTAATCTAACTATTTGTACATTTATCAATTTGTATTTTAAATTTATTTATGTATAATAGTCAAACACACCTTATACGCTAAAATGTAGCTAGGAAGATGACTTGTCAAATTTCAACAGTGATATAAAACAACAATAAATATGTAACAAATATGAGCAGCTAAAAATATATACACCAAATAAGAGCTTTCGCTACTGGTAAACCACCCGTCCCGACGTGGAATCCAGGTAGTCTGAGACACTGTAAAAACAGTTTAGGATTAGATATCTAAAGAGTCTCTTCTTAAACATCTTATAATCATCCAAGCCTTTTAACTCAATTGGTAGATGATTGTATAGTCTTACACAGGAGTAAAAAGGTGACTTTTCGAGAAAAGTAGTTCGATGAATAGGATACTGCAAAATGGAAATGTTTCAAGTATTATAGCAGTGTGTGTAATTCATGTTAGAAAATATCTTATAATTTGACTTTACAAAAAGCGAAGACTGGAACAAGTAAGCTGATGGAATTTTTACTGCAAGAGTCTTTGTGAAGAGAACCTGTCATAAGTCTAATTATTTTCTTTTGTTTTAGAAAAACCTTAGATGATTCAGAAGAACTTCCCCAAAATAACAGTCCATATGTAATCAGGGAATGTACATATGCAAAATAAACGTGTTTTAGGGTGTTCAGATCTACAACAGTGGAGAGAGTTAAAATGGCATAAAAAGCGTTGCTAAGCTTTTGGAGCAATTGATTAATATGCTGACGCCAAGTTAGGCTAGAATCCACTTCCAAACCAAGAAATCTCGTGGATGTGACAGTGTTGATATTCGGTGACAGAAAGGATGTATTATTTAAAGTACAGTTAACCCGGTTTATTTGAAAGTTTATAAAATATGACTTGTTTGGATTTAAATGTTTTATTGTTTATTATTTACCATGTTTTATGTGTTCCTACACATAATGTTAGGTTTTATCCTTTTCTTTACCTTGCTATTGTAATCCCAACCTAATCAATGAACGATGAATGATATTTTATATTTTATAAAATATTGTTACCAACTACTTTATACTTTCTGTACGGACCAGTACTAACAAGTTTTAGATCTTATAATTTTCAATTTACTATTTTGTGTAGTAGGCTAGCTGCCAAAGCTAGGAGATCAAAAATGTGATAAGGTTAAATTAAATTGTTTGTTTAGAAATATCCAGGGAATGCGTACAGCTTTACAGATTTGCTGTGGACGCGAACAACATCATCCCCCAATTGCAGGAAGTATATCCAAACAATGGATCCCATAGTTACAGAGTTGTTTTACGCAGGTATTAGCTAGTATAAACAGAATCTTTGAGGCAGGTCTTAAATGGCTTACGGATTGGATTTAGCTTTGTGAAAGGAGTTCATTGTTATTTTAAAAAATTCTGTTATAATCTAATGAAGTGTTTTTTTTTTTCAACTATAAAACAAAGCATTTATATAATTTTAAATTTAAAAATGTTAGCTGACAAAAAACGTACGCTATATAATTTATGATTTACTATTAATTTTCAGTATACTAATAATAACACACGTTTTTAAATACAAGTGAAATAAATGTTTTTACTGTTTATTGACACCAACTAAAAAATACCTCATAAAACTGTGTTACTAGACAGTGTGGCGTCACATCTGTGACTAAACATGTTAGCTGATATGTCACATTTAGAACTGTTTAACACCTGTTAGTGGCAACTCCGTGTGAATTAGTATATATAACTCACTTTAATTAAGTCGGAACTCTGTAACTAAACTGAACAAAATAAATTATAATATCAGTAAAAAAATAACTTTTCTTTGGCTATCGTTAATAGGTCAGTGATTTTAAACAGTGTAGTTAGAGTAGTAAATCAAACTCAACCTTTCGCCTTGTTTGAAATTTGCCTCTTTGACTTTTAAGTTTTGTTAATAGGTAATAATTTTGCATTAAAAATCCCATAGCTAAAATTTGATTGTTCATACAAGGATACGATATTAAAAATATTGTTTCATTTTGTCAATACCACTGCAACATATATTAATTTTATTTAACATCACTGATGAGTTCACACGAGCCTGTAGATCTGTGCGTCAACTTTATTCAAAGAGTGAAATGCCGACACTCAGCTGATTTGGGGATTTGAACCTTGGACATAATCCTCCGTAGTTCAAAGCCTTAGTTACTGAGCCACCATGCCTGTTCATCTTACTAATTGAAAGACGTTGATGATAGTGAAAATGTTAATTAAGTCTCCTTTACAGTAAATAGGGTCCATCTAGCCATAGCCATGGTCCATCTAGGTAGCCATCGTGCATACCTGCTCCTTAAGCTCTTCCTGATCTACTCCTTGTTAATATCGGCATCTAGCCATATTGAATATTTGTCTTATATTACAATTAGGTTCCTCTTACATCCCCTTGAGATATTACATTGCAAACACAGTATGAGTAAAACATGCTTGTTCGTTCAAACTATATATGACCCCTAGAATCCTGCTAATAATTACAATAAATCTAAAGGAAAAATATACATATTTCAATTTAGAGAGTTCGTTTGTTGGATATTTACATTAATTCTAGTGATAAAATATAAAAACCAAGTTTCGGTAGTTATAAACCTTCATCCTATTAAGGTGTCGATTGTAACACTAACCTTTATTTCAATTAAAACTTCATACTTCAGAGTAAATCAAACCTAACTAGTGTCATATAACTTTAAACAACTTCATACTGTTATATTAAGGTTGGGTGTATTTGAAAGTCATATCTTCTTTCGACCAATTAATTAACAATTGTTTAAATAATCCGAACATGTATTGTTCCTATGTAAGGTAACATTAACTAAAATATTATTATGTCTGTCAGTAGGCAGTATTAAAATTTATTGGATTATTTCTATAACAACATTTTCTTTTAAAAGAAAGTAGTCATTTTTAACAAAATGATAATTGAGTGTGTTATCATAAAATGGAACTGGATTTGTAGTGTTGTAGTCCTATTAAGACTGTAAACGGATAATAGGAGGCAATATGTTACAAGCTTAATACTTTTAATGGGCGTCAGTTTAGCAGTTATTTCTGTTATTCATCATGAGTTAAGTATTGAGTCCTAAGGTTAAAGGTAAAGTTGATTAAGGTTTTATTTATCTGGCAGGTTTAACTATGAAGTCCAAAAACCGACACATTTACCCAAAAACCGAAACCTTAAAGATTACTTCAGAAGCTCAGCCAGTGACAGGACAGATAGGCTGCGTATCAGCACAAGATGAATCAGATATCACCCGTCCAAGGAACAACCACACTCAACCATTTAACCACCGGTTCAAAGTTGAGTCGTTTAGAGATAAAACCATTCTTCAGAACTGAGGTTAACATTTGTCAACAATATCCCACAGTTACACAATGTGGTTCGTATTCCACGCTATATATAAGTAACTTCACTGTCCTTATCTTTTGGCTACTATAAATTACACATCGTGAAGATATTTCTTTATTAGTAACTTACTATACCTATTCCTATTTAATATATATAAATTCTTCAAAAATGTAAAAAGCTATAATTTGCACTCAGACATACGAGGACCACTTCCTAATACCCATTAAAGATGTTTCCAAGTTCTTCCATGTTTTAAGTTATAACTTACTCCAAAATAGAAAACACTAAAATATGCAATGAATGAAATATTTGTCTATCTGCAACATCGTAATATTTTCAATTTCACTTTTGGTGGAGTATTTATTTTTACCGTAAATACTTTTCTTTTTTTAGTTCATTACATTTATTTCATTTTTGAACATACTCTTGAGTTTTTGCTTTTCCCAATCATTTAATTAATTTAATATGATCTGTGATAAAGTTTAGTGATTTGCTATACTTTATAAACAATAGTTTTAAAACATACTTATAAATAATTGATTGGTAATTAAAACACAAATTTCACATTAGTGAAAACAGGGTGTTTAATTTATGATGCAGTAGTGTGTTTGATATGACGTCACATAAACATTCAGCATGCTGAGTGTTGTGCAGAAGTGCTTCATTAATAATGGAAAGATATGGCCACCATTACAATATGAGCTAGGCTGTTGAGCAACTAAAATCCACATGTTAATAATTGTAAAAATGTAATCAAACGGAAACGTTTATTAATGTGTCTTTAAATTTTTAATGAAGTAAAATATTCTTCCTTGTCAGCTTTTTTCTACAAATCATCTGAACCAATAGAATTTTATTTCACATATTTTTTTCATCGCTCAAATATATTAAAGTATTTTTTATTATTAATATTGATGCAGCCATTGCAGACTACGATGAACCTATGTAACATTTATTATTTATGAGTTTTTTTCTTCTTTGTTCCCCTAAATGCCATCATTATTTTACTGTGCGATTGTTTTCTTTCTTCTATCCATTTTATTTATTTATTTTATCTTTTTTTAGGGGTTTCCAATGTTTTTCGGTCGACTTTCTTTCTAAAGATATTTCTTTCGTAAATGTCGTTTTTTGTTAATTTCCATTAGGTATTTCTTGAATAAACTAAACCCAGTGAATTTTTTACTTTGGCTTGTTTATTTTATTTGTAATTTTGTTGTGGTTCATTATCTTGATGTTTCGGAATATTTTTAATCGTCGTCTATTCATGATTTTTATGATTTTTCTCAAAATTGATGTAAGTATTACTGTTTTATATGTTTTACTATTGTGTTTGAGATTGTACGTATTTTATTCGTGTTTTGTTAGTCTGAATATTTTCCTCGTGATTTTTCAATATTGAATTAAAACTCTTCAAGATCTCTTTTTGAGTAAGTCTGAGAATTCAGTTCGTATTGTACTCAGGGTTAGACAACGGCATTGTATTAATTGAGTTTTATGTTTTACTTATTGATTTTTCCTTGTAGAGATTGGATGTTAGACAGTATACATTATGTATTTTCTTTTTCCGTCTCTGGTTGGCTTTTTGTTCTCTGCCGTTGGTTTAGATTCATCGGTCTAGATTTTTAAGTCTTTTTCCTGTTAATTTTATATTTCGCGTTGATTTATATAATTTTGTGTTTTGCCACCTGACGTATATTACACTTAACGTTTTCTTATAATTATGTTATGCTTTTTATTGTTATCACTTATGTTATATATTTAATTAGAAATAATACAAAATATACTACATCGTATTCAAAAAGCAACGTTACTCTGCAAGTTGATGGCTTCATAAAACAAATGGACACTATTTTTCTTCAATATGCATTGCTGAATTAAAGTTGGAATCAAAAATTAGAATTTTAACAAGTAACAAAGTTAGTAGACAATATTAAGCAATATAACTCCACATTAAGTGTCTTATGTGTACTGCAGAACTAAGAAGTAGTTTGAACAAGATCCCGTGAGGGAGGCTTTATTTAATATAGAGGAGTTGACATATAAATGCTATTTTACCTTATTTTTTTAGGAAAAATTTATACATACATAATATATAAAATGTAATGGCTGGTTTATCATAAATAAACAAGTAAATGAATAAATATAATATATATATTTTTTATTTACTGCTTTACCATAATAAGGAAATAATAAAATCATAACTAGGTTATCAATAAGTTATTCACGTACATTTTCAGAAAGTGAAAACCAACATACAGGAATGTATGTAAATCTAGGTACAAATTGAATTTAGGTTAAGAGGACGTTGAAACATGCAAATAAGGTAGGTCTAAATGAATATGTAGTGTAGCGAATTTTAAAGATATGATTGTCATATAACATACTTATTTGTGTCTACTGGAAGGATATTTTGAAGCTGTGTTATATGATTGATTGTGAGTATATATTTAATTTTACACACTAGATATGTTTAAGTTAAAATTACGATGATTGTTGTGAACATTTGATGCAATCTATAAAAACCAGAAATGATGATTAGACGACATGTACTCATAAAATGTTGTAAATCCATACGAGTTGATAGTTTCATTAAAATTATGGGTATTTACTTTATTATTCTGCTTACAATATTCCTCATTATTTTGTAACAATTATATATATATTAAAAAAACATAAACATTATTACAAATCAAATCACATAAATCTAAACGAGCAGAATTTTATTAATGAATCTAAAAATTATGAGATTTTACAAGAGATAATTTAGTCAAGTATATTAAAACCCAGTTAAAACTGATCCCATGTGTAGCAGTGTATTATTTTAAAGGTTAATTATGAATTAAATCACTCGTAAGTAAAATTTTATTCACTTTTAATTTTCATTACGTTTCAACTTTAGACACAACTCTACCAGAACTTACATACATTAGATACAACTCTACCAGAACTTACATACTTTAGATACAACTCTACCAGAACTTACACACTTTAGATACAACTCTACCAGAACTTACATACTTTACATACAACTCTACCAGAACTTACATAATTTAGATACAACTCTACCAGAACTTACATACTTTAGATACAACTCTACCATAACTTACATACTTTAGATACAACTTTACAAGAACTGACATACTTTAGATACATCTCTACCAGAAATTACATACTTTAGATACAACTTTACTAGAACTTACATACCTTAGATACAACTTTACCAGAACTTACATACTTTAGATACATCTCTACCATAACTTATATACTTTAGATACAACTTTACTAGAACTTACATACTCTAGATACAACTCTACCAAAACTTACATACTTTAGATACAACTTTACCAGAATTTACACACATTAGATACATCTCTACCATAACTTATATACCTTAGATACAACTTTACCAGAACTTACATACTTTATATACAACTTTACTAGAATTTACATACTTTAAATACAACTCTACCAGAACTTAGATACTTTAGATACATCTCTACCAGAACTTACATAATATAGATACAACTCTACCAGAACTTACATACTTTAGATACAACTCTACCATAACTTATATACTTTAGATACAACTTTGCCAGAACTTACATTCTTTAGATACAACTTTACTAGAACTTACATACTTTAGATACAACTTTACCAGAATTTACATACTTTAAATACAACTCTACCAGAACTTATATACTTTAGATACATCTCTACCAGAACTTACATACTTTAGATACAACTCTACCAGAAATTACATACTTTAGATACAACTCTACCATAACTTATATACTTTAGATACAACTTTACCAGAACTTACATACTTTAGATACAACTTTACTAGAACTTACATACTTTAGATACAACTCTACCAGAACTTACATACTTTAGGTACAACTTTACTAGAACTGACATACTTTAGATACAACTCTACCAAAACTTACATACCTTAGATACAATTTTACTAGAAATTACATACTTTAGATATAACTTTACCAGAACTTATATACTTTAGGTACAACTTTACTAGAACTGACATACTTTAGATACATCTCTACCTTAACTTATATACTTTAGGTACAACTTTACTAGAACTTGCATACTTTAGATATAACTCTACCATAACTTATATACTTTAGGTACAACTTTACTAGAACTTGCATACTTTAGATACATCTCTACCATAACTTATATACTTTGGATACAAATTTACCAGAATTTACATACTTTAGATACAACTTTACTAGAACTTACATACTTTAGATACATGTCTACCATAACTTATATACTTTGGTTACAAATTTAACAGAATTTACATACTTTAGATACAACTTTACTAGAACTTACATACTTTAGATACATGTCTACCATAACTTATATACTTTGGATACAAATTTACCAGAATTTACATACTTTAGAAACAACTTTACTAGAACTTACATACTTTAGATACAACTTTACTAGAACTTACATACTTTAGATACAACTCTACCAGAACTTACATACTTTAGATACAACTTTACGAGAACTTACATACTTTAGATACAACTTTACAAGAACTGACATACTTTAGATACATCTCTACCAGAACTTACATACTTTAGATACAACTTTACTAGAACTTACATACTTTAGATACATGTCTACCAGAACTTACATACTTTAGATACAACTCTACCAGAAATTACATACTTTAGATACAACTCTACCATAACTTATATACTTTAGATACAACTTTACTAGAACTTACATACTTTAGATACATGTCTACCATAACTTATATACTTTGGATACAAATTTACCAGAATTTACATACTTTAGATACAACTTTACTAGAACTTACATACTTTAGATACATGTCTACCATAACTTATATACTTTGGATACAAATTTACCAGAATTTACATACTTTAGATACAACTTTACTAGAACTTACATACTTTAGATACATGTCTACCAGAACTTACATACTTTAGATACAACTCTACCAGAAATTACATACTTTAGATACAACTCTACCATAACTTATATACTTTAGATACAACTTTACTAGAACTTACATACTTTAGATACATGTCTACCATAACTTATATACTTTGGATACAAATTTACCAGAATTTACATACTTTAGATACAACTTTACTAGAACTTACATACTTTAGATACATCTCTACCATAACTTATATACTTTAGATACAACTTTACTAGAACTTACATACTTTAGATACATGTCTACCAGAACTTACATACTTTAGATACAACTCTACCAGAACTTACATACATTAGATACAACTCTACCATAACTTATATACTTTGGATACAAATTTACCAGAATTTACATACTTTAGATACAACTTTACTAGAACTTACATACTTAAGATACATCTCTACCATAACTTATATACTTTGGATACAAATTTACCAGAATTTACATACTTTAGATACAACTTTCCTAGAACTTACATACTTTAGATACATGTCTACCAGAACTTACATACTTTAGATACAACTCTACCAGAAATTACATAGTTTATGGACATAACGTAATCATGTTTATCTCTGTTGGAACGATTGTGTGGAGAAGGATGCTTATATTTCTAAATGGTATCACTTTGTTGAAAATTAACTTTTTTAAGCCAACTGTTAACCATTTACAAGGGGAAATATTATGAAATATTAGTTTTAAAAACAAGTCAGGATACATCGAATATCAAAACAATAGCCACAAAGACATTCCACCCTTCTTAGAGAGGGAGGATAAAAGAACTATTGACCTGTGAACCCTGAAACCTGTTGAAGTGGACTTCAAAGGGAATAAGTTCAGTAGCCACTCACGTTGAACACGATACCATGGGTGGGGTGGCTGAATAACGGATACACATATTTCTCGTTTCGTATCAAAGAAATATTTATGCAAGTAGTGTTTTAACTATTATCACTACAAATAGTTATGAATATACAATATAATTTAATATAACTGTATTTTCATAAAAAAATATTATCAGTATAACGTATTAAAATGTATATAAGTTATAACTTCCATTCCATTCTTTAACATTTAGAGGCACTTTAAATATTAATATTATTAACTACTATTATAATTCATGAAATATAATTTTAATATAGTGATTATTGCTTGGTATAAATATGCTTTAATTAAGATACTATACATTATGTTTATATATTTTAGTTTTTTAATGATACAAATATCAATATATCCTAAATATATATTCAAAATTAAGATGTATCACGTAATGTTGGCTTTGTAATATTCATTTAGAAACGTGTTGAAAAACACATAAATAATGGCGAAAAACAAATTAAATTAAAATGATCCACTACTATGTAAAATTTAAATACTTTGTATTATTGCTTAGCTAATTAATATTCCAAGAGGTGTGCAAGTAATGGGTTTGGGAGCCTATGTGATTAAGACCAGTAAGATAAGGCACTGAGTGTGTTTATTTCTGTCTATGGCAATCGGTTATATAATTTCCCACAGTGAATGAATGTATGAAGTGAGTTGAACCATGTGTAACATATTGTAAATATATTTATTTGATTCATAGAATGTATTTCAGCAGAAATCTTCCTCCAACTATTTCGAGTAATGATTGTTAAAATTGGACGAAATAGACATTCTGTAATTTATTGTAGGTTTCATAGGATAACACTGTTATCGCATAAGGTATGAAAGCATAATAATTTGCAAATTAATAAATATGGTATAACAATTTTTTAGTTACAAAACTGCTTACTAAAACACTTAATTTCTATGGACAGTGAAATGATAAAATATTATGTTCTTAAAATGTTATTTTCATTAAATAAACGTTTTTGTTCATTTTATTTAGTCAACTAAACCAGTGGAAGATGACTTGTGTCTGTTAATATGCCCCTACTAGCAAGCATTTATCAATAATCTCGCCGTTCAATATTATGGCAATTTTAGCTCGATTAAACACTTTAAAACCAGTAATGTAACAAATGTGACTTTTTGTAAGCAGAGGTCAATGTCTTTCAATATATGCTGTTAATTTTTTTAAACTAATAATCTGAAAATTTTTTGAAGACTGATATACAGATGTCTATACTATTGTATATACAACTATCTCAATTATACTACGTGTATCACATAATCATTAATACACTGTTACAAATATATATCATGGCCTTAGTATATAACAAGGTTATTCATAATCCCCGTTGTTACTTGACGCTTTCATCCCCAGGCCTATTATAGCAGAAACGTTCACTCAGCCAAGGCTCATTTTACATTAAATTTCCGTGTACCTCATGTATGTCTATTAAATACACGCCTAAAGGTGCGTTGTCACTGGTGCGGCCAGAGCGATAGTCGTTGTACGATTATCGGTGGACGATCATCGCCGAGCGATGATCGTTGCAGTGGTCATTGTCACTGATGCGATTAATAAACATTAGTTCAGTTGAGGTTTGACTGTTGATAAGTGAAGTACTGAATGATGAGTATAAAGAAACGGCTACTGAGTTATTTGTTAGTTGAAGATTTAGAAGATGAAGATATTTTAGAAATGTTAAGTGTACCACGACTTAACACACATAATATATTCACAAAGAGAACAGAAGAAGGTTACTTCAAAATATTAATAAACAATCATTTGCAAGCTGATGAGAGAATGTTTTCTGAGCTCTTTAGACTTTCCAAAGTTCAGTTTCAGTTTGTGTCTAGTTTAATCAATGAGGACCTTAAGAAGTTGTCTTCAAACTACATTCCATATCCAATCACAGGAGATGAGAAGTTAGCCGTTACGTTAAGGTAGGATATATTTTTTATTCTTATTTAATTTTTGTAAAGCAATGATTTTTTAGAATGATTATAAAAACCCATATATTGTAATAGGAAAAGGTTCAAGTAGAGCTTTTGTTTAAAGAGTGAGAGTATAAAGGTTTTATGCTTCGGTTAGGTTTAAATACATCTTTGCATATAAAAACCCAGCCGCATCATGTTGGATTATTTAATTGCAAAGATTACCTAATACACCTGAAATTCAAGAATATTTCATAATGTATGGGACCAGCAAAGGAGGGAAGGTTGAACAAGGGAAAGTAAATTCATTAACTGAGATTGCTCATTTTGAAAATAACACAATTTTATTAACACAAGAATAAACAAGCAGACGCATGAGTTCTGTTCTGGTGTTCAAAATGATAAGTAAAAGTAATTTGAAGAAAAATAAACCTGATGTGAGATATAAACTCCGATAAAATAATTATCAAATACACTTAGTCTCTTTAAATCAAATTAAATCTCAATAAACTAACTCATGAAGTTAGTGAACATTGGAGATTTTCCACTGGGCATATTGTATGGATCCATAATTGTTGTAATCTGATCATACTGCTGGGTAGATAAAGGTTGCCCACCACACTGCTGAGTTTGGCCATATTGGGACGTTGATGACATTAAACTGGCATCAGAAGACGAAGGCGAAGAGATCATAAACATTTGGTTATTTGCAGATGTTCCCTGACGTGACGCCCACATATCGGATTCTATATTTGAAATTAAAGTTAATGTTTCCAACTTAGCTCGCTGTTGCAAGCTAGGGGGCATCTTTTGAACAGTTTTTGCAATGCTTTTAAAAAATAAAGTTATATCGTCTGTTTCTTCATCCTTCTCAAGCAGATTCTTGATCATTGTATCTCTCTCTTTGGAGCGTTTTTCGATTGCAAAACAAACTTTATCGCGGAAAGTAGTTTTCTTTGGCAGAGTAGTTTCGTTCTTAGACAAGACTTCTTTGGTGGACACTTGTTTCGGAGGCACAGGCTGAGGCGAGGATCGAGCTGCTGCATCTGTTTGCGTTTCTTGCTCAATTTCAGATACATCGAAAGGAACTGAGTCATCATTTTCGTCATAAGCACTCCCTTCGTTGTCCTCGCTGATGCTGCAGAAGCTTCTGAAAACAAATAAAAAATACTAGGTAACCTGTTTCTCGTAATAAAAGATTTAATAATGAAAACATGAACTGCTAGGCCTTTACAGTTTACAGTTGGCCCAAAGTATCTGTGCGCGTGGAAGGTACACTACTGACCAGAATAAAACATATTCTCAATACAAATATTGATATACCATCAACGTTAACCCTTAGTATATTATTTAACTTACTTTCGTTTAACATCCGCAGAATGGAGGAAAGCAAGTTGTTCTTGTAACTGCCACTTCTTCCCTTTTTTACATGGTGGGGCCTCAGAACCAGTTTTGTTGTTTTCTCGCATCTTCCTGTCATGTGTATCTTTTATATTTCTCCAACGTTTCTTGCAGTCAGCAACTGAAAAAGACAAATATTTTTATGCAAGTTTCCTTTTAGATGCATAATTTAGATAGTATGTCATAGTTACAAAATAGTTGTAATTACAAAATTACTAAGAAATTTAACGTTACTTCTTGTTTTTTCCAGATTCTTGGCTACTGGAGAGTCATATCACTCTTTAAGATTTCAGTACAGGATTTCAGTTAGTGAAATAAGCCGTATTATAAAACAAACTCTGGCTGTTTTGAAGGAGAAGCTAGTGCCACTGTTTTTACCAAACATTTCTAAAGAAGGACTGGAAGAGAAGTCTAACGAATATTATGTAAAATGGAATTTCCCAAACTGCATCGGAGCCATCGACGGAAAACACGTACGAATCAGGTGTCCTATGAAGTCTTCCTCTTTGTACTACAATTACAAAGGGTTCTTTTCTATAGTATTGCTTGCAGTTGTTGATGCTAACTACAAGTTTATGTTTATTGATGTCGGCTCCTACGGGAAAGAGGGAGATAGCGGGATTTTTGAAAAATCTACCTTGGGGAAAGCGTTTTTCAATGGCACTCTACTTCCACCTCCACGAAGGCTTCCAAACAGTCAACTTTTGCTGCCACATGTGTTGATAGGAGATGACGCATTCAAGCTACATCCTAATATGATGAAACCTTACCAAAAAGAAGATGCTCTTGCAAACAATATTAAAGGCACGTTCAATTACCGGTTGTGCCGTGCTCGCAGAACCTCTGAAAACGCCTTTGGCATTTTGAGCCAGGTATTTCGAGTTTTTTATACTCCAATCAATCTACTCCCAGAAACTGTTGACAATGTCATAGTTGTCAGTTGTTGTTTGCACAACATGATTAGGGAAGGCTATCTCTCTCGTAGTGGAAGAGCGAACTACGAACTTGACCCAACCGAGGCCCTACCGACAGAAGATTTGATCCCCCTAAGAGCTACTGGTGGTTATGCAAACGTTAAGGGTTTCACCGTGAGGAGCACTTTTGCCTCATACTTTGTGGAAGAGGGGAAAGTAAGTTGGCAAGAATCAAGTGTACACAAAACAGACAGATCCTAAACCAACATGTCTTGAGAGTTTACGCTATTGGTTTATTAACGAAACAAACATTTAAATGTTCATTTTTATGTCTTAATAAAAAGGTTTTGCTGTATTTTTGTTTCTTTACTATCACAGTTATTTCTTGTAAATTGAGTGATCACTTGGCATACCGCTTAAGGCGAGCCACTAAGGCCTACCTCCGAATTATTAAATTCCTCTTTAGGTACTCTTGTCTAAGAAACTACTTAACCTATAGGTAAAAAAGGTATAGGTATAGGTATGAAATATCATCCAAAAATTGGTAAAAATATCGCCCCTATTTGCTTCCCGATAGGAATAATTAAGTTTGGAGACCTCCAGATATAGAAAACGAGTATCATCAACTACAGTTATTTTTTATTGCTTTTTTAAATTTTGTAAGGCAAAAAATATGATATTTTCTGAAAGAAAGTATTCTAAAGTATTAAAACAGAGCATAATCAAACTGTGGGGGTTATTAGTTTGTTATATTAGTTAATTATGTGAAATACACTTGCCTGATCTTCCAACTTCTTCAGATATAACCACCCAAACATTGTCTTTAGCCCTTTGGTCCTTATACTGGGGATTTCTCAGGTCATAAATCAAAGGGTGAGGAGAAATCGCCTCTACTAGTTTCTCGTCTTCCTCAGGTGTAAAATTTAATTTTAGAGCTGTTTTGGATGACATTGCACAAACACACTTACGCACTCAATCAAACTCGCATGTGCACCCCTCGAAAATCGGCCAACGACTGCGATTATGACTGCTCCAGCAGCAGACCCGTACGACTGCAGTCAGCGACTCTGGCGACAGTCGCGTCAGTGACAACGGCGCCATTGAAGACAATGCACAGCAGGCGCTCTACGATTATCGTCCAACGACTGTAGTTCAACGATTATCGTTCCAGCCGCACCAGTGACAACGCACCTTAAGCAATCCACACAGTCCGTGAGTAATTATAGGATGCTCTACGCTACAATTACTTGAAACAGATATCTATTTTAATTAGATAAAAAGTGTATCTATTAATTCGTTTGGAAAATATATCGTTATTACCATGCTATTGAATTATTAAATAATGTAAATATCCATACATCCATTCATGTTCTGTTTGTACATTTTATACTATCTACGTGAAACAATCACTTGGGCAGATCTTACAATTGTACAGAACTTCATTTATAACATTCACCAAACAGTGATATATTAATGGATTATATTTTGTACAAATGCAAAAAATACGAGTAATACTCTTTAACGAAAACATTTCAAAATACAAAAATATGAAAAACTTTCCTAAATTGAAAAATTATAGCAGAATGTTGATAAGAAAATGTTTATTTATTATTATTTTCATTGAAGTTTATTCATAAGTCTTGGATGCAGACGCTTTGGGAAAAGATGAATCGGATTGAAAAGCAATATCTTAGGGAAAGGATTTATATCCTTTTCAAATCCTAAAGATTGTTTATAGATCAGTGGCTGCTTTATTTACGAGATAGCATTTAATTACCTCATACCTCGGCGCATATATTAGCTTTTTTCATAGTGTTTTTTTTTTTGCAAAATACTACTGGTATAAAAATGAGTATAAATGTGAGAAAAATTCTCGTAATTTTAGTGCAGGAAAAGAATATTTCAACCAAATTTCTCTGTTTCAATCCAATTTATCACTTTAAATATTAGCATGAAAACAATCACTGACAAATTAAACTAATCGTATTATCATCGGATTTTTTTTCCATTTTTCATGTCTAAGACGCCGATCGTAGAGATATTGGCGAATATCAAGGATGAATGAGTGTGATGAATATAGATGAACGAGTGTAGTAATTGTTACTATCTGAGTTCTATTTAGCTTAGAAAGGACTATTTATTAATTGCCCAACAGCCAGGGCAATTATGGGGCCTACAGCTTTATATCGAATCCGAAGTGGTAAGTCTGACACTCAGTTCTCTTCCTTACACAACACCCGAACCTTGACTACCATCCAACATTAACACCCCAGACGTCTCTAGTAGTGTCCACGTCGATGGCAACCACTGAGCGGGCGCTTTATCGGTATTAAGAGGACTGAGCATGGAACCTATCAGATCCAATCATACCATGTAAAGAATGCTAGGATCTCATATCAATATCAATGTTCTAATGATAATATAATGGAAATCACTTTGTCCAAGTACTGATCACTAAAGCTTAACATTATAGTCCGTAAACAGAACAAACAAAATAAATAAAACGTTAAAAGGTAAGAACAAAATAAGGAATAACAAATTTTAACTTGGTTGATATGTAGATATAGAAATAAAAATTAAGAATTTGTTTTGTAATTGATCTATTTAGCGTTATTTCTACATCATTTCTCGCTAAAATTTTTATTTATGAGGCATACGAATATTTCATCAATATATGAGTGAATATCGATTACAAAAGAGTGTATAAGTAACAGTGTAGCATTTTTGATTAATTAGTGGCAGCTAATCAAGTATTTATGTAACAGAATTAAGAATTTGAGACTGATCAGTATCGACTGATCGAGTGTACATTATATGTAATTGAAAAGCCTTAAAGACTAATTAATATCGACTGATATAGTGTAAACAACACAGTGAAGCCTTTGTAAATAACTATGATCGACTGATAGAGTGTATACGTAACAGTGTAACCTTTGTAAATAACTATGTTCGAATGATAGAGTGCATACGTAATAGTGTAACCCTTGTAAATAACTATGTTCGACTGATAGAGTGTATACGTAACAGTATAACCTTTGTAAACAACTAGGTTCAACTGATAGAGTGCATACGTAACAGTGTAACCTTTGTAAATAACTATGTTCGACTGATAGAGTGTATACGTAACAGTGTAACCTTTGTAAATAACTATGTTCGACTGATAGAGTGTATACGTAACAGTATAACCTTTGTAAATAACTATGTTCGAATGATAGAGTGTATACGTAACAGTATAACCTTTGTAAACAACTAGGTTCGACTGATAGAGTGTATACGTAATAGTGTAACCTTTGTAAATAACTATGTTCGACTGATAGAGTGTATACGTAACAGTATAACCTTTGTAAACAACTAGGATCGACTGATAGAGTGTATACGTAACAGTATAACCTTTGTAAACAACTAGGATCGACTGATAGAGTGCATACGTAACAGTGTAACCTTTGTAAATAACTATGTTCGACTGATAGAGTGTATACGTAACAGTGTAACCTTTGTAAACAACTAGGATCGACTGATAGAGTGCATACGTAACAGTGTAACCTTTGTATGTTCGACTGATAGAGTGTATACGTAACAGTGTAACCTTTGTAAATAACTATGTTCGACTGATAGAGTGTATACGTAACAGTGTAACCTTTGTAAATAACTATGTTCGACTGATAGAGTGTATACGTAACAGTGTAACCTTTGTAAATAACTATGATCGACTGATAGAGTGCATACGTAACAGTGTAACCTTTGTAAATAACTATGTTCGACTGATAGAGTGTATACGTAACAGTGTAACCTTTGTAAATAACTATGATCGACTGATAGAGTGCATACGTAACAGTGTAACCTTTGTAAATAACTATGTTCGACTGATAGAGTGTATACGTAACAGTGTAACCTTTGTAAATAACTATGTTCGACTGATAGAGTGTATACGTAACAGTATAACCTTTGTAAACAACTAGGATCGACTGATAGAGTGCATACGTAACAGTGTACCAATTGTAAATAACTATGATCGACTGATAGAGTGTATACGTAGCAGTGTAACCTTTGTAAATAACTATGATCGACTGATAGAGTTTATACGTAACAGTGTAACCTTTGTAAATAACTATGTTCGAATGATAGAGTGCATACGTAATAGTGTAAACTTTGTAAATAACTAGGTTCGACTGATAGAGTGTGTATGTCATAGTTTAACCTTTGTAAATAACTATGTTCGAATGATAGAGTGCATACGTAATAGTGTAAACTTTGTAAATAACTAGGTTCGACTGATAGAGTGTATACGTAACAGTGTAACAAATATAAATAACTATGATCGACTGATAGAGTGTATACGTAACAGTGTAACCTTTGTAAATAAATAGGTTTGACTGATAGAGTGTATACGTAACAATGTAACCTTTGTAAATAACTAGGTTCGACTTATAGAGTGCATACGTAAAAGTGTAACAAATATAAATAACTATGATCGACTGATAGAGTGTATACGTAACAGTTTAACCTTTGTAAATAAATAGGTTCGACTGATAGAGTGTATACGTAACAGTGTAACCTTTGTAAATAACTAGGTTCGACTGATAGAGTGCATACGTAACAGTGTAACAATTGTAAATAACTATGTTCGACTGATAGAGTGCATACGTAATAGTGTAACAATTACGTATAAGGAGAATATTGAATCAAAATTGGACGCCAGGATCTGTAGCCAGACATATTCCCAGGATTACTGATGTTGAACATGTATATCATATTAATATTGTTAGAGATAAGTGGGATCAAGATGAATCTCTTTAAATATATAACCTCAGCTGGTCGAAAGTGGCTATCAGACATGGTTTGTTATATAGATAGGGCCATTTGTTGCTAAACAAAGAACGATGATACATTCAAGGTGACAATGTTTCAGGCAGCGGAGACTTGCTCTGCAACGGTGTTTGTGTATGTAACTGAACATACGCAGTATGTACGTAAATAAGAACTATTAAGTTGAAGAAAATATCCTCAGATCTAAAATAATAAAAATGCCATGAAAGCTTAAAATATTGCAGAAGCCATGTTTTATTGAGGATAAAAAGTTACCTAGGAAGAACAATTACGAGCATGCATATTGCTTCACTATTTGGAAAATTAAGTACCTGGGTAGGTACCTTAAATTCTTCTTAAGCCCATTCAATTAGAGTAATTAAGAAGGAAGTAAGATTTCTAAATAAACGGAGCGGCCGTAGATAAGGGGCTAAGGCGCTGGCTTGCCACGCTGCCGGTCCGGGTTCGATTCCCGATGTGACCATTAATAGATTTTGCCCTGCCGCTCCCGTGGTTCGGAAGTCACGTAAAGCCGTTGGTCCCCAGGTTAAGTGTTAGAGAGGGCTCCACAGCCCTAACTTCGCCTGGTAAAATAAGACAATCTTTAACTTTTAACTTTAACTTTTAAACCAAAGTAATTCATTTTGGAATCAATACATTTGAAAATAACCAATGTACTATAAAACTTGTAATATGTAGAATGGAAATAAAAGGAAACGCAAGAATCTCTTAGATTCGAGACACTGACACATATGTGTATTTTAATAGGAGTATTTTAATTTACTCATGTAAATTAGTGTAGGATGAATGTGGATGGTCTGTGTAGTCTAGTTACTAACTGAGTTCTACTTATGCTTAGAATGGGTAATTTATTAATAGCCCAATTGCCAGCGTAACTAAGGGATCTACGTAGAATCCTAACCAAGTAGTATTGACTAATTTACAAACACGATACTCAGTTCTCTCCCCTAAAAAACATAAAAAACTGACTAAAACCCAACACAGGCAATCCATGAGTGGACGCCATTTTAATATTAAGAGGACCTGCCACATACAATCTTCACAACAACCCAAGTGGCTGGATTACAGCACTGCGCAGTTATTACTTACAATCTCCACAACATTGTGCCCAAGTAGCTGGGCTACAGCACTGCACCACTAGTACCGACTATGGTATATTACTGTCGATGTTTTTTTTTCTACGAACGCTTAATGACGGGAAATGAAGACCTAGATGAACTGTCTTCAAAAAAATATGGAAGAGCCTTTCATACTCTATGACTGGCCTCATTATTATTGGTTTTATGGGCAAACTTTCTTGACCAGGGTAATTGGTACGTGATTTGAAATCTTGTAGACTCTGAGCATTACTCCTATGTTCCCTTAACATACAATAATTTATTGAACGCTAGTGACATCACTAAATAATAAATATAACAGTCCGTGTAGATCAATCTAACAATTATCTCTTATAAATCACTCCCTTGAACTACCCCGAAATGGAAATGCTTGTCATGTAATTATGTAGGGCTAGCGGACTGCTGAGACACACTGACAGGCTTCACACTGTCACCTCATTAATGGGAAAGTGTCACTAGAGATAACATTGGTGCCCTAACAACTTCTCTAAATAAATATTTCTATATGTTAGGAATGCATTAAAAAAATTATATAAACTATGCAGGCTTAATTTACACTCCAAGCACATATCCACTATACGGTAACAAAAGTACATGTTACATCATGTAAGGTAATGTGTATTGTAACTAAACACATACAGTTATAATGACCCACCCACACACTCATACACGTACAGTTTTTTTTAGTTTATAATTGTTATTTGTCGTAAATACGACTATTTTAGTATTATCAATAAATAATTACGGAACTAAAATTCCTATAGATAAGACATGTGCAAGATTACTAAATGAACAGACTCAACCAAATTCTAGGTAGAAGAATTTACCGATAAATTTAGATTCTAGTTAAATTAAATGAAACCATGATTATTTTTGTATCAATATTCTTACACATCGAGGGATACTTGAGACTATCAAAGTTTACTATAACAGTACAAATCTAAACATCCTGGAGAAACTCCAAATCCTTGTAACTTCGCCCCGTATTGTAGAAGACATTTGTAGTCTCGGAAAGTCAATCGGCCAAATGGAGCTGGAAATACAAGTTCTTGGAGTGTTCCTTTGTTGTGCCGGATTGATTGCCACTCCCCGTTTTAATTACTACACCCTATTAGCTGCGAACTTCTTAGATCTTTCCGACAGTATTTTTTACTGTAAATGCCTAATTAAAATGTATTATTTTGTAAATGTTTATTAAACCCATTGGCAGATAGTGTTTCGTTTGTCAGTATTTAGCTATAACAAGTGCGTAATTAGGAAACCTATTCTAATTATGAAATTGGAAATTTCGTTAGAAACTTCATTTCACGTTAATTTAAAGTGTAATAAATTTAATATATCTTAGCCGTGAAAAATTATATGAATAATTGCTATTGTTCAAATCAACATCTACAACTTGTTATCTGTTATTTTCATAGGATTTATACAGGTAAAATCAAACTATTATTTTACTGTCATTAGCGAGAAAAGAAAATCTTGTTATATGTGTTATCTAGTTACTAAATGAGTTCGTCTTATGCTCAGAACGGGTCATTTATTGCCAGCGCAACTCAGGGATGTAAGTGGAATCCTAACCAAGTAGTATTGACTAATTGATAAACCTAATACTTAGTTCTTTCCCCTAAAAAACATACAAATACTAGATATCAGATAAAACAATACACGTAAAAAGAAGGGGTAAAATACTCGAGTGGTATTCATTATTACACGATGAAATGTTCCATTACGTGATGGAGCATTACCAATAATAATTATTGCACGATTAAGTGTTCCATTACGTGTTGGAGCATTACCAATCATATTTATTGCACGATGAAGTGTTCCATTACGTGTTGGAGCATTACCAATCATATTCATTGCACGATGAAGTGTTCCATTACGTGTTGGAGCATTACCAATCATATTTATTGCACGATGAAGTGTTCCATTACGTGTTGGAGCATTACCAATCATATTTATTGCACGATGAAGTGTTCCATTACGTGTTGGAGCATTACCAATCATATTTATTGCACGATGAAGTGTTCCATTACGTGTTGGAGCATTACCAATCATATTTATTGCACGATGAAGTGTTCCATTACGTGTTGGAGCATTACCAATCATATTCATTGCACGATGAAGTGTTCCATTACGTGTTGGAGCATTACCAATCATATTCATTGCACGATGAAGTGTTCCACTACGTGTTGGAGCATCACCAATCATATTTGTTACATTCTTCTGGTAAAATGTTAGTCTAAAATTACTTTACAAAAATTAATTTTCAACGTAATTTAGACAAACCGTAAAATAACACATTGAAGGATGCTGCAAAGTATAAACAAAAGACATATAATGTTAAAAACGTGTATATTCTAAATAATGTATTAATTTAATTTTAGAGCACTGTATAAGAGTTATCTTTCCAACTAAAATAGACTTTTTCGTTAAATTACTTCATTACAAACATAAACACATATTAAATACTTTTAACACATTTATTCATATATTTTTTGTACGATGTACATTTTGACATTTATGAAGTCGTCTTCAGGTGCATCCATGCAAGGTTAAAACAATATCAATATTTGATTTTACTATTTACACTTTCTTGAGCCTTCAATTTGACTTCATATTATATTATTATAAAAATAAACAATGTTTGAGTTATTTTTGTTACTATAATAGGAGAAGGAATTGTTTTTAAATCCATTCAAAACCTGATTATTCTATTTTATTACGGTTGGTTTGTGTTGATGTTCCCTATATATAATTTAAATTCAGGACCATACCCCAAAAATGCATTTACATTGATTGCAATAATAAACTTTTGAAACATTTAAGCCAAACCATATTCTGGAGTTCTGAATCTAATACTTTTTGTTATTTAAATAGTCCAATTACCTTTGTTGGTATTAAAAAAAAACAAAATTGCAAATAAATAATTATATCTATTTATTTATTTTGATATTTTGCAATTAAATATCATATTTTTAATCAGTTCGTACTGCGGAATATAGTTTCGAGATTAAACATGAAACGTTTTAAAATATGTATTTTGAATTACATACTTTTTTAAATATAGGTACATAGTATCGAAATATGTGGAAAAGGTTGCATTTCCTGTTAAACGTTATAAATAATTTAATATTCCGTTTTCTTATAAGTGGTTTGTGATATCTTACAGACTTTCCTCACACATTGAGTTATTATTATGACTTGATCACAGACTTGTTCTATTATCTACATTTTTAATTTAAATTTTTATCTAAATAAAAACAACGAATAAACTTTAAAACAGCTGTGTTACATTTTTAGTTACAAACACAATAGCGTGAGGCAATGGCTCGTTATGTCGTCAGTATCTTAGGCAATAGATAAAATTACGTGAAAAAGATGGTTTTAAGTAAATCATAAATGGTTTGTATATTTGACACCGTTGACTGATTCGATAAGTTTCGGTGACTTTCCATAAAGGAATTTTTTCAGTAGGTGAGGATCTGCTAGATGATGAAAAGTAGGCTTTATTTCACAGCACAAATGTTATAGCTTGAGGTAATTGCAAAAAAAGGTGACATTTATATGTTTAAGACTCGCTAGTTTTAGTACCAAATTTCATAACCTTCCTCTTAAAGTGCATAATGGATTTATAGGTTATTTAGTGGTTATTGCTGACAGTGTATTTTCGTATCATTCGAATTTCTAAAATTATTCTTCCTAATAACCCAGCTGTAATATCTGTTATGACAACAATCAAACAATCAACAATAATCACAAAACAAACATTGAATAAAGTTTAAAAGGTTTTAGACAAAAACAACATGTTAGACAACAACAAAAAAGACCACTAAATAATACATTTTTACAGTACTAAAGACATTTAAAACATGAGTTATTGCGAAATGTTTGCAGTCTATATTTAAAAATTATCTTGTATTCACACAAGAGGAAAATGCAGAGTATTTAGTTGAATAAGCTCGGTTCTATAATGGCAGTCATCTAACGTCATAACTTAAACTTGGAAACCGGAAAACAGGAAAATGCAATAAATAATTTCTATGTATTTTTAAAGATACTTTTAAGATATCTTCCTCCTGCTGAGTACACACAAAGGTGTTTTGTGCCTTGGTAAATATTTGGTTCAGAACAAGAAGTTATTTCAATTATTTAGCTTTATACAACATAATAGCTTTATAGCTTTGAACACGTTTGCCAAATGTGTTCTTAGGTAACTGGTTTACCAAATTAGAAAATACAAATGTTATAAGTTGCTATTGATAGTTTATTTATAATATAAATTAATAAAGAACACTTAAGTATTCCCCCTGTAAAATATATTTAAGTATAAATAATAAATTTTAAGGCGTTAGTTATTGAATTCATCGATGTATCGGTAAACATATTTTTTAAGGAGCATAATATAATTACTTTTCTGGAAAGCAAAGGAATAGCGAAATTGGCAATATATTAGATACAGATAAATACTCTTTCCCTAGAGACTCCCTACTTATTGCAGCTCTTGCTGTATTGGCTCTTTTTATACAATCTAATCTATTAATAACGAATGTGAAATATAAATCATACCCCCTAGTTATGTTACGTTAGATAAAATTATTTGTTAATATTGTGATTAATTTTAATTCATGACTGTAGCTCAGCTCTAATAAGTATACTATTAGAGTTATTCCTGTATTTATTTTCAATGTATATACCATGTTTAGATTATTTAAGAATTATATCCTCACATTTGTAAAAGTTATTTTCAGGCAATAACCCGTTCATTTTAGACACTTTGCGAACAGGAAAAAGAGGATGATAAGGCCTCGTTGAATCAGCAGTTTTACCAACTAAGAGAGCCAACGTGGTACAAGTATATTTCCACACAAACTGTTCCTGACCAACGATTGTTCGTGTTTATCTGCTCAACTATTTCAGCTAGCGGAACAAAGCTTTACTTGACTGTTCCGGACAGGGTCCCACAACTATGTATCCAATGTGTCGTGAAACTGTCTCAACGTTTTATATATCACGAATAGTGTATTGGTATTGAATATTTTTTCTTTGTATTCAGAGTTAATTCAAATTACTTTTTTGCATTAAAAAATGTAACTTTAAAATGTACAAAAACTGTATTACAATCGTCAATTAAACTTAAACTTTTCATATTTATTCTATACATAAAAATTTTCCGACACACTTTCATTCATAGCTAAGTAAGAACAGTAGACACTCCACTTCTGATGTGAGTCATGTGTCACAAACTTAATATACATATGTTGTTTTCAAACCTCCAGAAAAAATAGCAGCAATGATTATAAAAATAGGATGACGACTCCTACAAATAAAACAGATTCATTCTATTAAAACCAATTAGTTCTTTTTAATAACTAATATTTGTCGAGTTTTAAATTATTTCAAATATTTACAAAACAAATCAATTTGAAACTCATTAGATCATCATCAGTTGTATAGGAATTCAAGAGACCATGAAAATTCTGTCAAAATAAAACATTTAAAAATCATCATTTTAACAGCAGATAAAATTTAAATAAAGAAAACTATATAGATAAGTTTGAACATTTGTTAATTCATAATTTTGTAAATTTTGATAGAATTAAATATAATTTTTTAATGTTTTTGATTTGTTTTTCGTGTAAGAACTATGGATTTGCTTTTGTAAGTACATGTTAAATTTTTCAAAACTATATTTTTTATACATTTATGCCCAACATGGATAGTTATTTCTTAATTTTCTTCTAATGATGAATAGCTATGGTTTTGTTAATTCAGCATTTAATTTTGTTCAGCAAACGTTGATGAATTGTTAATTTTTTGTGTACATGTTATTTAAACCTATTACTAAAACCTCTCCCTGTTTGCCTAATGTAATATTTTGGATCAGTTGAACATTTAATTTTATATATTCCAGAATTGTTGTATTTGTTTTCTTTGTCCACATAATAACTAGGTGTAGCTTTTCTGTGTTTTATAGGTTGTTTTGTATCCTTGTTTGGAAAATATATTATGTAAATATTTTCTAACATCACAATGTAAAGATATTTTTGGTAGGCCTAATTGTTTCAGAATTAAGAGCTTTCTTGTTATGTTTATTAATTTATGTACTAATTAAGCTTGGTTGTTATCCATTATTGACAGCAGTTTGTTTGATAGTGTTCATCTTGACAATCATTTTTTGTGAGTCAATATGGTGTTCAATAGTCGATTAACCATATTATGGAAAGCTGCTATTTTCTGTGATGTTGGATGATTATTAGACGTATTGTGAATTATTTGATCTGTTGATGTAGGTTAATGATGAATCATGAATTATTGGATTTATTATCTTTTTTAAATTTCAATTAAAGTTCTTAATTCCAGAAAAATGATCAGATTGCAAGTTTATTCGATCACAGAAAAAAATAACCAAACACATAAAAAATAAAAAATCTGTCGAAATAAAAATGCTATTGATTTGTATTTATAGCTTATATATTAACCCAGTTCATCTTAAAATAATGAAGACATTGCTTTATTGTAATTATTGAATTACAATATTTGCTTTAATCTACTTATCTACCTGCAATAGAGGCTGTTCTAAATTACTACACTGATTGCAGAACTTTCAAAATACTTTTACATTACTAAAACAAGTAAGAAATTGACGCAATTTTTAATAAAATCAAATGGAATTGTTAATATATTTTATAATATACCATATTTTATTCTCATACACCATACATTATACCATATGATGTATAACATATCACACAGTTATAAACTACTCTATTATATACTACAAACACATACATCTTAGTTATATATTATGTTATTTGTTGTAATAACAGGTTATAATTACAGCATACATTAGATTTATATAACACTATTAACTGGGAAACAAGCTTGTCTAAAATAATAGTAGTTAGTTATTATAATATTATTAGGCTAGGGTCATGTTCTAAAAATACTTGAATACAATAAAAAGGATTATCAATTAGACATTTATACAAACTATTTTTAAATTCAGCATAAGGAATGGTCCGAACTGACTGAGGAAGTTTATTGAACAATTTAATTCCATTGACTTTGTAAGAATTTGAAGTTTTAGTAAGTTTATGCTTTGGAATGTCAATCATATTGTTGTAACGGGTATTGTATCTATGGATGTCTTGTCTAATATTTAAACTGTTCAAACTAGCTTTAGTGTAGAGTAATACTTGGAATATGTACAAGTTATAAACAGTGAGCATTTTTTTGAAAAGAGGTCGAGAGGGATCTAAAGGACCAGCTCTACACAAGGTTCTAATAATATTTTTTGAAGTGATAAAATGTCATGTACATGACAAGAGTGGCCCCATATTAACAATCCATAAGAAATGTGAGATTTAAAAAAACTAAAATGCACTGTTCTTAAATAATTATCATCCTAAATGTTTCTAAGTTTCCAAATCAAACAATTTACACGACTTATTCTTTTACAAATTGTATCAGTGTGTGTTTGCCAATTCGACTTATTGTCTAAATGAAAACCTAGTAATTTAACAGAATTGGCATCTTCATTTTTTGATAAGCTTAAAATAATGTCTTGCGTCTTTTCTCTGTTGCAGTGCAGTCTGTTGGATGAAAACCTATCAATAGCTCTATTATGTGAATCTATCATTAATGTATTGAGAACTTCTAAGTTGTTGTGTGAAGACAGTAGATTTACATCATCTGCATAAATAATAGATTAGGTGTTAAGGCATAATGACAGATCATTTATCATAACCGTAAATAAGAAACATAATACTGATAAACTTCAACAATAATTACCTAATTATTTCTTTAGTAGGGCCTACTTCCCTATGGTAGCCATTATTTCAAAAAGCTGCAATGACCGTGATTTCCTTTGAGGTAGGACCATGTTTGCCATACATTCTGTACTATTGTACAGTATTGTACCCAGAGTAACACAAATTTGGGTCGGCTTCTCTACAGTTCAAGCACAACATCCCGCCAATGATTTTAGTACAATTTCTCCATGTGCATATACCAACGTGGAACTAAATTAATTACCAATGTCTCTATACTTAAGAGTGTTCGATCAAACTCCATTTTTGAATGTATAGATTAAAAGTGTTAGGTTTATTATGAAAATCAATGTGCTAAGGACAAATATTCACAAAATCACTACATACATATGACCCCTATATATTATGTACCTAAAATGTCTAATTTGGTTTTTTTATGTACATAAGTTATTAAGAAACCGTGTGATATATGTTTGAAAAATGAGATTATATGGAGCAAAAGGCACTAAAATTACGAATGTAAAGTAAAATCAAACAGATTCTTTACCAACCAATTATTTTTATTAATCATATACATAAAAATACAAATTGATTTCAAATTTGTACAATAGTTGTTTGAGAGAGTAGATTAAAGTTATAAAATCTTCATTGATAGACTTCGCTAAAAAATGAGGGAGTTGTGTACGATTCGTGGGATGAAGCAGGCAGGGACAGTGAGGGAGAGAGGGGGGCAACAAGTGTTAGTGGAGTCTGGTTCGTTGCTACTCCTAGCGACAGTTACGTCAAGTATAAAACTAAATTCCTTGCAGTGCTCAACTGACTGTCTAGATGAACACCTTCAAGGCGTCAATAGGTAAAATAATTCCCTCAATATTCTGTGTTATTTTGACGATGTTAGTAGTTAATGAGCTATTTACATAAGTGTTAACACAATATTTCTTTTGTAATATTTATTTACCTACACCCACTGTTTATAATATAGGGACTAAAACATACCTTGAGTTTCTAAAAGCTTATTTTTAAGATCGAAAAATGTTATCTAATTTTAATAACATACTTCATAAATCAAATAAATAAAATACAAAAGGAACATTCAGAAAGAAAACAATAAGGTTAATTATGAAATTAAGTATGTTTTAGAAATCCTTGTCATATATACCCTGGGTATCAGCAATAAAACAAATTTACCTCCGACAAAGCCACTAAGGGGGACTGTTGAAGATCTGACAATGGTGGCAATTGGAACATATCTCAGCTTCCTATTGTTATAGTATCCTGAAAGAAATTGAAACACAAATGCTTATCATTGCTTCCCTAAGGGAGGGTTTAGCCTTTGTTATTTATGAACATGTGACATACTGCTAATAAAAAATATAGTCACTTTAAAAGGAAAATCTAGTTTACATCAATGTTTTGTGGTTAATTTGATAAAATTAAGCTGGATATTTTAAAAATATAACTAAAAATGGAGGGTAGAAGATAAATAAGTTTTAATTGTTACTTAGTTTACGATTGTTGTATGTTTTAACGTTACTTAAATTTTAATTATTTCCCTTACATTAATATTTAGCTACGATAGTCCAAGAATTGTATATAACAGAATCAACTAAAATAATGGTTGAGTTAAAGACCTACAAAAATAATACATTAAAAGTATCAAGTTATAACTTAAATTATCCAGTTAAAATTAACATTAATATTCATGAAAAATAATCAATTGCCAGTTAATTAATTAAGTTAAATTATCTAACAAATTAGTAACTACTATTAGAAATTACATTCAAATTTAACTGTGATTTTCATTGCCATAACATTTTTTTAGTTTGTACAAAAATAGTAATCCATGCAAATTTAAAAAAAATCAAGTATGTGGACTAATGAACAAAAGTAAAAGTATACATATGTATGTATTGTCATCTCAAATATTATTTTTTACGATACTATACTGAAATATAATACTTAAATTATCACTGAAAGTAATAAAATAATATATGATAAGTGCTTAAGGTTATAATTTAAGTTATTCTATAACCTTATTATTATTCAGTTATGAAATGCCGACACAAATTTGTGGAGATTTTAAACTAAAAATGAATGATACTATGAATGTAGTATGTGAATGGATCAGCTGTGTAGTCTTATTACTAACTAAGATCGACTGTTCCTTTGAAATATTCATTTATTAACAGCCAAATAGCCAGGTCAACAAAGGAGCCTACAGATTTACATGGAATCTGAACCAAGTAGTATTGACAGTAGTGGATGCTCAGTTCTCCTCTCTACACAACATCCAGATTCTCACTATTATCAAAAAGGAACTCCCTATACTTCTCTAGTCAATGGCAACCATTGAGTGGACGTCGCTTCACTAATAAGAGGATCCAGCCTATTACCTATTATCACTTTGTCCCTAAGAAGCTGGGTTACACTACTAGTGCAGACATATTTCACACACATATTTCTCACTCCTTTATTAAATAACCAATTCTATAATAAATAATTAATTGTTTGACTCCAAAACAGCTGACTGGTAACACATTCTTCAACAATGTCAGTAATTTACTTTCTTCCATTTTCCAATGTGCTATAGATAAATATTGTTAACCTGCCAAGATACATATATTGTTCAGCATAACATATTTAACAATAAACTGACGTAAAATAACAATATTTTACAGTAAATTCATTTGTTTGCTAACGGTATATTAATATTAAATTTAAGAGTAGAACCATTTGCTCATAATAGTATGAACTAACCTGAAGTTCCACATTTAGAATAATTACGTGATAGATCATAAACTTGTTCTAAAAATAAGTGTTCATAAAAGCGATAAACTTCACAAACTCTAACAAAGAAAAGGACGTTACATCCTCGTAATAGTTATATTCAAATCTTTATTGTAGAGAATAATAATTTTATTACAATTAATTGTCAAGAAATATGTTACACGGATTACTCATATGCAGTAATAAGCATAATAATTAATAGCTATAACTACGATACATGAAATTAAACACTTAGAGGAAATATTTTTATTATATTTTTGATGCTTTGGGTCCTATATTAGCATAAGGACTAAACTTTGATTTTGTTAACTTACGCCCCAGCGACTCGCTCATCAATCGAGTATGATGACCTCAACACCAGTTTTACTCTCTTGGTTGAGTTTTACATTTTTAGGAGGTAATTTGTCAGTTAAAGTCTACAGGAAGCTTATGATGCAAACTTGTTATGGAAGGTGTTCATATTTCATTATTTCGTGGTGTTCTGTTGGATAAGTATCTCAGTCCCTAGTATCATACTGGTGTACCTCTCACCCTGGACCAAATCACTCTTAAAATGGCAGTGCAAGGTGACCTTCAGAGTACACATGAAAGGAAGGGTCAACAATTCAACTTCCTTAAGGTTTTGAAAGAATTCTGACCACTTTATTTTAGATTTTAAACACCCTTTAAAGTGTGTATTTAATGCAACTATACTATCAGAGCATACCATAAATGCAGGTGTATAAGGCCGTAATAGTCATGTTGATATGTTATTATTAAATTAGTTGATAAAATACTTCCTGAACAAATACAGCAGAGTGTACGTGTGCTATTGTTGTTGAGATTTTGCTAAACCAAGAACCCTGCAGGGATTTGCCCTGTATTCATGATAGGGCGTCAAAACTTGACAAAGGGAGGCCATTGTCTACATCCTAACTTACCCTTGTTAAAACAGGCAATATCTCGTGCACAGCAGTTAGTCTGTACTTGTTAAAGCAGGCATTATCTCGTGCACAGCAGTGGGTTTATGCCTATACTTGTTCTAAAAAATATTAATGTTCAGTTATAGTTTTGTTTATGTTCAATAATATCCAGTAATGTATTAGTATTATTTGTATTTAGTATTCAATACAAATTAATACACTGATCGTAGAGATATGGGCGAATATGACGGTCGAATGAGTGTGAGTGTAGATGAACGAAGCATTGTTACTAACTAAAGTTTACTGTTCCTCAGAAGAAGATATTTATTAATAACCTAATCGGCAGAGCAACTTAAGGGATTACAGCTTTACGAGGAATCGGAACCACGCAGTGTTAGTCTGGTTTTCAGCTAACTTACAAGCCTGACACTCAGTTCTCTCCCTACACAACACCAGAACCAGGCATACTACACACCAGATTTCTCTAGTAGTGTCCACGTTTTTATAATTAATAATAAATATTAATATTGTTATATAATACATCGATTCACAATGAAGAATAATAATTTTATATAATAATTAAAAATATTTATATAAGCCAAACTATTTGTGTTGTATTTTTACTGATTCATATATTTGACAGTAAAATGAAACAAAATAAAATATAAAAGCGTATGATGTCAAATAATAAAAACAATAAAGTTCTTACAACAATCTGTGTTACACGTACAATAAACAATTAGTAACAAGACAATTCATATTTTATTTTACAACAGCGTAATATATAAAAACAATAGGACATTATCTTGTACCACCCTAAAAACTAAATAAGTTAAACAGTGTTAGCCACAAATGAAGAACAATGCATTGCTTTAATTGCACGAAGTAGTAAAATATACTTTTCCAAACGGTGACAATATTTTTTATATGTGATACCACTGTATAAAGAGGTAGAGAAAATGCAAACTATTAATGTGGACCTGAAAATTGGATTATTATAACTTTATTTCATACATTTTATACACTCGTATCGTATTCAAAATGCTACTTAAAATGATATTAGTTTAATATATACAAAACATTAATTCATTATAGTTGTAAATTTTAAATTAACTTGACAAATAAAAAGTGTTTGTATGTAAAAGCATACCTGACTGAAAATAATTAGTCGACATAAATTGAAAATATACATACTATGCTTTATGGTAATTTTCGTGTGGTTCAATTTTAAATATAAGACATCTTACTAAGATTCGTTTTCTCCAATATACAGTCATCACAAGAGGATTGCAAGGGCTTGAACAATAATAAATATAATGGCTTTAATTGTCCCAATTATATGTATGAATAGAACAAATGGAGAGATAGCGCTGGTTTGAATCCGGCCTAGAATGGAAGACTTGTCAGTAAATTTCAGCTGTACTAATTCTGAATAAGTCTGTGAAAATTATTCACTTCAGTACTATGTCTGAATAATTTGCTCACACAGATCTATATTCCATCAGGAATGGGCTAAGTATATATCTATATTTAGAAGGAGATCGATTAACTCTTCTTGAAAAAAAATAAATAAAACAAAAATAGCTAAACTGTATAGTACCTTCATCCCTTAGAAATCATATAATAATAAAAATCAAGCCCAATGAAAAAAGGTATGATAAATTAGCAAACTTATTAAATACAGTATATTTTCTACTATTACTTGGTTGAATCAACGAATATTGCTTAAATAATAAAACTTCAATAAATAATGTAGACCTGAGACATTTTTTCATGCATTCACTCAATCCCAAATCTACATATCCCACCCTCACACAAAATCTATCTGCTCCTATAAAATTAATTCTTCAACAACATAAACACTATTGGTGGTACTTCAATAAATTACGTGAATCCCAATACTATTTACAAAACTGGGATTCACATTTTATTATGTTTTATTAGTACTTTTTGTAAAACTGGTCAATACAACCAACTATCGTAGTCCAGCTTATTTGTTGCAAACGTATATGATTGTAACTGATACTACAACATGTATGAATGTAGCTGATACTACAACGTATATGAATGTAGCTGATACTACAACGTATGTGATTGTAGCTAATACTACAACGTATATGATTGTAACTAATACTACAACGTATATGATTGTAACTAATACTACAATGTATATGAATGTAGCTGATACTACAACGTATATGATTGTAGCTGATACTACAACGTATATGATTGTAGCTAATACTACAACGTATATGAATGTAGCTGATACTACAACGTATATGATTGTAGCTGATACTACAACGTATATGATTGTAGCTGATACTACAACGTATATGATTGTAGCTGATACTACAACGCATATGATTGTAGCTAATACTACAACGTATATGATTGTAGCTAATACTACAACGTATATGATTGTAGCTGTTACTACAACGTATATGATTGTAGCTGTTACTACAACGTATATGATTGTAGCTAATAATACAACGTATATGATTGTAGCTAATACTACAACGTATATGATTGTAGCTAATACTACAACGTATATGATTGTAGCTAATACTACAACGTATATGATTGTAGCTGTTACTACAACGTATATGATTGTAGCTGTTACTACAACGTATATGGTTGCAGCTGTTACTTCAACGTATATGATTGTAGCTGTTACTACAACGTATATGATTGTAGCTAATACTACAACGTATATGAATGTAGCTGTTACTACAACGTAAACGATTGTAGCTGTTACTACAATGTATATGATTGTAGCTGATACTACAACGTTTATTATTGTAGCTGATACTACTTAATTTAACAACTAATATTTTATTATTAACTAACTATAAGTCACTACTTGTTCATAACACCAGAAAGAAAAAAATTGACATAGTAAATTATGTTTTCATCAACTGTTATTTACTAGTGGGAGCACATTCATTTACATTAAGCTAACTCGCTTATTTGTCCTAACCACTGACTCCGCATTGCCTCGTTACCTGTTCTCTCCCAAGGGCTATACATTTGGAGGAACGAGAATGGGATATTCAGTAATTATTAAAAATTGTGGAATATAATTTTTAGTAATTAAGTTAATTAACTAAGTGTCAAAATTTATTTTCGTTGGAGTAGGCTACTCCGTCTTAATGTTATTTTTACCCGAAGGTTTAGGCCAATTAATCATGAACCAATTTGAGATCCACGTGATTTTAGTACCTTTTGAAATAAAGTGTTTTTAGACCTTTTTTTAGTGGAACATTAAAAATATAACAAATAAAAAACCTGCTCAGGTTTTCAGATTATTGTTAAATAAAATGCATAATATTCATATGATGCCCAAACATAATTTATCAGTAGAATTTATCACCATATTTGTGAACCACTTTAGTTTCACTAAATTTTAAAGCAATCATATTCTATTATGTTCCAGACCTTAAATTACGGCTAAATTGCTAAATTAATTCTATTTGTTTCAAATCAAACAATATTTATAAGGAGTGCAACCATTATCAATATTAGTTAAAATTAGATTATATGTGACCGAAATATGCATAAATATTTGAATTAATTCTAATTTGAAAAAAATTAGTGAAATAAATCTATTGGACAAAACTATCGACTCAATGTTAGTGCCACTATACACTAAAATTGACTAAGCAACCCTGTATTACAGATAACGTCGGTAAGCCAATAATACATCTTTATACGTCATTTTATTTGCTTACAAGATATTTCTTGTAGTCCTTGAAAAAATTTAATCATAATTTATCAATCACTATATCTGTAATTTTTTTATATCTAATGATATAGTGAGGCACAATATTTTTTTCTAAGATTCCTTAAACAAAAAGAATACGCTCTTTTTCAAATATAAAACGAAAAGAAAACTATTATTAAGTGTGCTGTTTCTACGTTATGTTTTCATAAAACAAATAATGTACAAGATTGGCGTTTGCAAAGTTCAAATAAGGGTATCTTTATAGCAAATCAATGAACTCGTAAATAAACTTAATATAAAAATGATAATAGTAAAACTAATTTCCCCATTCCAAGCAAACATATTTTTAGAAATCAGAACATTGTAGCTCAACCTTCTTATTCATCGGGACACTTTTATTTTAAAGGAGTTGTTTGAGGAAGTAACTCCTTTTGAACAGAAACTTCATTTATTGCTCTTTGTTAGCATGGATTGACTTTCGTTAACATTATAAAGAACTTTTCAATAAAGACTTTTTTCTTTTTTTTCCTCATGACTTTTAAATTGCTTTGCATACGCTTAAGTTGTGCTTAGAATGTTGTTTTATAATGCTTTAAACTTGTATATTGACCTATTGTAATGAAAAGGTGACCTCTACACAGTTTGATTTTGACGTATCTATTTTTTTTCCAAGTATTAAGAGTAATTTCTATAACTAACAATTATAGTATAATTTGTTATAGGTACAACTACGTAATACCGTTGAGATAGAGCACAAGAAAACACTTTATACTTTACTTAGGTGTAAAGGATATAAACTAAATATATTTATATTAGAATTGTATATTTTCTATTGTAAAATAATTTTAAGATCTTAGCCTAATAAAGTTTAAGGTCACAGCCAATAATGAATCGGTAAATTAAGCATTCTATAAGCCCGTGTCTCCAGGAATAGACATATATACTCAGAGTGGATGGTGGAAAGCTCCACCAACGAACTGCCTCCACTTCCTTTGATCTTCCATAACTAATTTCCTTACCTTTACCCTATTTATATTCATCAGGACTTGGTCCTTCCACCTTTGGGTTTCCGGGAGTCTTCTCCAGTCAAGGGTTTCTTTCCAGACCTCCTTAGTCATGGCTTCGTCCTCCCTTCTTATGACATGTCCAGCCCACTGCAAATGGCTTCATCGTCTGGTGCACCAAATAGGTGTTTGTCTCTTTATAATATTTTATTATCCATGTCCCATTTTCTATAGTGTGACACTGATAGTATTCTTGCTCGATGGGGGCTTTTGTGCTATGACAACGTGGAGAGCTATGCTACTGGTGCCTCACGAGATCCTTGCCGGACGGATCTTCGTGAGGCAGGAGACATAGGATATCCTGATCACCCAGATTGGGGGTGGGGATGACAACCTACTTCATAAAAAGAAAAAAAACACCTTGTTATATATTTCCATCAAAATTCCTTGGAAAAATCTTTGAAGTTTAAAGAAAATACCCACCTCAGTATTGGAATATAACGGTTCAAAGATGTTTTAGTTAATTTTAATGTTGTTATTTAATTAAGATCGTATACTAACAATTAATTCCTTTGAAAATCCATATCAATAAAATCAAAAAAATGGTCAATACTTCTTTGTTTAGGTATTTTCTAATCTTTAACGGGAGTAGTTTCATGAGTGTGCACATAATAATGATAGAACTCAAAATAACACGATGATAAGATAAAGACACGATTATGTCAACATAATTATAAAATTAACACTTTATACTATGTTTTATAAATGAATAGTAAGATAAAATGTTATAATACTTTTAGTCCAGTTAGGGATTACAGAATTGTTACTTTATATGCAAGGGAAAAAAGTTTAATACAAAGATAAACGCCAAGTGGGTTCAGAGATACAAGAAGATCGCAGCAGATGGCAATGTTCATCGAAATGTTACGTGTAATTTGCAGGAAATTTCGACTGACTTTATTGGTTAAAAACTCAAAAGTGAGTTGGATCTCCGGAGGACATTACATAGAATAGCAAGATATTCGTTACGTAAAAAATACGTTATATACTATACATTATATATTATATCTATAGTGAGGTTTGAAAAATATTTTATATGATATTATACTGAAAAGGCTCCGGAAGATTACTTATTTCATTTTGTGTGGTTTAATATATTTAAAACTATAAACATATATTTTGTAACTCTTAACATGTTTTTGTAGGGTATAAAAATACATATGAAATCATTTATAAATATCACAAAAACAGTTAAAGTTCAAAAGTAAGCAATTTAAAATGAACTTAGTTTGTGAACTCTTTTGTGTTCGATGATATCATTTTCTTCAGAATCTTGTTGTAGTTGCCTCAGTTCTTAATTATAAATATTTGTTATATAGCTGATGTAATAGAACTTGCACTAAATACTAAAATATTATTTGAATAAATTAATATTTTGACTCATAATCCACAGACTGTATCGACCTCTCCATATATAGCATTAAAATACTAAATTATGAATCATGTTTACCCTAATTAGTCTTCACGAAGGGTAGAAATGTGCCCCATAGGTTTAACTAGGAAGTATTTATGGTAAATATATTGAGCAAATAGGAAATATAGGGGCAATACGCATTATACATAGTTAAAATAAAGTTTAGGGTTTGCTCCTGGTTAATATTAATAGCAATATGAGATTTTATTTTCCAAACAGTTAAGTTAATCCATCGAAAATAAATTTATATTGATTTATTAATGACACATTAGTTCTAGATAGGGTTGCCATATATTTTCATAGTAAAATACGGACACCAGATAGACTTGGGGGTATGAGGGGGGTTGACAACTGTTTGTTATGAGTTTTATGACCTGTGACTTGGGTTGTTATAATGATAATGACTTTGTGATATTTAATAGTAATATTACTTATATAAATTAATTTAATATTTTATAGTAATATAATACTAAAAAATATTATTTTTTACTTTAAAAAAATTCATTACATTTAAGTTAAGATGGCAGAACTCAACCACATTTCCTATGATTGTTATAATGCCTAGGAAATGTTTAGGCATAATTTATACCAAGTGTACTGGCTGAAGTCTGAAACTAGTCATATTTTCCTGAAGAAATTACTATTTTAATTAAAAAAGTATTGTTTTTTATGGCTTCAAAAAATTCAGTACATGCTTCGACTTTCTCCACTGATAGTCTATTCCGATCGGGTGTCCAGACATTTGTCATAAGTTAACAAACTCGTTCAACTGGTGTTGAAGTATAGGGCAAAGAAAGAGCAAACTCCCACGCTCTTTCAAAATTGTTACCCTTATTTTTGGCCAAGTTCAAAGTTGAAAAACTTCTTTTTTAGGGGAGGGAGGTGTGTGGTAGTATAATAGTGCAAAGTATGTGAGGCATCATACAACACACAACCTCTCATGATTATCGATTGATGATTGCCCACAATAATAGTAATACACATTTGTCTTTTTTACAATACTAAATATTTAAATATATATTTAATACTAATAGAAAGAAAAATACGGACAACTACCGGTTTTTCTTTGTATGGTACGGACACCGAATGTAAAATACAAACCGTCTGTACAAAATATGGACGAATGGCAACCTTAGTTATACAAATATTTATGAGTTTAATTGGTGTTACGTATTCAAAACTCAAATTTTATTTAGCACACTTTAAAATTTTGAAATTGGTCTATTAGATACAAAAAAACTAAAAATTGTGGCGCATATGAAGCTCAATTCTTCTGCTAAATTCAATTCAGACACCATATTAATATTAATCATATAACAATAATCTGATCACATCGGGTGTTTGAAGTAATTATTTTCTAGATCTTCCACTACAGTTTTGTGGAAGACACTGTGTTTAAATATATATACACTAAAATCACATGGATCTGAAATTGTGTATACTTGTCCTAAATCTTAAAAAATAAATAAAAAATGTGTGGTACCCTACTTATAAGAAACACATAAGTGCTATACATTTATTACACATGATTAATTACCTTTCATACTTATTATATAACATTATATTCTATAATATGCGGACGAGTTTTTATAATTTCTGTCTATTCCATCCCCTTTTTACTAAGTTTATAGCCCTTGGAAGAGAACAGGTAACGAGGCAATGCGGAGTCAGCGGTTAGGACAAATAAGCGAGTTAGCTTAAAGTAAATGATCGTGCTTCCTCTAGTGAATAGCTGTGAATGGAAAGATCATTTGTAGTATCTGTCCTTCAACGTTAAGTCGATAAGAAGCTATATATATAAATTACTGTTAGATATTGATAAAATGTTTATTATTTAGACCAAATAGTAAAGACTACAAACCGATGTTTTTACAGTAAACAAACCAAACGCGATAGTTCGTTGCATTAATATACCTACCAAACATGTATTACAGTTGCAAATGTTGTTCAATATACAAAATTGCATGAAAAAATGTATCACAGTATTTAATATATCACAGAAATAATTTTACTGAAGAAGATGGGTTTGGTGGGAGATTGGGGAATATCTACTTGAGATTAAGATAATGAATACATGATAAAATGAGTTAGTTATACATAATATATGGAAAGTTTTTACAATATTTATAATCATTATTTGTTGATGCAACCTACGTATATTTAACAATTTGTATTTTGTATCGAGTTTTATCCATTTTTAATTCATAATTATTAGGTTTAATTTTAATTGTTTTGTGTATATAATTTATGAATATGGATAGAAATATAGATTAATTATCTGTTTATCATTTAGACCTACAAATATTAGAATAAAGACATTATACTTAATAGCGTATTGAAGAAAATAGAATTCATTATTTTGTCTTGTGCGTGAAATATAAGCGCTTGAAAAAATGCTATAAATCTTTGAATATATTTTTGGTTTATGATAGTGATTGTTTAAACCATATATATTTTTGGTTTAAAGCATGTGATTATTATAAATCATTATCCTTTAACATAACATATGTTTAGTTTTCACGATAATGTACTATACAATAATGTACATAATCAAAATTTACATTATTTATAGAATACATTTAATTTTGTAATAGAATACAATTAATTAATTACAAAATTGTATTCTATATGTATTTAGAATGCCACAATAACTACATGAGTGGATGGCCAATGCCACAATACAGTACGTGTATGAGTGGGTGAGTAAGTGGGTCAATACTACCGTATGTGTATGGGTGGGTCACTGCAACTTATTATTGTTTATTATTGTTATTTTAATTAAAAAATATTTTAACATATTATTGTTTTATACAATTATCTATTGCGTATTTCCTACCTCGAAGCATGATTAACGCCACTCGTATAGAAATAAATATCACTAATTTTTATACGTGTAAAGCAACAATACATTTTTAGTTTGTGAAAAACAACATTTAATATACAGTATTTAATGAGTATTTTTTGGAGTGATTGTGACAAAATATTCTTTTTTTTTAAAACATCACTATGTTCTAAAATAACAAATGATGTGTGATGTTATTACTTAATTATTGTTCGTGTAACAGTGTATTATACAAATTAATATTGTTTTCCCTATTCATACACTCTCATTTAGCCAGGTTTTGACGAAACATATATTGTTTTATATATATATATATATATATATATATATGAACACGTTTAATTATAGGATTGAATAGCGTATTATTTTGGCTTTGAAGATTATTACTGTTTACAACTGTTCACTTCTGTGCACGATATATTGCCTGCTTTAACAAGGGTAAGTTAGGATGTACACAATGGCCTCCCTTTGTCAAGTTTTGACGCCCTATCATGAATACAGGGC
>JAQJVL010000004.1:277500-550478 GCA_035578905.1 Stictocephala bisonia
AAATATAAATATTAGGTATTATTTTATAATAAACAATTCTACAAAATTTATAAAAATTAGGTTAATAAGCAAGCATGCCTTTACTCATTTGTCAATGCTGAGTATGAAATCTAACTATAACAAGCTGGGCAGATTTACTTATTTATTAAAGACACTGTGTCGATATTTATCTAATTGTAAAAGAATTTTTGATGTTAGACTGCTTTGACATACAAAAATATAAATTTTAATTGTTGTTACGTTTGTGTCTTTTACTAGTTTTAACATATGAATTAAAACAACGATTATTCACCTGTATATTAAAATTTTTATATATATATATTATAAACCAATTATATTCGTCATAGTACACACCATAGTGAATCGATAATGAAAACATCAAAGTCTAGAAGTAATTGTTCCTCAAATCATAACGTGTATGATAGTTTGGTACATCTCAGTGTAACAACAGTAAAAATACCTCTTCATTGGTTAGGAGCTTCAGCTTAGATAAGTAGAGGATGTTTGTGACAAACTAACTCGGAAGTCATATAAAAACGGAAAGATACCTGAACAAACATAAGGTTTCCCACAAAATGTTATTGTTGAATATTTTGCAATGTTTAGGGATTCATAAAAACTCATCTTAATGATAAGACTTGTGATTTGTTTTATTAGCAACACTTCATTACTTAACAAAGCATAAAGAAACCATCAATTATTGATAGTCAATGCAGTTGTCAATTTAGAGAACAAATAATATATAAAACATCATATCTAATTATTTCATGTGAATGCTCTCGATCGTGAGAGAGGTAGAACTTAGGAATACATTTCTATAACTACTCCTAGTTACTTTTATCTTAAATTTAGATAATGAATCACGAAACAATTGCCTCAACAGTCGTTACTTTCCCAAAGACACAAGTCAATAACCTCAGTGCATCACATACATGTGACCACCATGGAAACTGAACCATGAGACCTCTAAGCTCTGTAGTCTAAAAACAGTAAAGTACTGTAGCTTAACTACGCAAAACGTTTTGAAAATGTCATTATGAAAACTAAAAACATACAAAGCTAACTAACACATATTAGTGGTGTCATGTAATAGTAACAAAAACGTGTTAAAAATGCTATAAACAAGCGTTTATGTATTTGGTTTTTGTATGTAAATAGTATACTTTGAAATGTTTGAATTAACCAGTGTAGGGATATGTGTAAATTACTGTCATGAGCAGACATATTTCTTTTTGGTTGAAACACCTTTCCATTTCACACATGATGCTGACATAATATGCTGTTTCTATCTGCTTGTTATTAAAAAAATAAATAAATAAAAATCCATTAAAAATGGAAAGTTGTTCTATTAGAAGGAACTGGCAAAAAGCCTTTAAATTATATTAATAATACTATAAATAATATTATAAAACCACGATGTAATTTGGGATTCACTATACCTTTGTTTCAATTGTGCCCCGTTTGTGTTACTGGAGATTTTTTTACACCTCTAAATTAAATGTAAACGATAAGTCAGTTTTTTTTTTTAAATACACTTTATAATAGAAGCATTCATTTCCCAAAATCCTATTATAAAGGATTAGGCTAATAATCTAACACTATGTTCAGACTGTTTGGTTAATTTGGTTTCAAATATGAAGTTCATCATATTATTTTCGACTTATATAAATCTAATTTGATTGTAAGGTTTTGTTATTTATGCAGGTGAACAGTGAGTTTTTATTTTTATAAAATCAAACATTTATCTTTGTTTTTTTTTAGTCTGTAAATAAAAACTATAATTCTGATACAGTACACTATAACATTCAGTCCTGCCCGAGCTATTACTATTAGATTAGTTGAGATTATGGTACATTAAGTTTAAAGACTATTTGTAAATTTATTAAATCATATAATTTTAAATCTAAATTTGCAACCATATAAATAAAAAAAATCGCATTATTAATGTATACTTGTGAACTATTATTATACTTATATTATGTGAAGTGGGTTCTTTTACATTATAATCATTTTCAAACCATGTGTTAGTCAGTAAAAAATTACTTATAAATTAATATTACATTTTTTACGTTTTATTCAATCTGTTCACTAGATAATTTGAAGACGCGTTTCAATTCAAAAGACTCATCATTAGATCGCTTGTTTCTGTTAAGATGAACTTTATATGAAGTTGGTTTCAAGTTCATCTAGTGGATGTCAATAAAACACGTAAGTAAATATTGCCCGTCTGTCCGAATTTATAAACTACCCTTAAATGTTTATAACTACAGTTCCACTACAAGCAGACTTGTAAAGAAGGCAAACAAAGCTGGTTTACATTTGTTAAATATTTAATAATCGACATTTCTATTCACTAATATTGGTAATAATTAATATGAAGAAGTGTGTTTTTTGTAAAAATAAGTCCGTACATTATTTTTAAAGCTCTATGAACTGAAATTATTTTCGTTTCAGGTCAGTTGGCCTACACCTGGTTGTTTAACACCCGAGGTAAAGTTAAGGAACATCCTGAACAAAGGATAGGTAAGTATCTTCTCCACCCACTTGGAGTACAGATGAACCATAAAATTGCATTACTCACCTGAATAGTCATTTTTTATTCACTAAATTTATTGAATTGAAAAATTCACTCCCTATACATATTTGTGAATCACATAACTTTTAGTAATAAGCAATCCAAGTTGAAATAGTTCTGATAATTAAAATCTTCACTCTAAACTTTCATCCGAAAACATCAAAGTACTTCAATGCAATATAAATCTCTTTAAATATTAACAGATGAATAAATTACAACATTTTATCTTGTTAGTTAGTTTAGTAATGATACTGTAATACCAGTTTTGTACTTTATTACAGATATTAATCATTTAAATAGTTTTTAAACACTCAACTACTCATAGCTAATTATTTATAGTCTGTTACAGTAAAGTTAGTTGAACAAGTTATTATGAGTTCGTTATGTAACAAATTATATGATCGTAGAATTTTGTATTTATATAAACATCTACTTTTCCAAGATGTTAAGTCCTGTGATCATTTCAACATTGAAACAGATCATTGAATTAAACTAAAACTGTTCTTCTGTCTGAATTTAAAAATCCATGGGATACAGAAGTATAAAAATCACATCATAGCCATTTGAAGTTACGGTACGTTTAAATATCACACCACACTCTGATGATAGTTTATTAACTTGTATGTCTTTGCTGAATCGTTTAGAACATTTACTCACACTGCCATGACACGTCCCAAATGGGGTCACATTTATTCAAGGGGAACACTTACTGGAAAACAAAGAAACAATTAGTCAACTGTCACAAGAAAGGCTTTGTGTGTTTAGGATAGTAAAACCAACCCCCATCTACGCTCAGTTAGCTAGACAGTAAATTTGATCTTCAGTAATTCACAAAGTGGGACCAAAGTTTTTAGTGTAACTTCTTGCTGTTAAGTTTATATAGTCTATATACTTATATTTACATAGTTACCAGTAATATTTTTTCGATAAATGCTTCCATCATTATCTTTCTATAATATAGATTGCATGTGACTAGAATTCAATAAACCACGTCGGCACTGGTGTGCAGTGCTGTAACCCTTCTACTGGAAACCAAGTGTTCAGGGGATTGTAGGCGATAGGTTCTATGCTCGGTCATTTTAATACCGAAACGGCGTCCGCCCAATGATTCCGATCGATGTGTTATGTGTACTATAGAAGTCTTGTATGTGCATATTGGATGGTAGTCAAGATTCCGATGTTGTGTATGTAGAGAACTGAGTGTCAGGCTTGTTAGTCAGCTGACAATCAGACCAACACTATGTGGTTCGGATTCCACGTTAATATGTAGGTCTATTAGTTACCCTTGCTATTGGGTCATTAATAAATAGCTCTTTCTGACGAATTGTCGAACTTAGTCAGTAACAACGACTATATTCGTTCATCTACACTCATCACACTCATTCGCCTCTCATATTCACACATATCTTCACGATCGTTGTCTTAATAATGAATAACAATATTCAATAACCGTTAAGGAGTCACTTTTAAAAAAACCATAAGATACAAAGGAAAAGTTTAAACATTACAATTCGAATTTAATCTAAAATATGTTTTGATAATTATTTAAATATTATCAAGTAAGTACTTTCACTAATTTGATCCTATTTGTTATTGGACAGTGTTGTCTGACAGCTCTCTCTCTCTCTCTCTCTCTCTCTCTCTCTCTCTCTCTCTCTCTCTCTCTCTCTCTCTCTCTCTCTCTCTCTCTCTCTCTCTCTCTCTCTCTCTCTCTCTCTCTCTCTCTCTCTCTCTCTCTCTCTCTCTCTCTCTCTCTCTCTCTCTCTCTCTCTCTCTCTCTCTCTCTCTCTCTCTCTCTCTCTCTCTCTCTCTCTCTCTCTCTCTCTCTCTCTCTCTCTCTCTCTCTCTCTCTCTCTCTCTCTCTCTCTCTCTCTCTCTCTCTCTCTCTCTCTCTCTCTCTTCTCTCTCTCTCTCTCTCTCTCTCTCTCTCTCTCTCTCTCTCTCTCTCTCTCTCTCTCTCTCTCTCTCTCTCTCTCTCTCTCTCTCTCTCTCTCTCTCTCTCTCTCTCTCTCTCTCTCTCTCTCTCTCTCTCTCTCTCTCTCTCTCTCTCTCTCTCTCTCTCTCTCTCTCTCTCTCTCTCTCTCTCTCTCTCTCTCTCTCTCTCTCTCTCTCTCTCTCTCTCTCTCTCTCTCTCTCTCTCTCTCTCTCTCTCTCTCTCTCTCTCTCTCTCTCTCTCTCTCTCTCTCTCTCTCTCTCTCTCTCTCTCTCTCTCTCTCTCTCTCTCTCTCTCTCTCTCTCTCTCTCTCTCTCTCTCTCTCTCTCTCTCTCTCTCTCTCTCTCTCTCTCTCTCTCTCTCTCTCTCTCTCTCTCTCTCTCTCTCTCTCTCTCTCTCTCTCTCTCTCTCTCTCTCTCTCTCTCTCTCTCTCTCTCTCTCTCTCTCTCTCTCTCTCTCTCTCTCTCTCTCTCTCTCTCTCTCTCTCTCTCTCTCTCTCTCTCTCTCTCTCTCTCTCTCCCCCTCTCAATTGAAGAACTTAAGTAAAATCGAACGGAAATCGAAACACCTTCCCAAACGATGAAAACCTCTTCACAATAATCATCCATAGTGCCTGGGTACGTTCGACCAGTCGCTGACGTTAAAAACCCATCTTTACATAATTTCCTTCACACATTTAACACTAACACGGTCAGTGGATGTTCAATGGATGTAGGGGATAACATCTGCTAGCCAAAATCAAAATAAAGGTAAATGTATTACATCATATTGCTGGAAAAACTTGGGGAGCCGTCCTGCGTACAACAACTTTATTATGATGAATTTAGTGCTCCCATATGGCTAAATAGTGTAAATGCTAAAATGATTTATGTCCAATTTAATGAGAGCTATTAGTGGCACTTTCATGGCAACCTCACTTCCTTGGCTCTCGGTGCTGTGCAATATACCTCTTCGAGAAATAAGACTTCAGCAAGCAATACTTTTATTCAGTAGTATCTTGAATGCCCCGCACCTCCACACTACACAGGATCTCCCGCGTCAGAACGGTCGCTTAAAATCTCGAAACCCACCTCTACGTACTACATTCCAGTTCAGCAGATAAAATGTCTCTCCCAATACTGTCTGGGCCGTAGCGTGGAACAGTTTGATGGACGAAATAAGTTTTGTAGGTGGGATGAACCTACCTCGTAGGGAATGGACTTTGTTGAATCCCTTCCTGGGCAGATGTAACTACTGGAAATATAAATGAAGATTTACATTAGACGAGTAATTATTTGACTGGAGAGAGTCTGTTCAAGAGATCACATAATTTCAGAGTGCCCTTTTTTATGGAGGGATTGACTTGCAAAAATAGAATCAATGTGACAGGTAATAGCTTGCCGGATTAGGCTTAGCTGTGTGACAGGATATATTTTTATTTTTATTAATATATAACATGACTTTTCGATCTTGTTCCATAAATATATTAAAAGCTTTTTGAAAATAATAAATTCTAGCGGAATAAATACCATACGATATATTCACATATATTGGCATTATTGTGCTGGTTATTTTTTAAGCACAATAACTGTAAAGGAATTTTTCCAATTCATTGGACAAAATTACTACAAACAAATGTTCAATGCGATGTCCAATATCCTTCCATATGTGTAAATGTAACGTTGGGTCTGTTGCCGGGTAAGACCCTCTCCATCAAACCCGTAAGATTCATTACGGACTGTGCGGTTTGTTTAGTGCTGTTGTAACACAACAACATTGTTTATGGTGCAGTTAAGCCTCTCTAAATCAGCTCTGGAGCGTTATTAACACGTAGCTGATATCAATAAAACATTTAAAAACAGATAATTGATGATTAATTTACATAATTATCCTTATAATATAATACGTTAAACGGTTTTTTGTCAACACAACTCCTCCTTTATTTCTTAACCAATTTAAACGGTTGAGGTGTCAACAAATTTTCCTCTGTTCTTATTTATGCAATAAGGTCTTACTTCTTAGAGTTTTTTACTCTGAAGAGCACGGAAAGCCACATGGGGAGAGATTTATATGAATCAAAAAGTAACAGTTGTTCAAAGGTAAATAATGTCTTACAAAAATGTTTAACACCTTTTAAACATATAACTTATAGAGTATAATGTAGTGACTTAAATAATCTTCTTTAAAGTTTCCTTAGTCAATTTAAACAATATGTAACGGTTTTTAATTTTTTTAGTCTACATATATATATATATATATATATATATATATATATATATATATATATAACTTTAAGTAGGCCAAGTATTTCGAGTTACTAAGGTATACAAGTGGAATGAGATATATATATTATAAGGTATGGCTTACACAAAAACTAACTACAGGCTATTGTAAGAAGTAATAATTCTGATATAAGGTATTGTATTCTTAGATAATACTCAACCTTACTGATTTTCATAAATACATATTCTCAGGAATGACAAAAATGTGCATTTATCTGTCTACTCTTTCATCATAATCATTTAAGTTTAAAGTTAGAGAATTTAAAGTTAGCTCAATCGTATACTAGCGTTAGTTAAAAAGATATTAAAAGTTTTGGCTATTCTTAGTAAGAAATATTATTGGTTAATCCCTATTGGCTGTTACTTCTGTTTTTATAGTCGCGAATTATTAATCAATAATATCACAGCAGCCGCCATTTAGATGATTCCAGCCAATGGGGTTACGTGATCACGTGATCATAGGCCTATAAATTGACTTGTTGAACACCATTTTCTATTTTTGTAAAGAAATATTGTAATTATTTTGTATTATTGAAAGTTATTATATTACACATAATAGTTAAATTTAATATTATGACATAGTTACTGACAATAATGATGATTTAGCAGATACACCAATTATCTAAGTGTTGGTTTGTCATATCTTGGACATATAAAGTTTCCTTTAAATCAATTTTACTGTATTATTCAAATAATATATTTGATTAAATCTTTGAAATGACTGTACTTTTTAGTGTTATTATAATAAACTTGAATTTTTCTAATAGGGTGGAGATTCTAATTTTAAGTAAATATAGAGTTGAGACTGAGGTGTTGGGCTTGAAACGTTGGTTATTTAAATTCCCCATTGAATACTCCGATCGACTTTGAAATAAATTGTACGAAAATCAAATATATATTTAAAACCAAACAACTATGTGAAATAACTGCCAGGAAATATGAACTCGTAATATTTTTCAAAATACAGTATCATAAAAATTACAAATTTTGTTTGTTTGTATCAATGATGATATTGATAATATTTCAACGTGTTATTTTATAGGATATAGGCATTCTTAGAGTTACCTTTCAGCAAGTTATTTTTACAATTATTCTCAAATTCGTTATAAGTGCCAAAATTTATCAAGTTGTTGGGTTTTCAATTTTATGTTGATAAATAATTAATTTTATTGAATAAAGGAAATTTTATTGGATATTTTTATTCAGCAACTTATTTTGATAAATATTCTCAAATTAGTTTTAAATGCCATAATAAATAAAGCTGTTGATTTTTTTTATTTTACATTGAGATAATTGTAAAATTAAATTATTTATTGTAATAAATTTACTACTAAAATTTTAAGAACACAAAGTTCAGATGGAAACCTGTTTAAAAAAAGTAAACAATATATGTGACATAGGAAGCACATATATTACGCTCTGACATAGAGGTTAAACTGATGTGTTTGACATCATGTGTATCATGAAAAAAATGTTGAGGAAAAATGTATTATTATTTAATTGTCTTTGTTTGAAAGATACAAGAATAAATGATTTAAATTTCATGTCTGTTAACGAATCATGTTTGTTAACACTCGTCATGTCGGGCCATTTACTGTCACGTATAATTTCAATGTATATAAATGATGAATTAATTAACAGGGCTGTTCTGTACGATGACCCGGAAAACCAATGTAGAGCCAATACATTGCATCACTGAGCTCTATGACAACGCTTGGTTACACTAGTTAAATTGAAAATCAATAAAATAATGAAGTTCGTAACAGTTTTACAGGACGTTTATCAACTATTTGTTTAGTTCATGATCTTCCAGCTAACGTTGCATTTCAAACATAGTTTAGATAAATAAATAGGAGATAGATATTAAGTATATCATAAAATCAAAAATAAAATTTACAACAGGCGTGATAATCAGTGTACTTATTAGTAATGTAATTAGGGTGCAGATAGGTACTACAGGATTCAGTTACTATTGTTATTAAATGTATTGTTATATTACTTACATTAATAGGATCACGTGTACACGATACATGTTCGTAAAGGCCTCGGCATATGACTTATAGACTACAAATACTAGTGGTTAACAATTAATTTTAAAAGAAAATCATAATTCGTATAATTTATTTACAATAGCTCACTCAATGCACTTAATATGAAACCTATTAATAGTATAAATATAAAACCCAATGTTATTACTTAACCTACAGTATATCAAAAAGTTCCAAAAGTCACTACCACTGTACGCGTATGGGAGGGTGTGTGGATCACTACCACTGTACGTGTATGGGAAGGCGGGTGGATCACTACCACTGTACATGTATGGGAGGGCGTTTGGATCACTACCACTGTACGTGTATGGGAGGGCGGGTGGATCACTACCACTGTACGTATATGGAAGAGCGGGTGGATCACTACCATTGTAAGTGTATGGGAGGGGGTTTGGATCACTACCACTGTACGTATATGGAAGGGCGGGTGGATCACTACCATTGTAAGTGTATGGAATGGCGTGTGAATCACTACCATTATAAGTGTATGGGAGGGTGGGTGGATCACTACCACTGTACGTGTATGGGAGGGCGTTTGGATCACTACCACTGTACGTATATGGAAGGGCGGGTGGATCACTACCATTGTAAGTGTATGGAATGGCGTGTGAATCACTACCATTAAAAGTGTATGGGAGGGCGGGTGGATCACTACCATTGTAAGTATATGGAATGGCGTGTGAATCACTACCATTATAAGTGTACGGGAGAGTGGGTGGATCACTACCACTGTAAGTGTATGGAATGGCGTGTGAAGCACTACCATTAGAAGTGTATGGGAGGGCGGGTGGATCACTACCATTGTAAGTGTATGGAATGGCGTGTGAATCACTACCATTAGAAGTGTATGGGAGGGTGGGTGAATCACTACCATTGTAAGTGTATGGGAGGGCGGGTAGATCACTACAACTGTAAATGTATGGGAAGGTGGGTAGATCACTACCACTGTAAGTTTATGGTAGGACGGGTGGATCACTACCATTGTAAGTGTATGGGATGGCGTGTGAATCCCTATCATTGAAAGTGTATGGGATGGCGTGTAAATCACTACCATTGGAAGTGTATGGAATGGCGTGTGAATCACTACCATTGTAAGTGTATGGAATGGCGTGTGAATCACTACCATTAGAAGTGTATAGGAGGGCGGGTGGATAACTACCATTGTAAGTGTATGGAATAGCGTGTGAATCACTACCATTATAAGTGTATGGGAGGGTGGGTGAATCACTACCATTGTAAGTGTATGGGAGGGCGGGTAGATCACTACCACTGTACATGTATGGGAAGGTGGGTAGATCACTACCACTGTAAGTTTATGGTAGGACGGGTGGATCACTACCATTGTAAGTGTATGGGATGGCGTGTGAATCCCTATCATTGAAAGTGTATGGGATGGCGTGTGAATCACTACCATTGTAAGTGTATGGAATGGCGTGTGAATCACTACCATTGTAAGTGTATGGTAGGGTGGGTGGATCACTACCATTGGAAGTGTATGGGAGGGCGGGTGGATCACTACCATTGTAGGTGTATGGGAGGGCGTGTGAATCACTACCATTGTAAGTGTATGGAATGACGTATGAATCACTACCATTATAAGTGTATGGGAGGGCGGGTGGATCACTACCATTTTAAGTGTATGGAATGACATGTGAATCACTACCATTATAAGTGTATGGGAGGGTGGGTGGATCACTACCACTGTACGTGTATGGGAGGGCGTTTGGATCACTACCACTGTACGTATATGGAAGGGCGGGTGGATCACTACCATTGTAAGTGTATGGAATGGCGTGTGAATCACTACCATTATAAGTGTATGGGAGGGCGGGTGGATCACTACCATTGTAAGTGTATGGAATGGCGTGTGAATCACTACCATTATAAGTGTATGGGAGGGTGGGTGTATCACTACCACTGTACGTGTATGGGAGGGCGTTTGGATCACTACCACTGTACGTATATGGAAGGGCGGGTGGATCACTACCATTGTAAGTGTATGGAATGGCGTGTGAATCACTACCATTATAAGTGTATGGGAGGGCGGGTGGATCACTACCACTTTACGTGTATGGGATGGCGTGTGAATCACTACCATTATAAGTGTATGGGAGGGCGGGTGGATTACTACCACTGTAAGTGTATGGGAAGGTGGGTGGATCACTACTATTGTAAGTGTATGGGATGGCGTGTGAATCACTACCATTTTAAGTGTATGGGAAGGCGGGTAGATCACTACCACTGTAAGTTTATGGTAGGACGGGTGGATCACTACCATTGTAAGTGTATGGGATGGCGTGTGAATCCCTATCATTGAAAGTGTATGGGATGGCGTGTGAATCACTACCATTGTAAGTGTATGGGATGGCGTGTGAATCGCTACCATTGTAAGTGTATGGAATGGCGTGTGAATCACTACCATTGTAAGTGTATGGTAGGGTGGGTGGATCACTACCATTGGAAGTGTATGGGAGGGCGGGTGGATCACTACCATTGTAAGTGTATGGGAGATTGTGTGAATCACTACCATTGTAAGTGTATGGAAGGGCGTGCGAATCACTACAATTATAAGTGTATGGGAGGGCGGGTGGATCACTACCATTTTAAGTGTATGGAATGGCATGTGAATCACTACCATTATAAGTGTATGGGAGTGTGGGTGGATCACTACCACTGTACGTGTATGTAAGGGTGGATCACTACCACTGTACGTATATGGAAGGGTGGGTGGATTACTACCATTGTAAGTGTATGGAATGGCGTGTGAATCACTACCATTATAAGTGTATGGGAGGGCGGGTGGATCACTACCACTGTACGTACATGCAATGGCGGGTGGATCACTACCATTGTAAGTGTATGGAATGGCATGTGAATCACTACCATTATAAGTGTATGGTAGGGCGAGTGGATCACTACCATTGTAAGTGTATGGAATGGCGTGTGAATTACTACCATTATAAGTGTATGGGAGGGAGGGTGGATCACTACCATTGTAAGTGTATGGAATGGCGTGTGAATCACTACCATTATAAGTGTATGGGAGGGCGGATGGATCACTACCATTGTAAGTGTATGGAATGGCGTGTGAATCACTACCATTATAAGTGTACGGGAGGGTGGGTGGGTCACTACCACTTTACGTGTATGGGATGGCGTGTGAATCACTACCATTATAAGTGTATAGGACGGTGGGTGGATCACTACCACTGTAAGTGTATGGGATGGCGTGTGAATCACTACCAATTTAAGTGTATGGGAGGGCGGGTGGATCACTACCATTGTAAGTGTATGGAATGGCGTGTGAATCACTACCATTATAAGTGCATGGGAGGGTGGGTGAATCACTACCATTGTAAGTGTATGGGAGGGCGGGTAGATCACTACCACTGTAAGTGTATGGGAAGGTGGGTGGATCACTACTATTGTAAGTACATGGGATGGCGTGTGAATCACTACCATTTTAAGTGTGTGGGATGGCGGGTAGATCACTACCACTGTAAGTGTATGGTAGGACGGGTGGATCACTACTATTGTAAGTGTATGGGATGGCGTGTGAATCCCTATCATTGAAAGTGTATGGGAGGGCGGGTGGATCACTATGATTGTAAGTGTATGGAATGGCGTGTGAATCACTACCATTGGAAGTGTATGGAATGGCGTGTGAATCACTACCATTGTAAGTGTATGGTAGGGTGGGTGGATCACTACCATTGGAAGTGTATGGGAGGGCGGGTGGATCACTACCATTGTAAGTGTATGGGAGGGCGTGTGAATCACTACCATTGTAAGTGTATGGAATGGCGTGTGAATCACTACCATTATAAGTGTATGGGAGGGCGGGTGGATCACTACCATTTTAAATGTATGGAATGGCGTGTTAATCACTACCATTATAAGTGTATGGGAGGGTGGGTAGATCACTACCACTGTACGTGTATGTGAGGGTGGATCACTACCACTGTACGTATATGGAAGGGTGGGTGGATCACTACCATTGTAAGTGTATGGAATGGCGTGTGAATCACTACCATTATAAGTGTATGGGAGGGAGGGTGGTTTTCTACCATTGTAAGTGTATGGAATGGCGTGTGAATCACTACCATTATAAGTGTATGGGTGGGCGGGTAAATCACTACCATTGTAAGTGTATGGAATGGCGTGTGAATCACTACCATTATAAGTGTATGGGAGGGCGGGTGGATCACTACCACTGTAAGTGTATGGGAGGGTGGGTGGATCACTACCACTGTAAGTTTATGGAATGGCGTGTGAATCACTACTATTATACGTGAATGGGAGGTTGGGTGGATCACTACCTCTCTAAGTGTATGGGAGGGTGGGTGGATCACTACTATTGTAAGTGTATAGGAGGGTGGGTGGATCACTACCACTGTAAGTGTATGGAATGGCGTGTGAATCACTACCATTATAAGTGTATGGGAGGGTGGGTGGATCACTACCACTCTAAGTGTATGGGAGGGTGGGTGGATCACTACTATTGTAAGTGTATGGGAGGGTGGGTGGATCACTACCACTGTACGTGTATGGGACGTTTATTTGCTTTATTTAACAGCTGATGAATAATTAAATAAATAAAATAACTCTATTGTATTACAATTGACACTGATTGTAAATGCCAGTGGGACAAGGCCCTACAATAAGATTGGAATAATAATGGAATTAAAAATCCTCTTTGGAAAAAAGAATCTCCCCGAGGATCCATTGGATGGTGTAATGTATAAAAGATACACAGACATACAAGTCAGACATGATTTGTGTTTATTTATTTATAGACCATACAAAACGTTCAGTGTATCAATAAAACTTATTCCTTCCAACATTAAGAAAGTCTATAATCCTTTAAGTATTATAAACATAATTATTTACATACTAACAGTTGTTAAGTTTTCATATTGATCATTATTTACATTCTAACAGCTGTTATTTTGGATTAGTTTAAATTTCTCTCTGTGTTATTCCTATGGAAAAATGTATATTGAGTGCCTCTCAGTAAAAATATTTAATAATCAAGACCTTACTGCAAAACTAAGAATATGGGTAACCTTTTGACACCTCAATCGTTCAAATTTATCAAGGAATAAGGGAAAAGTTGCGTTAACAACAAACTGATTCATATAAAGTACTAGGGGACACCCCTGCACGCTTCATTTCATTTGTTTTTGTTTAACAGCTGAAGATTAAACTCATAGTAAAATATTAAATAGTATAATGTCAAACATTCAAAATAGACATGTTTATTTATTTACAAAACAGCTGTTATTAATTTACTAAAATCAACCCAATGTTATCAATATGGACGAATCTTTTAAGGGTGCTTTATACCCCTTAGGAGTACTTTATCTAGATGAAAATACTTTAGTTGTCCTATTTAAGTTCTAAAGAAACAGTGTACAAAATTTCAGCTCTCTACCTACATGGGAAGTTGGAGAATTAGTAGTGAGTGAGTGAGTGAGTCAGTCAGTCAGAGAGGGCTTTGCCTTTTATAGGTATAGATTATAAATAACTGGGGGTCACTTATGGACTTTTTACGTACCAGCTCCGACACTCACTGTGCTCAATACACAACGGCCGCCGACCTCGAAAAATGACTGTTTACTTCAAATAATAGAAGATTATCTGTATAGAGTAAAACCAAAATATTAAGTTATTTATTTACGGTATCTCATTCACACTACTTGTGTTGCTACCTATTTATTAGTATAAATAACAACAAATGGTATTACTTAGCCTATTTCGAACGTGTTTATTTCATTTGTTTTTGTTTATAAGCTGAATATTAAATTAACATTAAAATTGCATCAATAGCTTAATGTCAAACATTCAAAGTAAAAATGTTTATTTATTTACCAAACAGCTGTTATTAATTTACTGAAATCAACCCAATGTAACCCTTATGTAACAATATTTTAGGAGTATTCTATCAAGCTGAGTATACTTTGGATGCCCTATTTAAGTCCTAATTAAACAGTGTAAAAAATGTCAGCTCTCTACCTACATGGAAAGTAGGAGAATTAGTGATGAGTGTCAGTCAGTAAGTTAGTCAGCGAGAGATTTGCCTTTTTATAGATAATTATAAGGCTGTACCTTAATTCTATGTATATATAGCTAACTATTGTTCAAGCCTTTCTCATTCCATGATTTTTAGGTCTTTTGCCAAATATGAAAATTTAAGTTCTGTATTTAAGATTCAAAAACTTAATATTGAGAATATAAGCAATTTGACTCAACATTCTCGAGATAATTTGCTGTCACTCGTTTAACGAGATAACGAGACTGTCACTCGTTTATTTGTACTATTACGGGATGCTCATTTGCATGTTAAGCGTATTTAGTGTATATCTTTTTTATAGCCTAAGTTATATTGTTTATATATATGTATGTTTATAATTATCTTATGGTATCTGATACTGTCACTCGTTTATTTGTACTATTACGGGATGCTCATTTGCATGTTAAGCGTATTTAGTGTATATCTTTTTTATAGCTTAAGTAATATTGTTTATATATATGTATGTTTATAAATATCTTATGGTTCGTGTATTATGGTTTGAATTGGAAATGTTTTGTGCTGGACTGATCGAAGAACTTTATCAAGAATTCTTACTCTGCTGCATGTATTGTTAGATGTATAATAATTAATGCTACATTGTAATTGGCATTGCTGTTATGTAGCATTCACAAAAATAAATAAATAAATAAATAAAATAATAAGAATATTTCGTTACAATATTAGCACATAAGTTGTAATAATTGGTGATGCAAGATACAATAATATTAATTATTATTATCAATATACTAAAATTAAAAATTAGTTATTTAAATAATCTAATACAGGCTGATATAGATTATGTAAATATTGTATGGCAAATATATTGATTTGAAGCAATCATTAGTTTTCTATTTAGTTCCTTGTATCACCAGAAAAAGTCAACAACAAAGCAATGCCTCAGCGTTATAAACGGTTGAGACTTGATTTTAAACATTTGATACTTCTAGTTTCCGTTATTATTGTTGTGTACTGTAACACAAAATCTATCAATTAATAAATTATAATACACATACAACCTTAAAAATAATATCAACAATAATCAATCAAACACAAGAGACTTAATATATATGGTACAGCAACAAACCCTAAATTTTTATAAATATTCATAACGATGATATTAAACTATTAAATAATTATAAAGAATTAATCTAAATACATAGCTAACCGTTTTACTATTTTAATACTGATACTATACGAAAAACCAATTACAATTTTTAAAAGTCCTGCATAATTGTAAATGACGTCTCGTAAAGTTCTTCAATTGTTAAAAACTCTAGAACTCGGTTGTTGTACTAAACCAAACCCATCGACTCCCCTTCATCGCATTCGATTGTTGTCAAGACACACAGCCAGGCACTGTGTTAACGTTTGTTCTCCGGTCATTAGGCTGTGTGTCAATATGACTGTCACAACCGACTAATATGTCCACTTGCTCCTACGACGGCGCAAACTGCAACAGTTTGGTTCTATTGGGTTAGGCTATGGCTTGTGAACATTTCTGGAATCTAATTTCAGTAGATGCTTGTAATGTACATAACAAAATCTAATGTCACATGGTTAATTATCTTAACATATTAAATCCAAAAATGGTGTAATGATTCATCGTAAAATATTTGGAACAAATAAACAAATTTTGATAACATGTTGTCATTTTATCAATATGATAACAACATCTCTATTGTCCTAGCATTTAAATCATAGAGATCCTATAAGAAAGGATTAATCTGAATTCCATTCGTAAGAGGTAAAAACAGCCCCTCATCGTTTTTGAACAGTTGATACAAAAAAGCATAAACATGATTCACCTGGCTGATTTGGTTTTCATTGAGGAATATCATTGATGATTTAATACCTCCCTGATAAAAATTTGATTTCATACAGATATTGTGTAAAATCCCTTGAGGGCCATCACCATATAATTCTGATGTGCAATCGAGATTTCTAGGCTATGAAACGTTGTTGTATATTAGAACTGCAGTAGGCTGAGCCATCTGGTTCTCTCATGTGATGGTTTAGAGAGAACCACGGAGGCCAGGGTAAGTGAGAGTAGGGAACCATCCGGTAACGAAGCAAGGGCTGTTGGCTAGATTAATATAACCAATACACCGACAAATGTTCTGCTTCATTTTATTTCATTAAACTATGCTTTTATTGTTTAATTAATACCAAAACTAGTACAGTACATAACTTAAAAACTATGCAAACCCATTTATATTGTCTATTACCCAGTGCTACATTTATTTCTCTAATTATCGGCTGTTGTGGTCCATCACGGATTATACAACAGCTGATATAGTTTAGTCCCATGTAAATATGATGCAGTTGTAATCAGCTGTAGTAGTAAACCTCACAAACTAACCAAATTACTGGCATAAATCTTCGTATTACATGAGATAATATCTATTTTTTGTCACTGACTTGAAGTCTCTTACACCTCAGGTACTTTGCCACCTCCCTTGGGATGTCCCAGACCTATCGATTTGGCTTCAAGTTACTCTTTTGTGGCCGGCCACTCCTGGTATTTATTTTATCCAACCCTGCCTTGTCTCCTACACATATATTCTCTACACTACTCAGGTAACAATAAATTGTGACCTCTCTTGTGGTGTAATAGATCTACGCACTTGGCTTCAAGTGGCTCGTGTGTTTGTGGCCGACGACTCCTGGTATTTATTTTATCCAACCCTGCCTTGTTGTCTCCTACACATATATTCTACAGTACTCAGGTAACAATAAATTGTGACCTCTCTTGTGGTGTAATAGATCTACGCACTTGGCTTCAAGTGGCTCGTGTGTTTGTGGCCGGCCACTCCTGGTATTTATTTTATCCAACCCTGCCTTGTTGTCTCCTACACATATATTCTACACTACTCAGGTAACAATAAATTGTGACCTCCCTTGTGATGTAATAGATCTACGCACTTGGCTTCAAGTGGCTCGTGTGTTTATGGCCGACGACTCCTGGTATTTATTTTATCCAACCCTGCCTTGTTGTCTCCTACACATATATCCTACACTACTCATGTAACAATAAATTGTGACCTCCCTTGTGGTGTAATAGATCTACGCACTTGGCTTCAAGTGGCTCAAGTGTTTGTGGCCGACCACTCCTGGTATTTATTTTATCCAACCCTGCCTTGTTGTCTCCTACACATATATTCTACACTACTCAGGTAACAATAAATTGTGACCTCCCTTGTGGTGTAATAGATCTACGCACTTGGCTTCAAGTGGCTCATGTGTTTATGGCCAGCCACTTCTGGTATTTATTTTATCCAACCCTTCCTTGATGTCTCCTTCACATCAGTCCTTCACCATCATATACCTCCAACAATACGTTGCAACCTCCCTTGGGATGTAATAAATCTACCTATTTGGCTTCAAGTGGGTCTTCTGTTTGTGATCAGCCACTCTTAGTGTTTTTTATCCAATCCTGTTTTTTGTCACATCTTTACTTCATATCGTTAGGTATATTTTACCCACCCCTTGGATAGATCTTACCACGTGTTTTAAAGTGGCTCTTTTGTTTGCGACCAACCATTCGTGGTACTTTCTTATTGAACCCAATTATTTTCTGGCCGTCTCTTTCACAACTGTTCTACATATTGTCAGGTTTCTATTTTAAATTGTCCTATTATGTAACAAATATATGTGTACGTAATATATATATAAACATATTTTGATATATAAAATGATATATATTGGGCCTTGTGTATCAAATGTAAAAATACAATGATATAGTCACACCATTATATTCAACAGTATTTGGATCATACTTATTTCATAGTTACTTTTACTTACGCTCGGGCATCACTCGTCTACTTACCCTAATACTTGTCTTTTCGATTTTCTGTTTTTATAAAAATCAATAAATACTTTAATTCTTGCTACGTGATAACCATGTTCTTCTCATGTTACAGAACTACAGTCAAGCGCGCTAAATTTAAAATGTTTAAAGCTCAGCATGTGGATAAATCAATCCAACTGACAAGGAGATATTTTAAATTTAATTATGAATCAATCTTGATTAATAAATGTTTATTAATAGATTACTGTTTGCTAAATATGCAGCTACATTTGTATCAGAATTCAACTTTCCTTAATTTAAGTAGTTACAACATTCTCAAATACAACACGCTAAATATTCTATAGTCAACATTTCTTTATGTTTTTAATGCAAGAAATAGTCCTTCCCAAGAAATACTTTTCTTTCCAATTTATCACCGTCCGCTTCTTTGATATAACTTGAACAATACTAGACTAACTAAATAAAAACATATTGTAAGATAAAGGGTTCAAGTATGTTATTTGGAGGTAATTTTTCTAAACATAATTTTGTAAACACATACATTCGATACCCTGTGCTAGTCTCGCAGAATGTAGAACATATCACCAGAGTAAAGAAATGTTTACAGCAAGAACAATTTCTTTCACAACGTATGAACTTTCCAAGCAGGAGTGCTTGACATAAGAGCATATATGTTTGGAGAAGTGTGTCATTTTAAACTACAACATTGCTAAAGTTCTTCCGTCGCAATATTATTCCTCTCATTGGATCTTTAATACAAATTTCCTTAGTGTGACAATACCTTCTTTTCATTGGTATTTTAAATAGTGCTGCATATCCTTCCTTTTTTACTTATGTTATATGAATGTTACAAAAAATGATGATGTGACTGAAAAACACTATTTTATTGAAATTTTCAAAGCAGCAAAGAAATCGTGTGAACCACTATAGAATATACTACTAAGTTAAAGGTAATTATAATATTCAGAACTGTAAGGCATTCACTTTTAAATTTATATAACTTAAAATTAAATTACAAATTTTAAATTATGCTGAAAGTGAGTAGGAGGTGCATGACATGGTTCTTAAAATCATAAATATACACCAAACCCACCCACCCATAAGACGTACGGAGGTTTTTTTTAAGTGTAGTTTTTTGTAGTTAGTTTTTGGAGTTTAGTTTTAGAGTTTAGTTTATACATTAACAAATTACCTTAACTTCCATATAATAATATATTCTAGGACATTATACACAGTTGATATATTTGTAGTACGTAAAAATCTGAAGAAATCCTCGTAAAAATTCAACTCATAAATAATTAATTGTTTTATGGTGGTAAAAAATTAACTAAAAACTAGAGTTATCAAAGTTATTATCTATAATAAAACTGACCAACATTACAGTAATAATATATAAATATTTTTATAAAATGTAACATTTTAATCATGAAACAGGTTGGATTATATTTATTTAAATTAAATTTAACTAACAATTATTTGAATTGATGTAAATAATTTATAGTAACAAATAGATAAACTGGTACATAAGGAGTCAAATTTCGTTGAATTAGTTTTAATAATTTTTTTAAGTAAAGTTTGTTTTGTTTAATATAGAATATTTAGTTATTTCAAAACTTCTGCTATATCACAAATTGTCAAACCGTTTTTATAAATCACTTGACAAAATGTATATTGGACGAGCTTTAAAGTAGCATAATACAAATACTGAACTTTTGCAATATCCTGTTTAAAAGGACACAGTTCTCCAAACTTATACCTGATATTAAGTTTGTGAAGAACCTAACGTCTTACGTCCCCTATTTCAAGTATTTCAGTTTTAAAAGTTTTTATCAAACATTATTAAACTGTTTTAACTTATTATTAAACACATTCCACTTACCTGTTATTTCAAAATGTTAGTGCTAAGACAATATATCCATCATATATAATTTGATATGTATACATATTAATACTTTGCCATATTTGATTACATATTTACAATATATTTTTGATACAGGTAGGGGGAAATAGCGTACACAAGTCGCTCCTAAAGATATTAGCTATCTTTATACTACCTTATATTTTGAGTAAAATTTGCTACTGAAATTCTCCTTGGAAAACAGCTACCATTAGGCACTGTTTAATTTTATTTCATCATAATTATAAATACGGTCACTTCAATTATCTTAAAATAATACAGTACAAGTAAACGTCACACAACACAAATTTATTACAATATAAGCACAAAATGTACAAATATATTACAATACAAGTACAAAATGCACGAATATTATGGTGATCGATTTCGGTGAACCACGTTCACCATCCTCAGACCAGAGGGATTCACAAAAGATTCCATAATATGCGTGCATTTTGTACTTGTATTGTAATATATTTGTACATTTTGTGCTTAAATTGTGATACATTTGTGTTGTTTGACGTTTACTTGTACTGTATATATACCAACACGTATTATGCTAATGAAAAAAACTATTTCTTAAAATAATTTATATAAAAATAAGAAACCCTCTGATATAGGCAGGTTTTCCTCAATACAGTTGTTTTATTGTAAACAGTTATGGTAGGATCAATTCCTCAACTGATTAAATATTCGATAAGTTAGAACTTGTAGTAAATAATCAGTATCATTCCGGCAATTTAAGTTACATTCAACAATTTAACTTAAACTTCGAAAACCCAATATACAGTATTATAAATAATAATCTATAGAATAAAATGTAATAGGCATAATAAAAAAAAAACACGTTCTTTGAAATTAACGTAGTATTGATAGTATTCCGTACATTTTTAGTAATGTTACTGTAGTAACTATTTAAGTTAATTTTATAGAATAGTTTTTAAACATTAAAACAAATGTTAAGTTTGTAAGGGATTTTATTAAACCTTATTTCTTCCAATACAAGCCGTAAGTCCTTACTTCGATACGGGGTGGTTCCCTACACTTTCTTTACCCTTCCCTTTGTGGTTATCTCTAAACGAACACATCCATATAAAGCTAAGACTGCTGCCGTTATCCTAGATAACAAAGTTTTATAGTCTAGAACACGCTACAAGTCTACTTAAGAAGGGTGTAAATTGTGTATATTAAACGTAAGTCCAAATACTGTACACATTTTAACCTATTAAGTAGTTGACAGGACTGTGCACACTGCGGCGGACCGCTTGATAATCTTTTGATAAGTTTTGACTATCTTTGTTTTGTTAACAAGAATGTTTAAGTTGAGCTAGCCTCGATTACTGGAAACAGTGGCTAGGAATTCCTTTATAATTTATGTAAAATGTTTTATATGTTTTTTGAGGAATAAATAGAGTTTATTATTATATTGAAATCTTGTCAGATTTAGTAGAGAATAACCTTACAATTCTTAAAATGAAAACTAAAGAAGCCAAATTTGTTTCATGATTTTCCATCACCTGTTTGAAATAAATGACTGAGTAGAATTAATTTATGCCAATGTTACTCTTGTGGAAATAAGAAAATATTGAGAAGCTATTTCTACCGAATGAAATTACGATAAATCCTTTACTAGTACGTGTCTATTATACACAAGTTAACTTATCTCCGAATTTGATCAATATTTGCACAGTAGTTAAGGGATTTCATCATGGGGACATATTTTTTTATTATATATTAAGATAAGGTTTTTTAGTGTTACAATACATTATGACCAAGCATAACAAGGTTTTGAAACCCCTAATGTACCTACTGGGAAATATTAAACTAATTTCTAAGTCAGTTTTTTTACCTGTTCATGTTTATTTACAACAATAAAATATAATATTGTGATAAAATATTTTTTTACTATATTTTCTTTATAATATAACATTTATAGATATACTTTATGAAGCAGTAAATTCCATAAAGTTTTTTTCCAATTTTATAAGGTTTTGAACGAGATAAAATCAAATATGAGGATATGTCTGACCAAAAATATATAATATTGACACTTTTATCAAAATAATTATAATTCCGTTGATTTACAATTGTTAATTTGACGCTATATGTAATGAAGATAAAATATTGGTTTGAAATATTTATTATTCTAGGTTAAACTAGATCAATATTTACTATTAGTATTTATATTACATATAGAGTAAACCCGGCAACGCTTTGCAGTGGCTAAAACTGATGTAAACCGTTATTAGTTGATTTTGTAAATAAACCATCATCTGGTCACATCAATGAGCTTAAAGAAAATGATTTTTATTTAATATGCATAGACATCACCTGGTCTCTGCACTGACATTTATTTTCATTTATGATTTATGGTTAGGTCGGGAAATGCTTGGAATACCCTGATCATGTTTACAATTTTAGGATTTAAATATATGAAAACGCTCTTCTGTAAAAATTTTAATTAGAACAAAATGCAATGTTGTGTAAACATTCCGAGTGAATCCATTTCATTCTTTTGAGTTTGCAAAAATATGGAATTTATATTGTATATGTAGATTGATTGAGTAAAGCTATTATTAAATCAATTCTATAACAAATAGCGTATTTTTGTCACAAAATTAATTGAAAAATATCGTAATTATAAAACTTTTAAACAATGTAATGATATCTCTAGTAATTCCTACGAACAGTTGTTTGTGATTTAAAGTTATGAGGAAAACAATTGAGGACCAATGCTCGGTCAGCTGAACACCAAGTTATATCACTGGTGGCTCAGCCAAGAGGACCATTTATGTTAACTAACGACAAAGGTCTCTGCCAGTGGCAGTCAGCTGCCTATAAATATAGCTGCAGCTCTAACTGACTAACTTTGACCATGAGAATTTTGCCGATCCCAAAGTCAGCATACTCAAGTCACTTAAATATTGAAGTAATAGTAATAAATAAACTATAAGTATTGTTCTGTATCCTTATGGCACCGTTTACCTTACTGAATTAGTATTATGTATTAGAACATCTCGAGAGTAAATATATTTTGGGACGTTACACTCACCAGTTTAGCATATTGTATACGATCGATATAATTTCATAAACTTAGAGGTTCATTTATTTAGAAACTGTCAATTAGAGGAATATTGTAACTATAGTTGCGAATTGATATGTCGACATTTGTACTCCAACAATTATGTACAACACCACAGTTCAAATAATAATAGATAAGTTATGATCTTCAAACTAAAAATATCTAGAGGAAGAAAATTAATACAATATTCTCCATTGAAATTAAGTGATACAAAACATTATTAATATATTAATTCTGCATAATTATTTAGTCAGAGAGACACTTGAAGATGCTTTATTATACTAAAGTATTAAGAGCTGATTTCCCCAACGTCTCAGAAAATGAATTATTTCACAAACGCCCTTTGAATTGTTAATGAATACTGTTGCAGTAGTGTGTTGCAAACCATTATTTATGAAATATTAATAACAATAAGGGTCATATGTACGGAATGGTATATTTAACATCAATTAAAAGATTTAGGTAATAAAAAACAAATAGTATGTTTACTAGCTAAATGCCCCATAGAAGAAATATATATAACAAATAATACTTGTATGACAGTTACAGGATACTGTCTATAAGTACAGATCGACTTATTTGAAATAATAATAAACAATTTTTCAAAAATGTTAAGAATGTAGGCCTACACGTGTTCATACTTTTTCTTTAGTTTCTTAGTTAGAATATTACGTGTATGGGCGGGGGGTCATTACAAATGTGCGTGTATGCGTGGGTAGGTTAGTACAAATGTGCGTGTATGGGCGAGAAGGTCAGTACAAATGTGTGTGTACAGGCGAGTAGGTCAGTACAAATGGGCGTGTATGGGTGGGTAGGCCAGTACAAATGTGCGTGTATGGGCGATCCGCCGTTACAAATCTACATAAATGGGCGGGGAGTCATTACAAATGTGCGTGTATGCGTGAGTAGGTCAGTACAAATGTGCGTGTATGGGTGGGTCGGTAAGTACAAATGTGCGTGTATGGGCGGGTAGGTCATTACAAATGTGCGTGTATGGGCGAGAAGGTCAGTACAAATGTCCGTGTATGGGCGAGAAGGTCATTACAAATGTGCGTGTTTGGGTGGGGGGGTGGTCATTACAAATGTGCGTGTATGGGCGAGAAGGTCAGTACAAATGTCCGTGTATGGGCGAGAAGGTCAGTACAAATATTCGTGTATGGGTGGGGGGGGGGGGGTCAGTACAAATGTGCGTGTATGGGTGGGTAGGTAAGTACAAATGTGCGTGTATGGGCGGGTAGGTCAGTACAATTGTGCGTGTATGGGCGGGTAGGTCAATACAAATGTGTGTGTATGGGCGAGAAGGTCAGTACAAATATGCATGTATGGGTGGGTAGGTCAGTACAAATGTGTGTGTATAGGTGAGTAGGTCGATAGAAATGTGCGTGTATGGGCAGTTAGGTCAGTAAACATGTGCGTGTATGGGCGGATGGGTCAGTACAAATGTGCGTGTATGGGCGGGTGGGTCAGTACAAATGTGCGTGTATGGGCGAGAAGGTCAGTACAAATATGCATGTATGGGAGGGTAGGTCAGTACAAATGTGTGTATAGGTGAGTAGGTCGATAGAAATGTACGTGTATGGGCAGGTAGGTCATTACAAATGTGCGTGTATGGGTGGGTGGGTCAGTAAAAATGTGCATGTATGGGTGGGTAGGTTAGAACAACTGAGCGTGTTATGTAAGATACATTCGCTCTATAACTATAGAACTCACTAAAACTAGGATTTCCGGCTAAGTTGTCTAACACCTACGTTTATTTTTATTTTTTGCCTACCATGTCACTTCATGATTTTAACTTAAAATTAGGTACCATCATTAAGTAAGAGCATTCGCTTAGTTAATTAATTTTTGTTTCTTATCCAGAACATTACAATTGAAAATCTTTGATATGATAAGGATGTAATATGAATGTGTTATTTATTAGTGCTCTTAGTCTACAAATATTTATCAGAAATAAAAACCAAACTATACCACACTGCATATAGTGAACGATAATGGAATATTGATTCCTTTAAAAAGTGGATTGCTATTAATTAGTGATGTTAGTGTAATGTGTTACTTTGTTTTAGAAAATATCAAAGCTTGGAAAAACATTATTCTTTTATATAAATATATTTGACTTAATTCTATTAAAATTAAATTTTCTTAATTCTAAATAGCCATTAAGTTTATATATTTAACTTTTTAAAGGTACTATGAAGTCTGATAATGATTCAAAAATAGTCTCTCTAATGAAAATATTGGACGGACTTTATGAGGAGAGGACATATTTTAAAGATCTTTAAAGGAATTAACATTAATCTTTCTAGCATAGAATATGCCCTAGCATACTAACAGTAGAATCTGCCCTCGGTTCACGTCCGGCTTAAGGGGAGTTGAAGTGGCAAAGTGCAAAGTAATGTCCGAACGGCTACGTGACTGGCCACTTTTATTTCAAACATGGAATGTGTACTAGATATCGTTGTCTGTTTTTATTTTTTAAATGTTTTTATGTTTATATTTTCAATTGATATAGTGTTTTATGTATATATTCATATTTTTATGTTGTATGTCACCTAAATATAAATTTATACCCGTAATAAATCTAATGGTAAAATGTGTGATGAATAGTTAAAATATGTAATAATATGTTTTTCAGTTTGTTAATGTGAAAATAAATACTAATATTTCGAGTTTTTTGTCACATCTTTAGTATTGGAAATTTAATGAGCCTGAAAAGTGGGTTGATGTTGTAAGGAAAGGGGAAAATTATTACTTGAAAGTGCTTATATTTAGTAAGTAATAAAATAAAAATAAAAACAGCTTTATATTGAACAGATCTCCTTTAATATATTAAGGTTAAGTTGAATTAGACATTTTTACAAAATGGAAGTATAATCAAATGAGATTAGAGAATTCGTACAGCCAGACAACTATTATATAAGTGTTCACATTACTATTTTTATTATTTAATCCTTTTATATTATAATAGTTTCATAATAATAGTTGTTATATAGTTTTATGATTATTTATACGTATTTAATAAGTTAAGTAATTTAATTACGATAAATAATTACATATCTAGCTTAATCTCTAGAGGTACACTAATTATAACTGTCCTCATTTGATGAAACTACAAATAAATATTTTCTACTTATCAAAGAGGACTTTTTTCCATACTTTAAAATCAATTACTTAATCTGTTTATTTACCTACGTTATAGACGATTTCAAATTAGGTGCAGGAATCTTCGTTGTCAATGACAATTTTGATTTCTTACTTTACTATCTACAGGGTATTAAGAAAGTATGGAGCCCCCTTCTTTTCTCTTGAATGGGTCAAGATAAATAATTAAGATTTAGTATACCTTTGTGGAAAGTTTTTTTTCTATATTTTGACGCAGTTTTTAATTTGTTTCAACCTAGAGGGGAGGGCCCGTGGAGGATATTGTAAAAATGTTAAATGAAAGGCAATAATGAGTTGCTAATCATGTTAAAGCCCACTTTTCTCTGAATAATCAGCCACACATTTCAAGTCTAAAGAACCACCCTATCAGAAATGGCGACTGGTTAACCTTTCTTAGCAGTGATATTTGAGTGGGAATTCGATATATTATAAAAGCCAGTTCTGTTCTAAGAGTTATTTGTACCATTATGTTGATAATGTTATTTTAAGATTTTCTATTTATTTAATCAAGTTTCTGTTAGCTTCATAAAATGTTCATATGATTATGGATAACTCACTATAGCCTTTCATTTAAACTTTTCCCGAAATCATCCCCGGGCCCTCCCCTCTAGGTAAAAAACATTTAAAACTGTGTAACAATGTTTAGTTACATTTATTTTGGAAATTAAAAATACTAGAAAAAGTTCTTGTAATATAAAATTAATTCAAACTATAAAATTTCAATCACAATTTTGCAGTTTTTCATAAAAATCGAGAATCTTAGCTGCTCAAATAAAAAAAGAGATTTTGTTACCATTAGAAATAAAATAACCAATATTTGTTACAACAAGATCTCTTTTCCTGTTGAGTCTGATCGACATGTTTTCTGCAATTTACAGGTTTTAGTGACGTTATTGCGTTTGCTTCCACTCCGGAGCTCCCTGACTGGTTCTCATCCCTTTTGTTCGAGGCTTTTTGCTTGTAGTGGGGAAGTCCACGGAAATACTTCGAGGAACGCTCTTTTTGGCCTGTTTTGCCACCATCTTTTGCTGTATTAAGTTCTCCACTTTTTGAACCGTTCTTCCACTACGTTCCGAAGTTCGGCAATTTGCCTTCGGGAAGCTTTGAGAAATTGTTGTGCCGCGCAGTGAAAGTGTTGTTTGATTGTGCGGAACGTTGTTGTGTCGGGCGACGATTTTGGTTTAAATTCTACTGTTTTCTCGTAGCAACGTAAGTTCGACTTTTGTTATTAGCTTGTAGATTCTCGTTGTTAGCTTTGTCCCCTGCCCTTTTTGCTGTTCCCACCAAAACCTAGTAAATGTTATTTAGTGTTTCTTGTTCTTTAAAGTGCCGCTCTTCTATTGACATTTCAGTAAATTTTGTCAGAAGTCATATTTTAGTAATAAACAAAAATTAAGTTTAAATATCAAAATAACTATTGGTTATCTTGTTGTTTTGTAGATTTATGAAGCAGAATCATTCAATCATACAATCATTACTTTAAAAAAACATATATAAAGATTTTATAGAAAATAGTTTGACATACTGAAAAGTTTAATTTTATTTAGTACCAATATTAGAGAAAAGTATTTTTTTTAAGAATACGTTACATCAAAATACAGAAAAAAATCTTCTACAGAGTTGTACTAAATCTCAATTATTTATCTGGATCCATTTAAAAGAAATGAAGGTGGTTACTTGTTCAAGACCCTCTGCTAAGAAAGATTACCAGTCGTCATTTCTGATAGGTTGGTTCTTTTGACTTGAAACTTGTGGCATTTTATTCAGAAAAAATAGTCTTTAAAATTATGAGCAACTCTTTATAGCCTTTCTTTTAAACTTTTTCCGAAATCGTCCACGAGACCTCCCGTCTAGGTTGAAAAAAATTATAAGGTGCATCAAAAGAAAAAAAAACGTTTAACAGAGTTATACTAAATTTCAAATTTTTATCTGGGCCCATTCAGGATAAATGAAGATGGGTTGATAAATGTTCAAGTCCCTGTATATTAGGGAATAATTACTTTAATATGAACGAGGCTGTCAGTTTATCATGTAGCCCTAATGTTAATCTGCATAAGATGGAGAGATATATTGCCATACTAACAGTACTGTTATTCGCTTAATTTTCGGGTTGTAGAAAACTTACCTAAGAAACGAAATAGCTTCAGGTTTAAATTCAGCTAGATCTTTCAAAAATAAACTTAAGGGAGTTTTAAAGACACTAACTCAACGTTGAGTGTTTTTTCTATATATTTAAATGTAGACTGTAGAAATGACACAGTATCCTAACGATAGTTTTGTATGTATCAATGTGTTATTGAAACATTTTTCTTGTCTACTGTACTAAAATTTATTGAAATTAGATCACTTGTTTATAGTTGATTTTTAGTAATGTTATTTGTATTTTTTGTAATTGTAAAGTAATTTAAATTTTAGCCACTTTGAAATAATGTCATTGAATAACTAATGATGTAATAACATTTCGTAATTTTAATTACTATTTATTTTAGAATTAAATCATTTACTAATGTACAAAATTTGTTTATGAGACAAATCCAACAATATTGTAATCCTCTAATTTAACTGTTATCTTTCCTTTTATCTTATGTTGTCCATTTAACTCTATAGAACATATATACGATTACATTTCACAATGACAAAATAAAATTGTTTCTGATTACTAAATGTAAAACAATAACAACCTTGTCAGGATACTGTCAAAAGTGAATGTTTTATGCCCTCTCAACATTTGTTATGGAATAAATTACTACATTATACAATGAATTGTATTTTTGTATGTATGAGTCATTATTAGTTTGAATATCAATAATGAGTCACAAATAAAATTAATTTTTAAAAGCAGAGTTTAGCAATAATCCGCAACTACTGTTAATTTTCAATAATGGTAATGCAGATCCATGGTTAGTTACTTGGTCATTCAGACCATTTCCTTAAACTACCGCCATCAGAAAGCGATTAGCGACTGTTTGGAATCAGAATCAAACAACTGATTGCAATAATCACCTCAGATTTACGTTTACAAAACCACTTTTAGTTATAATTTGATAGTTTTAAAATAGTGTAATTAAAATAAACTCATGATTAACAGTTTTATGAGATATGAGGGGCGTATGAGTGTGATGAGGGTAGATGAAGGAGTGTTGTAACTGTTTTAGTTGGGTCAACTATTCCTTAGAACGATTTATTGATAGCCTATAGCCAGAGTAACCAAGGGACCTACAGCTTTACATGGAATCCGAACCACGTAGTATTCGTATAGTTTTCAGATATTTTATTATCCTTATACTCACTTATCTTCCCTACACAACATCCGAACACCGGCTACCACCCACTCCAGACTTCTCTGGTAATGTATACGTCGAAGACAACCATTGAGGAGACACCATGTCGGTATTAAAAGGACTGACCACTCATAACCTATCACTTACAGTCTCCTCAACACTTTGTCCCTAAGTAGCCAAAAAACTACAGTATTTATTATTGGAAACTCCGGTTATTTGAATTCTAACATAACATAGGTGGGAGACAAAATGATTTCCAGAATACCATTCGAGAATGATACACTGCAATTTTACTGTTATAGCGACATAAAGGCCCAAAAAATCAAGATCATACAAAATAAAGTACGATTTTATCGTATTTTAAAAAATTTTGAAGACATTATTTTCACGGCCAAACAATTTATGTGCTGATATATCTCTCAAAATTAAGTATATATTCAAATAGGGTTTGCAAATTAGTGGCAATGAAAATGTTATTTTTGATTAGTCTCAAGAGGCTAAGGATGTTTGTATTCATTCCTTATGTAACAGCTGGAGAGCTGCAAAGTACCTTCTAACAAAGTAAACAAATGTTTTACATTACGGCCTAAACAAAAGATCGAATAACCCTAATAACCCTCAGGAAGCCCCTCTGGATGTTTTCATTCTAGTAATCTTCCTAAACTGAGGCCGTTTTACAACGTCAGCATCTTCACCTCCGTATTGTCTAATGTTATGTATTTCTCCATTTGCTTTGGATGTAAAATAAGGAATCACTGAAGTGGAGATAAAAAGTACTTCTTAAAATAGGGTACATATTTATGTTCTCCATACAAAATCGTTATTATAATTAATTAGTCGATTGATGGTAATATGTTAAACCTACTAGGGATCTGCTCCATGTAAATTAACATGGCGTACAGTAGTGACATGATTTTGGTTGGCATCTGACATAACTGGGACATCACACAAGTGATGCTTCAGTTACTAAAATTTTTGTTCGCTTAGGATAACCCAGGGGACACGTACAGCATAAGGATGTCTACGGACGCGAGCGTCATCCCTCGCAACAGCTCTATGACGGGAGATCAATATTTAAACACTAAGACATGAGTACTTTGTACTTTAGATTTTATTTTATATATTTTTTACGTCATTTGAATATTGATTTTTCATTCGTTCTCTTTTTAGTTTACTGGCTGGTTTTGTAACCCATACGATAAATATACTTGTGACATGTTTCTATAATATTAAAATACCAAACATTTTAATTCATCACCAAACAAATAAGTATCGATAAGTGTATATAAGTGGCTTTATTTTGTCCACTTTTATTGTTATACATACACATACAATCACGCACAGACACACACAAAGCACGGTATATACAAACTAAGTTATTCATGTTAAAATAGTCTCCACATGCTATATTAACGAAACACTGTGCAGATTTACCTCACTGAATACATATGTATGGATCTAACCGAACTCACTTTATGTTTGTTTATGAAAACTTGAATGTTTAAATTACTAATGATTTTAAACAGAACCTTTGTATATGTATTCAAAACGTGTCCTAAAACTTAGGACATACTAAAGAACTGATTACCCTGTTGAGTATTACTTTTTATCCTGATAGATATATTTTTTAAATGCAAAAATCTGTAATAAAACACAGCTGAATTTAACCGTAGTCGTACTGCGTTACATATAAAGATATCACGGTTAGTAAATAATCAGGACATAATAAGTAGTTAGGCAATTTTAAATTAAAGTCCTTCTGGATGTTAAGGGTTACTTGCATACTTGGACTACAGCCAGATAAAAATATTGTTTTAGTCCAGTATTCATGTACAAAGTTAAACTTTTTTAACTTACAAAAAGTATTAAATCGTCAAGAACTTTTTAAAACTTTAAACCAACGTGATATTTCAAACAGTTAACTTTTGGGGGTCGAATTCGTTGGTTTATGTTCTACTAAAAAAGACCTTTAATTCGTTATACGACTTATTCTCTCGGTTAATATTTGTTATTACTCCTTGCGGGTCGTCTCCTGATATGACAGAAAAACGCTAGTTACCCTAAAAAGTAGATTTATAGGTTTAGTAATGGTGTACCAAGTTTTCTTGCTTATCTTTATTTTTAATTTATATGTAATTACTATTATAAACATTTTTGATAGATAATATTTTTTATTTATAATAATATTATTAAGTTATTAAATTTAATTGCAATAGTTTCATTACTATTTTATTTAATATGAAACATTTAGACATATTTTACTCATTTTTCGCATATCCAGGTGATGGCCCATGAAGGAAGTCTTAACAATTTTAAATATAAGCCTACCTCAAGTTATCCCTTATTTTAAAGGCTTTTCTTTCTACAATACAAAAGTGCAAATCTGAGGTCAAAAGGATGGTAGGTATATCACAAAATACAGACATTTAAAGAATTTATTGTCATATTAATATTTCTTCTCAGTTATACGGCTATTTATTTCAGAGTTTTAGGTCCCTGTTGCTGATTATGTTGTTGATATTTTAACAAACGTACCAAACGACTGCGTTATAAAAATATCTATGCTATATAACTAAGATAAAAATAAGAAAACTTTATTAAAATACTTTTGACAGTAGCTTTATCTAAAATAGTTTAAGAATATTGTTATAATAATCTATTACCTATTTTTAGTGAAATGTAAGTTCCCATATTCAGTTAGATAAATTATAGGTCCACGCAGCAATAGATTATAACTAACTTACCTTTGTCTTACGCAGTGTTTGTTGTATGACGTTAAATTCTTCGAGAGGCTATATTTTCTGGCTGGGTAATCCTTTTGACCTCAGGTTGGCACTCTTGTGTTTTACAAACAAAGAACTTTAAAATAAGTTATAACTCGAGGTAGACTTAAATTTAAAATGTTTAAGACATCCTTCATGGGCCATCCTCTGGCTATGCAAAAATATGTAAAATGTCTAAATGTTTGGTATAGGAACATGTCCATAAATGCAAAGTTTCATTAAATTTCTTTCAATGATTTTGAAATTAATAAATATAATCCAGACTTTTGCCCGACCCTGTATAAAATGAAGTTACTTTAAAAGCTGCTGGTGTACCGTGAAATTTCAAAATGTGTTTTATGAAACACTTACTCACTAATACCAATGCACAAAAAGCTTATATATTGGAAAAGCTTTACAGAAGCATACTACAAATACTGAACTTTTGCAATATCCTGTTTAAAAGGACACAGTTCTCCAAACTTATACCTGATATTAAGTTTGTGAAGAACCTAACGTCTTACGTCCCCTATGTCAAGTATTTTAGTTTAGAAAGTTTTCATTATAAACACAGTCTATTTACCTCTTATTTCACAACAAGTGATCCAAGAGAGTAAAACCATCATATTTAATTTCTAACAGACGGAATGTGATTTTGTATAAAAATTATATATTTTACCTAATTCAAGTACGTATTATTAACAATTTTTGATTTAGTCGGTAGCGTAGTTGGTTCAATTCCAGCTTCATGTGCTAAAGTTTGTCAGTTCGATCCCAATCAGAGTCATATTTCATTTTGAGAAGGATCAGCTGATAATCACTGGCTGTTCATTTGTGATTGGGCTATTAATTAATGACACTTTCTAAGGAATAGTCGGCCTTAGTTTGTAACAATGACTACATTCGTTCATCTACACTCATCACACTCATTCGAAATCCATATTCGCCCATATCTTGACGATCGGCGTCTTATGAATAAATACATTTAAAAAATTACATATTTACAATAACTTTAGATACAACTAGGGCTTGATACAACACTTGGCTCCTGAAGATATTCCATAACATTACATTAGCTTAAATTTGTACTAAAAAAAATAAATTTGAAATATTCTTTAGAAAAGCAGCTAAATTCAGCGTTCTTCTATGTATTTCATCATAGTTATAAATAAGGTGACTCAAATTAACTTAATTTACTTGCGCTTAGTATGAAACTGTCTGTGGCATAATTTCTTCAGTATATTTGTTTAAAAATGTTAAGGTAGGGTTAATACGTCACCGATAAATAGTAGATAATAAGTAATTGTAATTATAAAAGTATCATTCCATCTAAAAGATTTGAAAATGTTTAACTTGTTCGTTTGATGACTATAATAAAGTCAGAGGTACTCGAAGTCACCACCACTTTAATCAAAGTCCTACAAAGTAAAAATACTTATTTAAACCCCTTTGATCAACAGTAATCGTTTATTCATGTGCAGAGAGGTGACCTACGGGCCTGGGATCACTCGCATGACTAATTTTTGTTTGCCAGATTGGTTAAACCTTTCAGTATATACTTTAACAAAATTACCAAGCTGTTACCTTGCCTCTCCCTTGTAAATTATAGTTTATTATGATTACAACTTTAATGCTGTATATTAAATTATCTTGTATAAACGTGCTCCTTCAACTTCATTTACTAAAATTTAAGCTGACCAATACTTGTGGTTTGGATTCCACGTAAAGCCTGCCGTCCCTTTGCTGCCTATAATTTAAGCAATTATTAATTGCCCTTTTTTTAAATATAAGTTGGACTCAGTTAGTAACCAGACTACACAGGTCATCCACACGCATCCTAAAATCGTATAATCATTCATATTGGCCTTAACTACGCACAAAGTTGTGTGGGCGTCTCGTACTATGAGAAGAAAAAACGTTATTTTGGAGAAGACATTTATCTAACTTGTTAAAGCTATATAAGGTATTATAGAATTATAAAAATAATATCAATATTTAATATATATAGATTTGAGGTTTACAATTTTAAAACATGTTTTATACATCCTCGGTGGAATAAACATTCTAACAGCAGAATCTGACCCTCGGTTCACATTCGGCTTAAGGGAGTTCAAGTGGCAAAGTGTAAAGTAATGTCCGGGCAGGTACGTGGCTGGCCACTTTTATATCCACCACGGAATGTGTACTAGACAAGGTTTTCAGTTTTTATTTTTTCTATGCTTTTTTTTTGTATTGTTTGTTCGACTGATACTGTGTTTTATTTATATATTCATATTTTTGTAATGATACCTAAATAAAGATTTATAGCATTACTGACCCTAGTGGTACACCGTATCATGTAGAGTGACAAAGATAATATTTTTTGGCTTTTATGAAAATAACTTATAGTAGTGAGCTATTTTCGCCATATTTTCGTATTGGAAAGCCAATATGGCTGAAAAGTGCATTATGTAATAAGAAATGGGGGGAACGATTGCTTAAAAGTTCTTTTTATTATTAGGTCTTACATTTAAATGGTAATTACAACAGATCTAGCAAGCAGTTTCATACTAAGGAAGAAAAAATAATGAATATAAATAACATATATAAATATAAAATAAAATATAACACGTTTAAGTATATTAAAGACACATGAATTAAAAATGTTAGCAACCGAAAAGGATAGTTAAATAAAGTTGGCGAATTCGTACGTCGAAATAACTACTAATATTGTTATCCATACTACTTTATATTTTATTTAACATCATCCTGTTTCATATATACAGGGTGTTCCGGAACTCTATGGAACTTTTCAACAAAAATTGTTCCTTAGGTCATGACTAACATATTTCACAATATAAACATGGGTCTACGGTGACTAGTTTACTGCCTGTCTCTCCGTATGTGTTTTATATAAAGTTTTTTATAACTCAAGAACTATTTAAACAACAGCAACAATCAATGATACACCACAAATTATAATATACTTAAGTGATTAAACACCAACAATAATCAAACAACCACCACAGATTATAATATACTTAAGTGATTAAACAACAACAACAATCAATTATACGCCACAAATTATAATATACTTAAGTGATTAAACACCAACAACAATCAATTATACACCACAAATTATAATATACTTAAGTGATTAAACACCAACAACAATCAATTATACGCCACAAATTATAATATACTTAAGTGATTAAACACCAACAATAATCAAAGAACCACCACAGATTATAATATACTTAAGTGATTAAACAACAACAACAATCAATTATACGCCACAAATTATAATATACTTAAGTGATTAAACACCAACAATAATCAAAGAACCACCACAGATTATAATATAATTAAGTGATTAAACAACAACAACAATCAATGATACGCCACAAATTATAATATACTTTAGTGATTAAACACCAACAATAATCAATTATACCACCACAGATTATAATATACTTAAGTGATTAAAAACCAACAACAATCAATTATACGCCACAAATTATAATATACTTAAGTGATTAAACACCAACAACAATCAATTATACGCAACACAGATTATAATATACTTAAGTGATTAAACAACAACAACAATCAATTATACGCCACAAATTATAATATACGTAAGTGATTAAACACCAACAATAATCAAAGAACCACCACAGATTATAATATACTTAAGTGATTAAACAACAACAACAATCAATTATACGCCACAAATTATAATATACGTAAGTGATTAAACACCAACAATAATCAAAGAACCAACGCAGATTATAATATACTTAAGTGATTAAACAACAACAACAATAAATTATACGCCACAAATTATAATATACGTAAGTGATTAAACAACAACAACAATCAATTATACGCCACAAATTATAATATACGTAAGTGATTAAACACCAACAATAATCAAAGAACCACCACAGATTATAATATACTTAAATTATTTGACAACAACAACAATCAATTATATACCACAAATTATAATATACTTAAGTGATTAAACAACAATCAATTATACACCACAAACTATAATATACTTAAGTGATTAAACACCAACAACAATCAATTATAAATACTTAAGTGATTAAACACCAACAACAATCAATTATACGCCACAAATTATAATATACTTAAGTGATTAAACACAACAAGAATCAATTATACATCACAAATTATAATATACTTAAGTGATTAAACACCGATCGTACATTTTTCATTCGTTAAATGAAATATAAATTTATGAAAATGAGCTGTTCTTCAGCAATTTTAAAACAAAAATCCCTTTGTAAAAGTTTAATCTCTTAAAAATTACATGTTCTTGACTTGAAAAGTAATGTATCTTAATTACGTATTCATTGTTTAAATACCAATAATAAATATCTGTATTATTCATTGATAACTACAGATTTATGTATGTTGCAAAAAGAATTACCAATTCTGTAAAAGATGTTTTGAATAAGAATATTACAAGGTTAATATTAACTAGAAATAAATTTAGACAGCTAAATGAAAAATTAGAGGGGTTTACTTTAATAGCGGTCTCCTCAGTATGACTACTAAACTAAAGTAAAAGTTGAAGATGGTCTGACTTTCCATGTTTAATCAGTGACTGTGGCAAACAATCGGTTGATTCTGATTCTGAACTGTCTCTAATCGCTTTCTGATGTTGGTTGTTCAAGGAAATGGTCTGGATAGAATTGTTATCAACTAGAACATTTCACTATCATGGAAGTCGTGAATTCAAGGCATGGGAAGTCTAGTGTAGTTTATAAATGTTCCTAATCACCATATTGGTTAAAAAATAATGACTCTTGTATTATAATAAAAATCATCTAACCAATTCTGTAATATGTTTTAAAGTTCTAGATAAAATGTAATGTGTAGTAAGATAAAAACTTCAAATCTAGTATAAATGTGTCACCAAATAGTAAAAACAAGAAAGTAAACTATCTTTACTGTAATTAAATTAATTTAAAAATGGCGGCCTTTTAAAATCTTTAATGTCAAATTTCAAGAAAACCATTATAGATTTTTAAAAATGTAAAAGTTAAGTAAAATTGCACATTTAAAAGACAAATCAAACAAAATCTTATTTTCGAAAATTGAATAATAAATGACCTAATTGTAATATATATATATATATATATATATATATATATATATATATATATATATATATATATTAAAGCAATGTAATTTCCATAATACAACAATACATACCTAAAACAAAGTTTAACAACAAAAATGAGACACTGCGTATCATTAATCAGCTGTTTTATATCCACTCCTTGTTAAAAATGAGTCAGCTGTTTATTAACAATGAATTATTTATAGAATAGAATAGCAAATGTTTCAACAAAAAAATTATAAAAGTTCCTTAAAGCTATGGCCTACAATAAGATTGCACAGTCTCCAACGTTATACTACATATCGATGAACTCGTACACAAATATGTACATTCTCCTGAATTCTTGCTGCAGCTTCGATAATTCTGCCAACCGAGTCCATTTCACTCCACCTGTGTGTTGTCTACTAGTTCTTTCAAGTGCCTCCACAGAATAAAGTCTAATAGTTTGAGGGCAGGGGATCTAGCAGGCCACCACTGCCCAAAACGTAACATTTACGTAGTCTCTTGCGCCCATACAAATATGAGCTGAAGCTCCATCATGTTAAACCACATATCATGTCAGATATGAAGCGGCACATGATATGTGGTTACTTAATATCACCTGCTATTAACTGGAGGCCGTTAATTTGAGCAACTTTTATAAATATGTTCTGAGGATGTATTTGCTATTCTATTTTATAAATAATTCAATGTTAATAAACAGCTGACTCATTGTTAACATAAAGTGGATATAAAACAGCTGATTAATTATACGCACTGACTCACATTTTCTGTTAAACTGTTTTAGGTATGTATTGTTGTATCATGGAAATTACATTGCTTAAAAAAAAAAAAAACTGTCACAATTAGGTTAATAATTATTCGATTTTCGTAAACAAGATTTTTTTAAATTTATCTTTTAAATGTGCAATTTTAATTAACTTTTACCTTTTTTATAGCTATAACAGTTTTCGTGAAATTTGACATTATAGATTTAAAAATGACGCCATTTTGAAATTAATTTAGTTACAGGAATGATAGTTTACTTTCTTGTTTTACCTATTTATAGTTATACATTTATACTAAATTTGAAGTTTTTATCTTAAATAGTTCTTGAGTTATAAAATAATTTATAAATAACACATACAGACAGACAGACAGTAATCTAGTCACCGTAGACCCATGTTTATATTGTGAAATTTGTTTGTACTACTATTAGAGTATATACAGGGAACTACTCTAATAAGGAATTGTTATTTAATTTGTATATCAATTTATATGTAATTACATGTTTTTCCATACAGTCATTGATTAAATCTCAAGAGACATACTAATATAAATGTCCTGATTTGAGAATATAAAAAAAATATAAACAAATCAACGATGATTTTAACATGCAACAATAAAAACTAGAGTAGCTAAAGAAATTGATCGACTTTATGTTTGATTGGTGAAGTTTTACTTTAATATAACATAAATAATATTAGTGGTGCTATCTGTAATTTACGTTTTTTAGCTATCCTATATTCTTTATCTAATACATCTATCACTTTTACTTAAACTTGCTAGAAAATTGTTAAATTCCTGTGTTTTTTAAATTTTTTTTATCTTTTTTCGTTGAGATAAACCACTTCAAAAATTGATAGTTATTTTACTATTTTAATAAAAAAATATAACAAATACATCATTAAAACAATCATAAACAATATCGAATAAAGTAGAATATGTCCCAAAGAAAACCTAACCAATTACCTAACAGAAATAAGGCCGAGCTCAACTGTACGGTAAAAAGAAATAGAGATAAATCATATTATTAATAATTTAGGTATAATTTTACTCATTTTTCCTAAAAGTACTAGAAAGTTAATATATTTCTCTTAGTTACAGAGGTTCCCTTATGACTTATTATAATTGAATATCATAATCAAGAATCTAAATAACATCCCCTAATTGTGAATCTATTAGTTTATTCATTTTTAATTCATCGTTTCTGTTACAAGTTGTTCCTTGCTGTATAATCTTGTAAGAAGAGATGTACATTTCCTTAGTACTGACATTACGATATTGATGCATATATATTTTAGTCATGGCCTCTCTCTGTGGCACGGAAGTGTCTTTGGTGGTCGATGAGCTTTAAAGTTTCTCTTACGTCTGATTAACGTGCTTACTCAGGTGATTAACTTACAGGCCTTTGTCCGTGGACCATTTTTAGTCAAGCGTTATCTAAAGAACACTCCATCCCTTGACCCGTTTTATCATTGTTATCATGTTGAAACATTACCAAACTAATGGCAGAGAAGTAATTGATTGGATATGTATATTTGAAAAGATATAGACACTTTTGTAGACGTAACGACACTAGACTAATTAATTGTACGTAAAGTGCACGTATTTAAAGTCAACTATATGCCCTTAATTCAGAAGAGGCTCCTGTTAAATATGTTTAAAAATACATACATTTAAAAATTTCGATTCAAAAGGAAGCCAAATTGAATTAATATTGGTTGAATTACAAATGAATATTAAATTCTTTATTAAAAATAATTGTAACACTAATTATTTTTCTAATGACACTATTAAATATCCACTATTCTATCTAAATCATAACTAATTGACATAACTATCACTATGTTACACGCCTCGACAGTATTGAAGACTCGTTACTTAATCTCTATAACTATTCTATAGAAGATTTCAAATTAAAAACAGAAGACTGCATTGTGTAATTTCTTATTTTAATGGCCTATTTTAGAAGGTAATTACTTCTATAAGAACAAGGTTGTTATCATACCATGTAGCTCTAATGTTATTCCGTATTTGACGAGCTATTTTAACAGTTCGATTCATTTAATTTTCAGGCTATACGAAACACCTATAACCCAAAGTAGCTCATCATAAAAATAGTTCTTTTAAAAATAGACTTGGAGTTTTAAGAACTTTAGGTCAATGATGAGCGCTTTTTCTACATACTACAATATAGTCCGTTTAAATTCCAGTATAATGTATATTGTTGTATAATGATATCGTAATATTGAACACATCTTTCTTTGCCACTAAAAAAAATGTTTATCAGTAAGTTTAATTGTATAACTTGTTTACAATAAATTTTAAACAATGCCATTTTTTATTCACATAATTTTTAAGTAATTTTAATTTCATGAAACAATTTATTGGTGTATTGAAAAGTGTTATCCAATATATTCACTTTGTCAATAATGTATTTTATCGATAAATCGTCTATTTACTAATAATAAACTTTGAGGAAACAATATCAGTTAAATCCTTTGATTTAATGTTTAGTCCTGTTTTAATATTGTATACTTTTCATCCATGTATAAAGTACATACATTGTATGTACATTGTATGTGTATGAGTGCGCGGGTGGGTCAATACCACAGTGTGTGTATAAGTTAGGTTAGTACTTTATAATTGTACAAATTATAAAAGAATTACGTATATGGAAGTGAAAATGACAAACTGAAAATCTAGGCTATTGCCACAGAAAACAACAACAAATATTTTTCTAAACCTAAATTTGATACAATAACAAACTTGTTAGTGATAATTTCAACAGTTAACATTTTTTATGTAGGATGTATGATTCATTTTTTGTTTTTATTTAAATGTAAACTCGCTAATAAAATAGTTAAAAGAGAGAGTTTAGTAATAATTCTAAACTACTGTTAATATTCAATAATGGTAATGCAGATCCCTGGTTAGTTACTTGGGCATTCAGACCATTTCCTTAAACTACCGCCATCAGAAAGCGATTAGCGACTGTTTGGAATCAAAATCAAACAACTGATTACAATAATCACCTCAGATTTACGTTTACAAAACCACTCTTAGTTATAATTTGATAGTTTTTGGTACTGTAAATAAACACTTTCCTCATAAAAAGTTTTAAATCTTTCATCAATATTCATTAGTAAGATACTGATCGTAGATATACGGGCTTAGAAATATGAGGGGTGAATGAGTGTGATGAGTGTAGGTTGTTACTTACTAAGGAGACTTTTCCTCAGAAAGTATATCATAGCCCAATAACCTACAGCTTTTAAGTGGGACTCGAACCACATAGTACTGGTCACATACTGACTGCCACCGAACATGGACACCCCATATATCTCTAGAAGTGTTCCCGTTAATGGCAATCATTGAGTGGAAGTCATGTCGGTATTAAGAGAACTGAGCATATAACCGATCACATACTTAACAACACCTTGCCTCCAAGTAGCCTAAAACCGATGAATTTCAAAATTATTTACTATTAGAGAATGTTGTTACTTGAAACCTAACATCTTCTAATGATTTCTAGGAATCATTCAAGATCACAATCATTCAATTAACTGTATACACCATCAGTTAACTGTTCTGGTGTCTCATGAGCCCAAATATTCAGATCACAGTACTCACTGCATTAGTACTATGTTTAAATTTTTTTTAAGATATATACATTTATAGACACATAACTTATGCGCTGGCATATATAAAAATCAAGTTTTTATCAAACAGAGTGTGTAGATTAGGTGCCAATGACAATGTAATTTTTGTTTAGCCTCAATAACGCCCCTCAATACAATTATAAGTAGTTGACATCATGATCTAAACGCATTTTAAATGGGCAAAGTAAACAATTAGTAAACCATTTTAAAGTGAGTTTTTTCTACAAATTATAGTCAGCATCTTTGCCTCTGATTTATCTGGAACTGTGTCAGAAACCGTGTTGTTTGATGATTTTTATTTATTTTTTTTATGTAAAATAAGAGAAGGTACAAAAGAGAAGTTATTTAGGATTAATATTTATGTCTGCTATGAAATGAAATAGTGAAATTTCTTTAAATTTACCACAATATTCAAGGTTTTTCGTGTGTGGATCCTTGTTTACACGTCGTAACACGTACTACGTGTAATATAATGCACTTAAAATCATAGTAATCCTCTAGTAATATCCAGGACTATGCTATACCTCACAAAGTACAAGTCACATAGAGTCAATAGTATAGATGGGAGCTCACAAAAGTGACAATTTGGCTTCCAAAATCGCCGTTCGTTTAGCACCACCCAGGGGACACGTACAGGGGATACGCACAGGTACCACGTACAGTGGACACGTACAGGTGACACGTACAGGGGGCACGTACAGAGGACACGTACAGGGACACGTACAGGGGAGGACACGTACAGGGGACACGCACAGGTGACACATACAGCGGACACGTACAGGTTACACGTACAGGGGACACGTACAGGGGACACACACTGGTGACACTTACAGGGACATGTACAGGTGACACGTACAGGGGACACGCACAGGTGACACGTACAGCAGATACATACAGGTGACACGTACAGGGGACATGTACAGGGGACATGTACAGGGGACATGTACAGGGGACATGTACAGGGGACATGTACAGGGGACATTTACAGGGAACACGTACAGCTTTTGTTGTGGCTGTGAGAAACATCATCCCTTACAACACGAAACCTGGATTTAGCTCTGTGACGAGAGATCAATATTTCAACACCAAGACACAAGCATATTAGATATTATTTTAATTGATTTTATCGGTCTGATTTTTAATTTTTAATTCCTTCTCCTTTTAATTTGGTACCTAGATTTTCAAATTAAAATTTTTAACAAATGTATAATCACTATGTTGTAAATAGATTGGAATACTCATAAAATAAATATTGACTAATATATTCAGAAATAAATTTAAATCTATTTTTGTCGACAGAGCCCTTGTTATGTCTGTTGTTATTCATATACATGTACATGCAAGCAAGCACGCAGACACATACTCGTACAAGTGCACACACGCACTATGAAGTTTAAAATATTATTCGCATAACAAAAAATAACTCCACTGTTAAAAATATGTAGATCTAATTCGTTGAAAAAACAAACGTTGAAATATACAGTATTAAACTCAATACCACTGTGCGTGTATGGGTTGGTGGGTGTGCCTATACCGTTCAAGCATGGGTAGTGTTTGGCTTGGTGGAAAGTGTATTTATTTCTTAGATTTTTTTATTTTTTAACAATGTTTCATATAGGTAATTTTGAAATTGGTTTACGAAATCTTGAATTTTGGAATTCTTAGTAATTTCAAAGAAAATAATTTCAGGTTTAGGACAAAACTCATAGATCTTAAAATTTAGACAAGATACGACTGATAAATTTGTCGAGCATTATCGTATTTTGATGGATATATATCAGTAAACGCAGCAAGTAGGAACACAACACAACTTCATTGAATTGTAGCCTTTCCGCGTTACATATAAAAACTATCCCGATGTTCACTCTAATACAGCCGTTGATTTCCCCCGGGCCTAAGGGAACTTAATTTCATCAGAATAATTAAGCTATATAATCCAGGTAAAAAAACCACAGAGCTATCTATAAATATTTTATTCAACTATAAATAAAGAGCATTTGGAATTGTACGGGTTAGATTGAACTTACAAGAAAATGTATTATTATGTTGATGGTATTCTTACTTCGGAAACTGTATATAGTATGGTTTTTTTTTTGTCAGCTAAAATTCAGTAAATTTTTTTAAGCTGGATTAAAACATATATTTGGATTAAGATTCAAAAGTCATGCAATATATAGTCTAATATAAAATAAAAGTGTACTTCTGTCACGAAGCTAAATCTAACCCATCAAGCCATTTATGACCTGCCTCACTTATTCTGTTTATACCAGCCAATCCCTCCCTGAAAGAACGCTGGGGACACTCTGTAATTATGTGATCCATTGTTTGGATAGACTTCCCGCAATAACATGACTGATCTAGTGTCAATCCCCATTTATCCTTCCAGTTATACTTTTTTCGGAAAATTAAAATGAAAGATAAACAGAAAACCATAACTATTTAGGTAATTTCAAATAAAATATCAAAGAAAAACTAATTTATTCAATGTTAACCATTTATTAATTCGCTAAGATAGAGGTATGGTAGACTGTAGATAGGGTAAACGAGCGTGCTGAGTGTAGTCATTGTTACCAAGTACGGTGGACTATTCCTTAGAAAGTCCAGGTTAGGTTAGGTTAGTCTAATGTCCAGGCTAAACTATGGTACCGTACAACTTTACGTGGAATCCGAACGATAAATTATTGGTCCGATTTTCAGCTGACTGACTATCCTGAAACTCAGTTCTTTTCCCGTCGAAACATCTAGACTCTGACTTCCTTCCACCGCGGGCAACCCAGACTTCTAGTTTTCAAGTCGATGCAAACACCGAGTGGACTCCTTGTTTGTATTAAGAGAACCGAGCATAGAATATATCGCCTACAATATTCACAACAATTATCATACAAGGAGCTGGGTTACAGCGCTACGCCTCTAGTTTGTACAGTGCTATTACCTAACTATGCATACAATTTTACTCAAAAACAACAAAATAATTTAACAAATAGCACAGTCTTTTTTCTATTTTTTTTTTTTTTTTAACTTTCTCCCACTTGAATCTTAAAATAATAACTCTACCTTGAAAATAAATAATTAAATGAATATAAACATGCAGTGAATAAAACATAAACAAGTTTTTTACTTAAACTATATTTGCAACCATACGTTATAGCTTTTGTAATTTTCATGTAATCTGACAAAGCATATCGATGGCCAACAATGAAAACCTCTTAATTTTTAAAACTCAAAATCTACTGTAGACACAAAACTGGTTGTCTTACTAGTGTAACAAAATAAAAAATGTATAATTTCATATTTCAATTTATTATTTTTTTACTAGATAATTTCTATTTTTTATTTTATCAGAAGTAGATGATATAATTTATTATAAAATATATAATAAATTTAAAGTTGATCTTGGCTTGTTAAGTTTTCCAATAATTCACCAAACTGAGTTACGTAGTAGTCATTCCTAATTGTGATTTATAAGTGTTTATTATTTTTTTTTTTTTTTTTTTTTTTTTTTTTTTTTTATGTGATGAGATCAACCCTACAATAACAAGTTTATATATGAAAACCTCGTATATCTGACTTACAAGTTTTTCTCACTTGTGACCAACAGAATACATAGGCTTAAATATACGAGGTTCTCTGTACTGATTCAAAGGAAATTATTATTACCGTATGATAACTGGTAAATATTTCAAAATTGACTTATTCAAAGAGTTAAGGCAATTGCCTCATAACTTCTGAGGATAGTAATAAGCTGGAAAACGTAAATTTATCGTTAAATTCAATTAATAAACGCATAAAATTCTCATAATACACGAGGTATTCCAAGTGAACTTAGTTGGCAACAAGTGTATGAGGTTTGATTTTTTGACGATGAGATCACCACATGTAAAAAACATTTTTTTCTCTCCATGCATCTGTAAGATCGAGGGTTTCCAATGGACTGCACAAAAATCACAGTTTTGAACATTTTTGAGATACTAGGTTTTCATTCTAGGCCGTCTATATCTGACGTACGTTCATTCATAAAACACCAGGAACAGAGGGGGAGAGGATGGGTGGTGGTAGTAGTTGGGAGGGGAACAAAGGAAGGGAAGATAGAGAGATTCAGTTATATCTGTCCCATAAACATTAAAACACTCGCCTCTCCACTGGGATTTTTGTCACCGTTAAAGTCAACTGACCATACCAAAAATGATATCACTTCACCACGATTTCTCTCAAAATGAATACTTTGTTACACTTTATAGTTATTCAATCTTTTTTTTTTTTTGCCATGAAATTACAAAAAAATAATAAGTGTCTCATAAAAACTGTTAAATTTAGGCTCAATAAGTATATCCTTCCTGTTAATTTATTGGCTTATATACATTATTTTTAAGAAATTTTTTCTTAATTTATTAAAGTAAAGAACTCAGGCTTCGACAGTTTTAAAAATAAAAAAATGTACAGTAACATATTTTAGGTTTATTTGATAAGTTTTTTTATTATGATAGTAATATAAAATGTTCAAGATTGTTTTACTCTTTTTATCCCTTTTAATCAAATAAAATTAAAGAAACCAAGTAAAACATAGTAGATACCAAGTATTATCTAAACCAATATTGTGTAAAGCCACATAAAATGTCATATTTAAACTTCATTCTTATTACCAATGGTAATCGATTGTCACAATGCAAATAATAGTCTAGTAAATGAGCCGTTTCTTCCATTCAAGCTGTTTATACATTCATAATCTATAATTAATAATTTTTTTTTAATATTGATAAAGCTGAGATTTTGAAAATTTGTCTTTTGAGTTATTTTTAATTAGCTTTTCCCACTTCTAAGTCTTTTTAAACGAACTTAAGCTTCTTCTAGAACATAAAATTTATCAACACCAAAGGTTCAGTAAAGGCTGCTACAGAAGACGGTTCAGTATTTGCATCATTAACAACTGCTGTAGTTGTTATTTAAAAACGTATGATATAATCCATCCGTCTGATAGCCTTAAAAAGTATAGTAGAGATTTTTAGGCATAAGTATTGCATTTTTCTTCGTCGTATGAACACATGTAATAAGTGTGATGAATGTTTATACATATAATTCAATTTATTTAGTTTTCAAAATAAAAAAATTAATTTTTTACAAGATCTTATGCCAGGAAAGGCATCATCAGGCAACACAAAACAATACAAATAAAACTGTTTGTTGCCTGTTTTGCCACCGTTGATGGTGAAAGGTCTTGTATAAAACTAAGTTTGACTACACTCACTCATGTACACCAATTCTCAAACCGTATTTGTTTATGTCTTTACGACCAGCGTATGAAATACATACATAACCTTAAATTAACTTTCATTAACAGTATTATACTAAAAATATTTATGATAATCGTATTACTTGTAGGTTGTATTATTTATTTCTCCCTTTCGTATGCGCTGTTTTAGGTATATTTAACTTTAAACATTGAGGTTTCAATTTCTCTTCCAGACTACTAACAACCCTTATTTTGCTACACCTTAGTAAAAGTGAAACTGTAATGTATGTATTATTCTATATCAATATATAAATGTTTTATGTATTAAAATGTAGAATATTTTAGGTTGCGTTAAATTTATTTAACAATCAACATAGTACTTCACAATTGTTTAATTGTTTGATTTTTATCTTTAACTAATTGAAATCATACTAAATGAACCCTAACAAATCATTTTATTGTACATATTGATAAAATGTTCAAATAATTATAGGTTATTTTATCACGATAACAGAACCTTTACGATTATGTTTATATTTAAAAGAATACTAATAAAATAAATAATATTATATCAATCATCTGTAATGAAAATATTCAATACTAGACTCACAAAACAGGAATTCCTAATTTGTATGATAGATATAATAGATAACAATTATAGTGATATGATTAACAATTCTTGATAATATATAACAAAGAGAACAATTTAAAGCTATCTTTGAATTGTTGTCTAGCTTTTTTTTTTAAAGCTTACTTAGTTAAAAATGTCAATATAGTATATCAATAAGTAACATAATATCACATTTTAGATTAATGTGGTGGCTTCAAAAATAGTTTTGCATTGGTGTCTCTGACTTTCAGTAAATTTTCTTGAATGGTTCTAAAATGTGTTACGCAAGAATACAATTTCAATGTAAGCATTTCATATTACAAAAAATTCTTTTAAAGAGAAACTTACATGATAATTCCAAATATATAAATTATATTTTAACTAATGGGCTCTTTTAGTGACCTATTCCTAGACTTTCATATAAGTAAATAGATTTATAAAATAAATTTAAAATGAAGTTTAAACCTCCTTGGTGAACATTGTAATCTAGAAAACTCCTTACATGATTGTTGAAATATTGAACTAAATATAAATGTAAAAGTAAAAGTACGATATTGTTGGGAGCAAATCTTAAGGTAGTAGGGAATGATCCTTTGAGGAAATAAAACAAAGAAGCATAATTCCCTGAGGGAAACAATACAAACTTGTATTGTCGTCCGATTCCTCAAGGATTTGTCTCCAGAACCTGAGCACTTTTGGCCGAAGTAGAAATGTATCAACACTTACGTTATATCAAATTGTCTTTTTTTTCCTTTGAGTAACAACATCGAAAATACTGGAATTAATTTATGTTGATTCTTAATATGTTTCATAAATTAGGAAAGCCATGCAATACAAAATGTTACGAAAAATGTTCACCATAAAAGGTATATGGATGTTACTTTGGATGCCAACTCTGCTATAAGTGTTACTTTGAATGATAACTCTAATATGGATGTTATTATGGATTCCAACTCTGCTATAAGTGTTACTTTGAATGATAACTCTAATATGGATGTTACATTGGATGCCAACTCTGCTATAAGTGTTACTTTGAATGATAACTCTAATATGGATGTTACTATGGATGCCAACTCTGCTATAAGTGTTACTTTGAATGATAACTCTAATATGGATGTTACTTTGGATGTCAACACTGCTGTAAGTGTTACTTTGAATGATAACTCTAATATGGATGTTACTTTGGATGCCAACTCTGCTATAAGTGTTACTTTGAATGATAACTCTAATATGGATGTTACTTTGGATGCCATTTCTGCTATAAGTGTTACTTTGAATGATAACTCTAATATGGATGTTACTTTGGATGTCAACACTGCTATAAGTGTTACTTTGAATGATAACTCTAATATGGATGTTACTTTGGATGCCAACTCTGCTATAAGTGTACCTTGAATGATAACTCTAATATGGATGTTACTTTGGATGCCATTTCTGCTATAAGTGTTACTTTGAATGATAACTCTAATATGGATGTTACTTTGGATGTCAACACTGCTATAAGTGTTACTTTGAATGATAACTCTAATATGGATGTTACTTTGGATGCCAACTCTGCTATAAGTGTACCTTGAATGATAAATCTAGTTTGGATGTTACTGTAGATAACAACTCTGCTATAAGTGTTTCTTTGAATGATAACTCTAATATGGATGTTACTTTGGATGCCAACTCTGCTATAAGTGTTACTTTGAATGATAACTCTAATATGGATGTTACTTTGGATGCCAACTCTGCTATAAGTGTTACTTTGAATGATAACTTTAATATGGATGTTACTTTGGATGCCAACTCTGCTATAAGTGTTTCTTTGAATGATAACTCTAATATGGATGTTACTTTGGATGCCAACTCTGCTATAAGTGTTTCTTTGAATGATAACTCTAATATGGATGTTACTTTGGATGCCAACTCTGCTATAAGTGTTTCTTTGAATGATAACTCTAATATGGATGTTACTTTGGATGCCAACTCTGCTATGTGTACTTTTCTGTTTTATTACGGTTTTAAGATACATTAAATGTTTGCTAAATAGTAATGTACTACTTGTGGTTTTTTTATTTGTTATTTTACCTTAGAAAATATATTTATCTAGACATATTATTATATTGTATGAATATAACAAATAAGGTAAAATTGTTTGCAGGATTGTTTCTGGTATCTTTACTTTGGTTACTATTCAAAGCAATTACAAAGTTCAACAAAAAATACTAATTTTATTTTCAATTTTATGAAGTTCCGTTTAAATTTTAATTATAGATATCAAACATATGTTGAGAATGTATAAACCATATTTTATATTCAATCCTCCACAGCCAATCAGCAGTGTTGACACATGGGACCGGGAGTGGTGTCATACATGACAGGAACTCGCTAGGACGGTCGGGAATTTCACTTTCCGGGAAGATGTAGTATTGATTTAAGTGGCTCATAATACAATCTTTAACCTATAATTGTTCTTGAAATTAAAGTAAATTAGTTGAACTGTTTCAACAATAAATTATACTGGTGATATTAAACTCTAAATTATGTAATACTACACTAGGTAGATTACTATAAACCCTCAAAGAGCACAGAATTATTATTAAATTACTTATGTATGACTATATAAAGAGCTTACTTTTAGTCTCAAATAAATTATAAAAATGTCTTTAGCATGTTTTAAAATTAAACTTTTACTGAAAACACGGTATCTTAATAATTTTAAATAATATTATTAATAAATTACAATTTAGACATTAGAAAGGTGTTTTTTCTTTTATTCTTTTAAATAATTTGCACTCCTTATATTAGAGAGTACTTCTTGGGGAAATAGTAAAGATAAAAATAACCAAATTATGGGGCTCAATAAATTAAGTAAATTTATAAATTTTTAATTTAGTCATATTCATAATTCTTTTTAAAATGGAATTTACTATTGTTCGAGGTTTCAGTCAATTAATGAAATATTTTGTTGTTGTTATCGTATAGCTTTCAAAGCTATCTACCAAAATAGTAAAAATAAAAATCATAGTAATATACTATATAAATAAAATAAAATTTTCCATACAAATTAATTGTGTCCCAGTGTTTTTAATGTTGATTTCAAAGAGCTAAATCCCGGTTACATCTAACACTTGCTTCTCCGATTGAATGAAGATCAGCTAATCACCCATGAAAAAAAAAACCCCAATGGGCAGTTACTATATATGTGATCCATAGTTAAAAGTTGGATCTAACTATGAATCTTATATCTAAAACTAAGTTAATTACTGATCTCAGAAGTATATTTTATAATTAGTTTCTTATTATATTTTAATTACTGTATATGTTTTGTAAAACCGTTATATCTGAAATTAATAATGTTTTAAATTTCATATATTTCTTATTTGATATTATATTTAATATTTGTTCCTAATTTTAAAAACGTTTAATTCAAATTGTTATGTTATTTTTTCGTTGCATTTATTATATAGACTATATGTTATATATGTCGTTAATAATAATTTATGTTATATTTATTTGGCATTATAAAATGTTTAAATTAATTACAATTGAGTTTATAAAATATTGTAAGGATGAAATATGTGGCTCAATTTATATTATATTATATTTCATTTAGCCATAGGCTTGAGATAAAAAATAATAACTTATGTAAATTACTGTTATGCGTTTAAATGAAATTAATCTACACTGTTATGGTCATTACGTAAATACATTGTTAACATTAAGTATAAGGAGTATTTAAATTTCAATAAAACTCCCTGTCAACCACGCTTCAATATCAAGTAATATATACATGCCTGAAGTTCAACATAAAGATTGCCAAAATTAGAATAGTTCAGTATATGTTTGAGATAATAGTAGTCTATATCAAAGTAGTCTATACCGGGAGAGAAACCATACCAACAGATGAGCTCCAAATTCATATTTCATGACGCATCTTCTGCTCTCTGGTGTTTAATCTGATGTAACAAAATTTGCAATCAATTTTGGATTTTTTGTAAATATTTGCAATATTCAATATAGTTTGTTATTTTTAATGTTGTGCATGATATTAAAATATCCGGGCTATTTTAATCATTTTATTTTAATCCAGCTATTATGAGCTATTTAATCCAGCTATTAAATATGTAATTAATTGTTTATAAAAGATAAATTGGCACTGTTTATTATTGTATAACATATTTGCGATTTGTAATAAAAGAACAAATGTTTATTTCAAGGACTAATTCATTTGGAAAAATCAATGTTTAATATATTGTAACAGTTAAATATTTACGTTGATTTTAGAATTATTTCATCTAAAAGTATCCCTCCTCCAACCCCCATTATTTATCACCAATATAATGTAAAGATTATGTGTCTTTTATTATGAATTGTCTTTATTATGCATACAAGAAAACACATAAATTCTTTGTTATTGTACAAATCAAAGAGGAAATAAAAGGAAAAATTAAAATAAAAAGATTACTTCTGGAAAATAAACAAACATTCATCTACTCGTAGGATCATATAACCTTTCAGTTTACCACGAGTTCATAACTTACCAAAATCTCCTATTGGTCATTCCATGACTGTGTTATAACTTTAATGGCCAAGTGCATCAAATCACTATAAAAACATGTCCTAGATTGGAAATATTTAAATACCATTATTTTTAAATTTCATATAATTATTTACTTAAACATTCATTTTAATGTAATAATACGATATCAACCCACTTAATGTTTACTTTGATGGAGAAACGTCAAGCTATATACAATATACAATTTTGTTATTTTATGTTCAATTAAATTCATTAAAATTAGATTATCCACATTTGTATTTAGAGTCGTTACGTACTAAAATTATTTATATTTTGAAAGAGATTTAACAAATCAAATAGAAAATTCTAATCATTGTCTACCAATCATGAATAATCAAATGCTAACAGTTCACTTTTAAACAACAGAATAAAATAGGTTGTTCAAAATAAATTTTTTAGTTTTAGTTATTTTATCCATTTTTTTCAATTTCCATTTCAAATCTTTATATTTTATTTGGTTACACTTTAAGTACTCAGTTTTGGTCAGGGTATTTACTAACATGTGAGATGTATTACAAACACAACTTCATATCTAATACTGAGATTTCATTAATGTAATATTATTTTTAGGGTAGAAATAGCACATTTGTTATTAAAAAATAAAAAAATGAGTGTATTCAAAATAATGAATGTTTATACTGATACATAGCATTTTGTTATAATGATAAAGATTTCACATATTATTGAATAACAGGTTATATATATATTTAGCAGGCCTATAAACACTAGTTAGATATTTTACCGTCAATATGTTTAATTTTACCTAGTATAGGTAAATTTAAAACAAATTTTTTAAATTTATTGATGAATAAAGCCATCTTTAAAACAAATACAATGGTAAATACAACAGTATGGCAGTCAACTGAAAACATGGAACAAAAGAGATAAAAACCAAGTTGAAGGACAACTGTTACAAGTTATAAGCTACAGAAGATTTTGTTTTTAAAGTTACGATATCACTGTTCCTGCCAGTGACTGTAACGTGTTCCTAACTCCTTACTTTGATATGAGCACCCTTTATATGTCTGACTTTTAAATCCAGTGGAATAACTTTTCTTAAATTGTGGATTGGTGGTGTTTGACCAAGGATCAGTATAGTACTATTCAAAGATATAGGACTAAGAGGTAAATGAAAAAAAAAACACATGTTGAACATTAAACATAGTAAAATTGGGCTTGTGAACGTTCAAATAAAAATAACACTTGAAAAAAGTGTTACTTGTATTTTTTTAGCATATGCGGATGAATGTGTTATCATCGACAAGTCGAAGGAAGAATTACAAGAGATAATATAAGTAGTAGAAACAGCAGTATGGAAAATTGGATTATTGGTTAACCTTTCAAAAACTGAGTATTTAATTGTTATTGGTAAGAGAATAAATCATGGCAGAAACATAACAATTTGGAATAATTGCTACAAGAGAGTTCAAGAGGTTAAATAGCTAGCAACTATATTGACCGAAAATTCCACCAGTGAAACAGAAATGTATTAGTATTCTGTTTCACTCGATAATATACTAATTATTATTAGTACAGTTCATATTATTTTGTACAGTTCCTAAAGCCAGATTCCATCCATCCATATCCGTTCCCGTTCCAGATTAGTCCTGGGTCGGGGTATCAGCCAGCCTCCTCCATCTACTTCTGTCTTCCCACAGCTTCTCCTCGCAAATCGTGTTCCATTGTGCTCCTCTCCTTCCTATGTCCCCAATCACATCATCTTTCCATCTCACTCTCGGTCGTCCTCTTGGTCTTCTACCAACAATGGCCAATTCTTCCATTCTCCTTGGCACTCTAGACGCATCCATCCTTTTCACGTGTCCAAGCCATTTGATCCTAGATCTTTCTATTCTCACCCTTAAGCTTTCATTGACCAAACCTTCCCTTATCTCCTCATTCCGGATTCTGTCACGCCTACTTCTTCCTTTAATTGCCCTCAGGAAAGCCATCTCACCCGCCTGTATTCTACTCCACTCTTTTTCTGTCATTTTCCACGTCTCTGCTGCATACGTGAGAGCGGGCCTATAAGTTCCTAAAGCCAGATTGCAAGCAGCAAATAGAAGCCTCAATGCACTTAATAAAATACTAAGCTAAATAGACATTTCTCGTGAACTTAAATTAAGACTATACAAAACATTGATTTTCCCCGTTTCTTTTGTATAGTTGCCAAACATGGATCACACGTAACACGGACCTGATTCGACTCTTATATTTGAAAGAAGAGTGCTATTGAAGATTTTTGGCCCATTTCTTGACTTAAAAACAGTAGAATGGAGAAGAAGACATAATGAAGAACTGTACAATTTGTATCAAGAACCAAAAATTATAGGAGGTTTATGGAATGGGCTGGAGTTTTGTAGGAGATTGGAATGGGCTGGACATGTGGTTAGAATGAGTGAGGAGAGATTTTCTAGGATGACTATGGATATGGCAGTGGAGGGAAGAAGACCAGTGGGGAGACCTAGTAAGAGGTGGGTGGATGGAGTAAGGACAGACTTACAACTGGGACCCTGGCCGAACTGGTGGACAACGGCAATGGACAGACGACAATGGATAGACCTAGTAGTGACATCGCGTGGTCCTCTGGGGCTCATCGCGTAAAGAAAAGTAAGTAAAAAAAGTATTAAATAATTTTGAATAACTTTCAGATTGTTGTCCTCTTATAATAATAAAAAAAAATAATTTATTATAACAGCCGATGAACAATATAGGCTACTTGAACTTTGTCTTACATTATTATGAGTCGATTCATTGTTTCATGTGAAAGTTTACCCTCCACATGATTTGTTAATACATTTATGAAAACTTATAAAAAGTCTGAGTTTCAAGCATAGATATCTATAAATGGTCTTTGGGTACTTTATTTGTTATTAGCTAATAATTATATTATGACACTTTCAGGTCTTCTCAATAACTTATCTAAGAAGCTCATATATTATTTGGTTTTACTATAGATTTTTATAAGCTGGAAAGAAACATATTCATTAAATAAGAACAAACCCTGCCAGTACATTCAAATTCTTAATTTACTTAATTACTTATTTAATTTTTTTTTAATTAACCCCGTCTAATCTATCCCTCTACTTTTACAATGAAAGACCCACTTTTAATGGAATATATTTTAATTTAACAAGTACGGCCTATTACTTGTTAAAAAACTACGTATATCATTCTAAAAACTAGGAAAATACAATAAAAAGTTATATTTGTATTACATTTAGTAATTAACTTGTTAGAAATATTTTAAAATAATCTATTGTTACTATAACTGGTGAAAATACGTTGAAAATATTGAATATTGAGTAATTATTAGCTGTTATCTGTGAAATCTCCTATCGTGGGTTTTTAAAGACTTTAATTATTTAATTGCCCTTGTATTACTAACAAAATTGTGCGTAGTTTTATACAATTATATTTGCATTTCTCTGAAACAGCACGTAATTAATTGTCATAAATGCACACAAAACTATAATTTCATGGATTTGATTATATTGTCTTATGTACTTGCATACATAAGACAATATAATCAACCTATTGTAAATTAAGTTGTTACACTTCTGATCAACAATATGATCATATTGTTGTATGATCAACTGCTTTGATCAAAGAAATCAAAAGTGTTAATCTGGGAAAATAAGACGTCCAAGTATACATAACGTTATAACATTGCACAAATGTTAATTTAGACTTAACGTTGAAAGATGTTTTATGGTTAACATTATCGTTTCTTACTCATTTTCACTGTAATGTTCAGCATGGTAACGTAACATTAAAAACATTGAGTGTACAGTAATTAGTTAACATTTTGCCAAAATCTATATTGAGTGGCAAGGCTTTTAAAGTTATAACAAGGCTTATAAATAAATAAGCCAATTTTCAGACTTACCCGGGCACCAGTAATGTCCAGTAGCATTGACCCACCCGCCCGCCTATACGCGTACAGTAGCATTGACCCACCGGCCCACCCATACACGTAAAATAGGATTGACCCACCCGCCCGCCTATACACGTAAAATAGGATTGACCCACCCGCCCACCTATACACGTAAAATAGGATTGACCCACCGCCCGCCTATACGCGTACAGTAGCATTGACCCACCCACCGCTGCATACATACACATAAAGCTGTAACATAAAACTGTAACATACTATCACGTTTTATTTATTTATCTTTTTCTTACATATAGTTTCTCATACTTTGTTACATAACAAAACGTTTTTACAAGTAATAAGTGTATTTTGTTATTTGTTTGCCTTTCAATATATTTTTCCCTTTGCTTTTTAAGCACCTGTTATGTTCATCACAAATTGACTTGAACTATTTTACAACGGAGTTCATTTACAATATACTATGTTTTTTAGTGAAAATTAAAATAATCATAATAACGGAATCATTTTATAATTATTTAAACTATTAAAATACATAACGCCTTTAGTTAATAATGTAAAATTGCAACTTGGATGAATTCAAGACGACTGACAACACCTAGATAAAAGAGGACAGAACAAGAGAGCAGGCTGGCCCAATTTAGCGAGTGGTGGTTAACTCGATCGTTGCCTGTGTAAACCAACTGCCCCCGTGTTTCTTGTTTCTTAATTGTAGAAGACTTAGTGGACTTGGGCATTCTTTGTCTTGACAAGGCTTTATTGAGACTGTCTTCGAGTAATTAAACTAATCTAAAGTATTTATATTTCCACTAATAAATTTGACTGTTTTTAGTAAATTAATGGTTTAAATTAACCTACAACTAAAATTGTTCATAGTGAAACACCCGGACAAAAAAGCAAAGAAGTTGTAAATTTAATTTTTTATGAAATTAAAGCGTGGATATGGCCTTTGTTAAGTGTTGTAACATTATTTTGTTGTATTTTTCTTTTTATTTTGTTAGATATAATTATACATTATTTAATTTCTTTAACTTCATACTACTTGAAACTTGTTTGATATATTTCAGTTTTGATTTTGTGATAGACGTTGTTTAAAAGACACTGCTTAAATATATGAAGTTTTATAATATTATTTTGTTGTATTTTTCTTTGAAACAATTAGTTTAATTTTAGCATTTGATCTGCTATTTCCATTGTAAATATTGGTTTATGTCTCTTCACAGACTAACAAGTAACGTAGGACACCTGCTAAATAACCAATGAGGTTTTACTACCGAAAAGTATATTAAATATTTTAAATTCTTTTTGTAGAGCTAGTAGTCGAGCTGCCTAATGTTTCAGGACTGTGTTACAGATACCGCATATTCGAATGCTGATAACCTATAAATATTAGTTTTACTATCAGTTATACTCAACTTGTACTTTTCTAGCTCTCCCTGTCATTCAGCTAATTTTCCCTGGCAGTTGGACTATTAATAAATGGCCCCTTTTGAGGAACAGTCGAACTTCATTAGTAACTAGACTACACAGGTCATCCACACTCATGTTATCATTCATATTCGCCTTACAATAAGCAAAAAGGTGTGACAGCGTTTCATATGTAAGAAAATAAGAATTCAAGATCAACACTCTATGGGGAATTGGCAGATAAAATTTAAAAATGTGATCGAATTTCATTTTAAAAAACTACACACATTTTCCAACTACTAGGAATAAATCATAATGTTTTAAAACACATATTATTAGTTGACCAGAATTAATTATCTTACCATCAAATAAAACAAATAAAAACACGTTCCTCAATTAGGCTTATGGATGTATTTATTTTGATCTACAAACTTTATTTTGTTTCTATCAAATAGCGCTGAGTAATAACATTAAACAACATCGAAATTTTTTTATGATAACATAATGGATTTCATAGTTTTATACCATACATTTTGTTTTAAGAGATCAAAGATATTATATTCTGGACAAGTAAATTGAAATCTATCACCAAATAAACTGTATGGTTAATATATTTCCTAAAATATGGATAATCTGTCAACATTATAGAGGTCCTAAAAACACCCTGACCAAGTGATGGACTTAACTATGTTGACATTTTACATTGTCTGAGTATACACCTCAGGTAACTTCAGGTAGTTCTGGCCGAGAATACAAGTCTGATTATATTCCTGTAAATTCAACTAATAAATAGCAATCGTAAAGCTAGGGTCCGTCTGAAAAGTGATGAATTACAGAATACTTTTAAAAAGAAATACGTGTTACGTAATATGTATACAATTGAATATACAGTATATTGAGAATAAATGATGTAGATGTGCTGATGATTATTTTTCAGTTAAAACGATCGTCCTGACGTTATTTATGAGAGTGTTTGAAAAAAACTGATTTTTTCATTATTAAAATGAATTTTTTCAAACGAATAATTTAAAATTATCAAAATGGTTTGGATTAAAAAATCCTGTATGTTATATTTATGGTGACATAAAAGGAAGAGAAAGGATACAAATTAACTACACTCGTTTAAAGAATAGTTTTTCGAAAGAGTAAATGAAACGTGTATTATATTCTGTTATTGTTTGTTTTTTTAATTGTGTTATCAAAAATAATGTGGAAAAAATGAAAGTAATTCCAACCTTTAAAAACAAATATACAACAAATAGTCTTAGATAATAACCTGATAACTTTTAGAGGTATTGGGGTCATGAATAAAAAAATATCTAAAGATTATAATTAAATTGTACTGTGAAACTATCAGATGCTCTTCGCTCTCTGTAGTGTCTGTCAACCACAGCTGACTTGTCTAAACTAGATAACAATGTTCGCAATTGTTTATAGTTTTCAAACTATGTGTTAGATTAGTTATAAACACCCTGGTCATAATTATTTTTTAGCGATAAAACTTTATACATCATTACTACATCTATCAATCAAATTTTTGAATTAACTACCACTTTTATGTTACTTTAGACTCAGGGGATAGCCTACTAGGAGTTAGAAGAAAATCTTAAATAAGAGCATAAGTCGATTAACATGAGAAAAAGCTCTTTTGTAATTATTATTTTTACAAAACTTGCTTCAGCTTTATGTATTATAAAGAAATGTAAGAACAATAATATATATGTTACGTTTATTCCATCCCACACCAATCACATATTTGGCTTTACATTTTCACATGCATACAGACCGTGATATAAGCAATTATATGGTTAAAACAACACTAGGCGCGTGTCCATTATATCCCAAACTGTTACAACTAGTGCATAGAAACGTGTATAAGAAATCCTCATTTTTTAATAATACTTTAGTAAATCAAAAAAAAAGAACAAATTTACCCCCTAAGTTTTAGTGTTAACTTTTTCCAACTGTTACTTGTTTAAATAATATATTTCAAATAGTTATATTTTGATTAAAACTAAGTATAGTCATCAGATATAATGGATGTGTATGGTCCCAATCCGTTCAAACGCTATAAACAAACTAAAATGTCATAAAGGCATTTGTGCATTAATATATTTATGAACAATAATCATAATTCTGGTTACATTTTATAACATATTCAGTATAATTTTAACATATTTTTAATATAATAATTATTATAATGAAGCTTCGGACTTTAAAATGCAGACTTTGTCAAGTTCCGGTCCACCAGGTCTTTGAGCTTAGAATGTTCAGGCTTTGGATATCGAGGCATTAGGTTTTAGTTCTCCGAAATGTAAGAAGTTGTAGTGCGGATCGTTTCCCAGTAAATACACAACCCCCTCGCCCGCTAGACGACCCCCTTTCTATTTTTAATGGACTAATGGAACCACCGGTTGTGATTTCTAAACCACTAGATTATATAATACTTAACTTATATAATACTTAACACTTTTTCCATTGATTGTTAATGTGTTACCCATCTTTAAGATGTTATTCATATAATAATTAATTCTCAGTATCTTGTGATATTTATCCCAGATACAATTTATCAGAATGAGTAAGATGAATATGGAAGCCATTTGTGCAAAGATAATAAAGGTATTCAATGGATTTAGATTATAAGTCAAAATTATTTAGATTATATTGATCTGGAGTGTTATAAAACATACATTTACATATTTTTTGACATGGTTACCATTCAAATTATGATGACGATCAAATATGTAGACGTATCAAACATATTTAGGAAAATTACTTGTTACATTTGTTGTTGTCTATAAAAATGTGTCTTTTATTTATATTATTGTTTCAATTTACCTTTGTTGTACTTCACTTCACATTTACAAAACCCATAATGAGGTTTAGGAAGAGCGTTATTTATATGGAAATGACTGTCAACAGAGAAAAGGGCGCAGTATCTTGCTCCCTTTGGCTCAGCCAAACTTGTTATCATATACCGTTCAGCTGACTGAGCCTAAATCGGGTTGTTTTCTTTTCTCGCTTTAGCAAAAAACTTATCTTTGAATTGAAAATCTAGAGGAATCCAATAATATAAATACATAGAGAGTTCCACTTTTCTTCTTGTTTTAATTTTTGGCTTTTTCTGTATTAGACTTCATATAACGAAAAGAGTAGTATATCTAACATTTATTAAGCATTCTATTGTACTTTTATTAGTTATTAAAGTATACACTACACCTTGTGCATTAAATTGTTGTAAAGGAGATAAGCTGGAAGTTAAAAAAAATTTATGTAATTTTAATTGTACTTATTTCTTGTTGGAATTGTGGAAATAAATTTCTTTCTTCTTTCATTTCATAATACAGTAGTTGATATTGATATATTTAACGATTTTCTTAGTTAAAACAATACATAAATGTATATATTATGTTAAATAACTGTAAATAGACTAATTATTATAATGTTTTATTATTTTTTAATTTTTTTAAAAATTGGTTATTTGATTTTTTTTATATAATAATAGACTCTATTGGTTTTTATTTAGACATTTTAATGCTACTCCCATACATATTATGCCACTGATACAGCTCTATTGTACTATAAAAAATATACTTGTTTCCTGTAAAGACATTTGTAGCATTAACGCTGTTCTTTAATCCCTAGTGAATTGAAATAAACTGCAGTCATTTTGTCAAAATACTATAAGAAAAAGCTTTCCGAGTTTAATATATCAATAAATAGTTTATATACGTCATTATTTTCGACACTTTATTAATTAACATATTTATGAGAGTTAAGGAAAAACCATTTGTCTTTTGTGATTTAGAGAAAACCATTAATATGTAAGACATAACGCACAAGCAGGAGACAGAAAATAATTTGCAATAAAGAGACAAGGCTAATTAAAATTTTAAAATCATGAAAATATTCAGAAAAGAAAACTGTATTTAAAACTTGATTTAACATTTTAATTTGCTCTGGAATCAATTAAAGTTACGTACCAAAGTCAACCACGATAAACATGAGCATTAGCTTGTAAACTGTACAATGAAGCACATAAAGGAAATATAGATTTCGTTTTTCTTTTAACCAAAATTTTACTGTGTGGTTTCATTTGGTAAACCATCTAAATTATTATGATTTAAATAAATCCGCGGAATTCTAATTGTAATGTAAAATTGGCACTTCAGCCGAACTGGAGTCCTTGTGTTATTCGGTCTTAACCAATTTACTGCTGACTTCTTATTATTTTACCATTGATTCATTGAAATATATGTATAACAACGTCATTCAATAAAAATGGTCTTTCAATTGTGCTTTTTTTTAAAGGAAGAAAATAAAAATTTGGCAAAATGAAGAGGTTGTCATTTAATGTTGTACTATGGTAAAAGAATAGTAATTTTTGAAATCCTCCAGTTTTAGAGTAGTGTTGAGGTTGTATCGCAATAAGACGTTCCAGGTAACAAGTGTACTTAGTTTTTATACGCAATCAGAGTTTCATCTAACTGAAGACTGACTAATATCGTTAAAACAGGTGACTAAATAATACCTTTTATTAATTTAAGGTGCTATGACTTATATACTCCTTTGTGCTCAGACTTTTAGGTCAGAGGTAAGTATTGAGTTGACAATTTTCTTTTTTGACAAATAGTTTGCTAAATATTCATACAATTGTGACCCTTGTAAACAAAGGTTCAGAGAAATTTAATGTTTGGTAAAATGATAAATAAAGACAAAACACGAAAAAAGTTGCTAAAACCATCTACGAACTAGGTGGATTTCTGTTTCTTCCTTTTTTTAGTACATTATAGTGTGTTCTTCAAAAATTGATGCTACAATGGAGACCTACTGTTTTTTTTCTTTTATACATATAAATGAGTTAATGTTTATATTTTTCCTGAACTTATTTATATTAGTTTCTTTATCATCATATTACGTTTCGGTAGGAGTAAAATACAAATATTCATTATTCATTTGGAATTCACAAAGTAATGCCGAGTCAGATTCCTTTGTGAATCCTTCTAGAATGAAGAAGGTAAAGGTGGATAACGGAAATCTATCACAATATTTGAACATGTTGTAATTCAAAAATGAAGTAAATGTAATATATTTGTGATGTGTGACGTGTTCTTGTATTGTCTTTTACAATACAAAAACATCCGCACAGCGTACTTCAGGAATGTTAAATACGGCAACAAATTTATTATGAGGCCTTTTAATGGTACACGAGCACTTGACTGATAACAATGTATCATTTGTCTTTGGGCCTTAATGTACAACCTCCCTTAATTAGAGTTGATACTTTATTATTCCTAATTTATTCATGTTGTAAATATTTTTGCCCTAAAAAATTCATTTAACTTATTTCTTGTGTTAATGTACTGTTGTAAGAAGGTATTTAATAATATGGTTTTTTAAAATAAATATATACCAAGAATCTAAATATTTTAGTTAATTTTACTACCTACTTTCATATATTACCCTTTTATTTATTATTAATAAATCTATTTACCCCCGTTATTTACTATGATTATATTGTACTAGATAATGGATTTGAGAAAGTAAACAAAAGATTATGTTTCCACTATGAGTCTACTTCAAAAATACATAACAGTTTCAAATACCTAAAAGTTCCATTGAACCAGTTTTCTACTGAAATTTTCTACGAAAATTTTTGTTAAAAGTAAAACGTCATTATAAGTTTAATTAATGTGTAAAATAGATTCGTAATAATTGTCAATTTACTTATATGATCCAAAATTATTAAATGGAAAAAACTTACATTATAAAAGATAATTTTTGTTTATTATTCTACAAACATTTTCTTGGAAATTACATCTTTGAAATTTTAACTCTATGGGTAAAAAAGATACATTAGTCTGTAAATACACATATATTTTTTTAATAATATATAATTACTTAAATATAAATGGTGACTACCCATGATAAAACAAAAAATTAAAGCACGTAGTAACAATGAATGTAGAAAAAGAATCCATATAAATTTGCATACATTTCATTTGGAAATAGAAATTTGAGAAAGCTAAATAAAATTAAATCATTACGTTACATTTACTTTTATATGTTCATAACAATTGAATTCGATAATGCCAATACTACTATCCTTCCACCCATTCATACACGCATGGTGGAGAGGACCGTCCCGCCCGCCCACACACGAACAGAGGTGACAATACACGTAAGGTGGTGATGACCCACCCGCCCGCCCACACACGAACAGAGGTGACAATACACGTAAGGAGGTGATGACCCTCCCGCCAGCCCACACACGAACAGAGGTGACAATACACGTAAGGTGGTGATGACCCACCCGCCCGCCCACACACGAACAGAGGTGACAATACACGTAAGGAGGTGATGACCCTCCCGCCAGCCCACACACGAACAGAGGTGACAATACACGTAAGGTGGTGATGACCCACCCGCCCGCCCACACACGAACAGAGGTGACAATACACGCAAGGAGGTGATGACCCACCCGCCCGCCCACACACGAACAGAGGTGACAATACACGTAAGGTGGTGATGACCCACCCGCCCGCCCACACACGAACAGAGGTGACAATAAACGTAAGGAGGTGATGACCCTCCCGCCAGCCCACACACGAACAGAGGTGACAATACACGTAAGGTGGTGATGACCCACCCGCCCGCCCACACACGAACAGAGGTGACAATACACGCAAGGAGGTGATGACCCTCCCGCCAGCCCACACACGAACAGAGGTGACAATACACGTAAGGTGGTGATGACCCACCCGCCCGCCCATACACGAACAGAGGTGACAATTTACGCTAGGTGGTGATGTTTTATGGTTAATGATAGAGAAAATATGTGCCTAGGGTGAAACTACACTATTAAAGGTCGATAATATTCCTGTTCTTATTTTGGGGCAAAACCTTTACCTAAGTCCAAGTAGGAACAAACGAAGGCAGTCCCTAGCTTTACTTATGTACAGCCATATCATTAAACTCCTTATGTTTAACGTGAGGGAAGGGCACACTGGAAGCCCACTCTGCCAGTTATGTGGACAATCTAAAATTACTGACGATCATATATATATAGTTCTGAATTGCAAGGGTCAGAACCGACGGTTCTAACCAAATCTTAGAGGTTCCCAACCAGGAATATCCCTAATCTTTCATAAAAGCCCAAAAATAAAGTGTTTGTGCACTCAGATATTATACAAAGAGCCAAAGAACTGGCGTTGAACAAAGAAACGTCAAATCCTTGTGTGTGCTAGTTTCTTTTAATACACATTATATTTTATTTAGAACTTTAAAATATATTACAGAATTGGCTAGATGATTTTTTAGTATAAGTAAAGAATCATTATTTTTAAACCAATATGGTGATTAGGAACATCTATAAACTACACTCGACTTCCCATGCCTTGAATTCTCGACTTTCATGATAGTGAAATGTTCTAGTTGATAACAATTCCATCCAGACCATTTCCTTGAACAACCAACATCAGAAAGCGATTAGAGACAGTTCAGAATCAGAACCAACCGATTGTTTCCACAGTCACTGATTAAACATGGAAAGTCAGACCATCATTAAATTTTACTTTAGTTTAGTAGTCATACTGAGGAGACTGCTATTAAAGTAAACCCCTCTAATTTCTCATTTAGCTGTCTAAATTTATTTCTAGTTAAAATTAACCTTGTAATATTCTTATTCAAAACATATCTTACAGAATTTGTAGTTCTTTTTGCAACGTACATAAATCTGTAGTTATCAATGAATAATACAGACATTTATTATTGGGGTTTAAGCAATGAATACGTGGTTAAGATACATTACTTTTCAAGTCAAGAAAATGTAATTTTTAAAAGATTAAACTTTTACAAAGGGATTTTTGTTTTAAAATTGCTGAAGAACAGCTCATTTTCATAAATTTATATTTCTTTTAAATGATGAAAAGACTTCCAGATGCAATTTAACGCGCACGTTCACGGCGCAATTGTTAACAGCCTTTGTGTCCATTTATCTCACCTTCTCGAGGTCTCATGGGCTGTTCTGACGCATTTCGTTAACTAATGTGACATTCTGAACAAGATCTTATAGTTATAATTTAATTTTAAAAAATTCAGCTGTTTCATCAAAACAGTGCCAATTTGCGAAAAGTGTCTTCTCGACGTCTCATGTTCCGTTCTTCCGCATTTCCTTGACCAGCTGAGCCTTCTAAACAAGTACATATGGTTAAGATTTCATTTAAAGAAATTCTGATTTTTTATCAAAAAAATGTCAAAGGAGGGACCATTTGAATATTTGAAGGTTTTTGGAAAAAATCCAACCACGCAAATCCTAACGTATGACACACTATTCTGGGGTAGAATTCTACACTGAATCAGGAAATGTCTTTCGTTTTTGTGCAACTCTTACAATAAAGCCTGAGGTAATGTAACACTCACGTTCAGGACGCAATTATTAACAGACTTTGTGTCCAATTATCTCGCCTTCTCGACGTCTTATGTGCCGTTCTGATGTATTTACTTGACCAGCTTGGCCTTCTAAAAAAGTACGTATGGTTAAGATTTCATTTAAAGAAATTCAGCGTATTCATTTAAAAAGTCTCAAAGGGGGGACCTTGGAAGATTTTAAGGTTTTTGCGAAAAATCCAACCCATCAAATCCTGACGTATGACACATTATTCTGGGATAAAATATTACACAAATTCTAGAAATATCTTTCGTTCTAGTGCTACTTTTACAATTAAGCCTCCAGAGGCAATTTAACGCTTACGTTCAGGGCGCGATTGTTAAAAGACTTTGTGTGCAATTATCTCGCCTTTGCGACGTCTCATGGGCCGTTCTGACGCATTTACTTGACTAGTGTGACATTCTGAACAAGATCGTATGGTTATAATTTCACTTTAATAAATTCGGCTTTTTCATAAAAAAAAAAAAAAACCAAAGGAAGATTTGAAAGTTTTTGCGAAAATTCCAACCACGCAAATCCCAACTTATGACACACTATTCTGGGGTAGAATCTTTTACTGAATCAGGAAATATCTTTCGTTTTGGTGCTACAATTGCAATTAAGCCTCCAGAGGCAATTTAACGAGCACGTTAAGGACGCAATTGATAACAGACTTTGTGTCCAATTATCTCACCTTCTTGACGTCTCATCTGTCGTTCTGACACATTTACATGACCAACTGGGCTTTCTAAACAAGTACGTATGGTTAAGATTTCATTTAAATAAATTCAGATTTTTCATCAAAAAAGTGTCATTGAGATTTGAGGGTTTTTGCAAAAAAATCAACCACGCAATTCCTGACGTATGACACACTATTCTGGGGTAGAATTTTACACTAATTCAGGAAATGTATTTCGTTTTGGTGCAACTCTTACAATAAAGCCTCTAGAGGCAATATAACGCTCAGGACGCAATTGTTAACAGATTTTGTGTCGAATTATCTTGCCTACTCGACGTCCCATGTGCCGTTCTGACGCATTTCCTTGACTATTTTGACATTCTGAACAAGATCGTATAGTTATAATTTCACTTTAAAAAATTCAGCTTTGTCATAAAAAAATTGCCAAAGGGGGACCATTGGAAGTTTTGAAGGTTTTTGTGAAAAATCAAACTTCGCAAATCCTGACGTTAGACAAACTATTTTGGGGTAAAACTTTACACTGAATCAGGAACTGTCTTTCTTTTGGTGCAACTCTTACAATGAAGCCATCAGAGGCAATTTAACACTCACGTTCAGGAAGCAATTGTTAACAGACTTTGTGTCCAATTATCTCGCCTACACGACGTCTCATGTGCCAATCTGACGCATGGGCCTTATAAACAAGTCGTATGGTTAAGATTTCATTTTGATAGAATCAGCTTTTTCAACAAGAAAGTGTCAAAGGGGGGGACTATTGTAAGATTTGAAGGTTTTTGCGAAAAATATAACCACGCAAATCCTGACGCATGAAACACTATTCTGGGATAAATTGTTACACGAATTCAAGAAATGTCTTCTTTTTGGTGCAACTCTTACAATAAAGCCCATAGAGGCAATTTAACACGCACGTTCAGGACGCAACTGTTAACAGACTTTGTGTCCAATTATCTCGCCTACACGATGTCTCATGTACCGTTATGACGCATCTCCTTGACTAGTGTGACATTCTGAACAAGATCGTATGGTTATAATTTCATTAAAAAAAAAAAAGAATTTTTATCAAAAAAGTGCCAAAGGGGATTTTTTAAGGTTTAAAGGTTTTTGCGAAAAATCAAACCACGCAAATCCTGAAGTATGACACACTATTCTGGGGTAGAATTTTGCACTGAATCAGGAAATGTCTTTTGTTTTGGTGCAACTCTTACAATAAAGCCTCCAGAGGCCAGAGGCAGTATAACGCTCACGTTCAGAACGCAATTATTTACAGGTTTTGGTACTGTATTAAGATACAATATTGAAACTCTAAATTGAACTAAACAATTTAGCTAGACAAAAATACATGTATATTTATTAAGCTTAAAAGCCATAATATGATTAATTTGTTACGTAAACAAATATTATTGTTTTACTGTATTTCTTAAAAAATAAGGAAATATGTTCTCTGAATTGAGTAATGAAAACTGTCATTATAAATGACTGATATAATATAACTTGTTGCAATAGCGCTTTTTTACACAAACATTGTGTACGTGTGTACGAAGGCTGTGATAACCTACATTCTGTATTTTGTCTGATTTTCAGTTCTCCTTACCCGAAATCCAAACATTGGCCTCCACCTAATGTCTCCCATGATGGCAACCATTGAGTGGGTGGTGTGACGGTATTAAGAGGACTGATGACAGAGCCACAATATCTGGTAAACTACAATCAGGTAAAAACAGAAATTGTTCTTATCTTATTCATTATTTTTATTACATGCATTCGTACAACTAAGGAATATGCAATATTTATTTTTATTTCATTTTCAGGTTACCAGACAAGGATAGAATATATAATTCGTTTTAAAATTACAATTATAGTAGTTAGTATGTTTTTCTTTCTCTCCTGTGACAGCCTTCACTGAAACGTTGTGGCCCAGTTTATGTTTTATAAATAGCTAAGATTTGATTAAAAGACTTTGAAGTGGGAAAGGCCCAATTAAGAATGGCTTAAGGAAACTTGTTGGGAACCTCAGTTGAATAAATATTTGAAATGTAGATTAATAATGATAAATTATGGATATTTGTTTTTAATTGGCTGATGTATGCCGTAATTTAAGCGAATTCGTAACTGTAAAAATTTACAATGAATATTTAAACATTAAAATACATTGTATTGCAAAAAATTTTTATTTAAAATGTAAACAAACAATTTAATATGTAATAATAATTTAATATCTAAGGAAAATAGGCGAATAAAACTGTAAAAAATTTAATAAAATGAAAGGCAATTGAAATAAAGTTGTAATTAATCTAAATGTAATGAATCAAATTGTAGCATCTGGCCGGTTTTTTGGCTTCTTATAAACCGACTAGAAAACAGTAGAGGGGGACAATACCTCTCCTGCAAAAAATCTATTTAGTGTTTCTAAACAACATGTAAACAACTTGAAAAGATAAACGGTGTATTTACCAGACTGATGTTTCCTTTATTACCTTATGACAAAGACTGCCAAAATATAAGAATAAGGTATAATATATAATTTAGTACTTGGTTTTAGCCAATAATGGTAGTGCTAATACTTTACATATACAATGATTGACTTTTTTTTTACTTATTTTATTCAAAAATACTAAACAAATAATGATATTTGACATACATATTACTGTATTTAAAAAATAAAAAAACTTAAAGGCTAAATCCAACAGCTGTTTGTGTTTTTCCGGTTTTTTTTTAGTTTTACACTGTGTTTGATGTTTATATTTTGCTTTAATTATTTGTAAGAAAAAATTTACTGAAATAAATAGATGAGAGCTCATTAATAGAAAGAAAATGATATTCAAAACAACCTTATAAATAGTAAAAAAGCATTAACTTTTTTATAATGTGAATTATTTGTTTAAGTTAAAAAAAAAGATAATACAGCTATATAAAACGACATATGTAAGATATAATATACTTTATGAAATAATATACTCGTATTATAATAAATGCAAATGTCATAATTACATTGTATGGAATGACTCAAGTAATATTGATTTTTTTTATTTCTTTAAGCCTTTAATTAACAAATTCACCATTATCAGTCATAATGAATTCTTGTTATGTATTATGTTCTTTTTATTTTTTTGTTTTTTATTTTACATAAAATTTTAAATAATTATTATCTAGATTATATGTTTTACAAGAAAATAGTATCACATACTGTTTGGTAAAGTTTGGTAAGAAACACAAATATGAAGTATCGAAAATTGAGGTATGTTATTTACTTTAATAAATTTAAAAAATAACCAATGCTCTATTTGATACTAAGATACATAAGATGCTTATGTGCACGTTTATCTACGAATTATAGATGGCGCATATAATGAAAATATACATTTACAACAAAATAAAACAAACATTGAAGAACTATGACAGTGTAACAAAGTTTCCATTTTGAGAGAAATCGTGGTAGTACGGTCAGTTGACTTTAACGGTGACAAAAACCCAGAGGAGTGAAGAGTGTTTTAATGTTTATGGGACAGAAATAACTGAATCTCTCTATCTTCCCTTCCTTTGTTCCCCTCCCAACTACTACCACCACCCATCCTCTCCCCCTCTGTTCCTGGTGTTTTATGAAGGAGCATACGTTAGATACGAATACAGAGCTCCCGAATGGCTAAGTAGCGTGCATAATGTCCAACTGAGATCTATAAGTGGCACTATTATGGCACTTCGCGTCCTTGGCTTTTGGTGTTGTGCTTTATAGCTACTCCAGAGATAAGACATCAGGAGGCAATACTTGAAGAATTCGATTAGATCTTGAAGCACCTCCCCGTTACACAGGGATCAATAAATATTTATTTTTTTATAAAATAATTGCCTGAGTGATCAACTTTGGCAGCCACTGACCTAATTTTCTAACCTTTGATCATCCTGGCTAGCCACTCGTGATTAAATTCTGCAGCTACCGTGATCAAAGTCTAAGAAATCTAAATATTTATCTTGATGCCTAACGTTAAAAGTTGTAATAGTTATGGTTAATGGATTATAGTGCAGTTAGGTGAAAAAGAATACATTTCTCATTAAATTATTGAGAATGATCCCAATCAACAAGACGCATCAACGTAGTTAGTTCATAATATATTACAGATAGTGTTTCTACAACTTGGTCTTACAGCGTTTATGGGAGTTAAGTGAATTACTGATAAACAAAAAGTGTAACACCTATACGGAATACAATATAAATTATATTTAACCATTTTCATTCCACAAATTGGCCTGAGGTATAAGAGAGTTTGGGGCTCAAAAACTCCAACGACTGAAGCGAATTATATTCATGAACTCAGAAGAAAAATAGGCTCGGACAAGAGCAAACTCTGCCATTCCATAACGAGTTATATTTTACGTGACGTTATACATCACACCACATTTACAATGTGAGACTCACTTTTAATAAAATATATTTCACTTTAATCTGATATTTAAAAACATTATTTGGCTAGTTTATTACTTGTTGTTAAGACTTGAAAATAAATAAATTATACATACAAGTATTATACAAATTGAAAAGGAAAACTTTTAACTGTTATTTATAGATGTATATTTCGCCATGTTTATCGTTTAACATTCTTAGGCTAGGAACATACAATAATAATAATCCTATTTTTGTTTTAATTTAGTGGTTAATGTCACTGAAGCGTATTGTTTGTTTGATCATGTTTTTTAAATACACTTAAAATAAGGAAGAAAAACTAATAGCATTAAAAGTCTTTAAAATACAACGTTTATGCCTGTCTGCCTGGAAGGTTAGTATCGTATGTCGTAGAAATTGCTTTCTAAAAATATGTACAGTGCACAGAAAAATCAGACACTAAGTAACATTTAGGTTATGCCAAAAAGATCGATAACCTTAAGAGGAATATAATGCATAAGTGTAGAAATATTTTTACAGCAAATCAACCCTACTGTCAGCGCAGAAATTATGGTCCCCTGAGTTTAAGCTTTAAATACAAGCGAACCGTTCGTTCTAGAATAAAACAATTTACACCATTATTTAGCGTGTTTAATTCTGCGTTCATACATATATTTAAATAAATTTTAGCATTTGTTTTAATATATGTAGTTTTTTGGATGGAAATGTTTCGTACACTTTTGTTTGTTTGAGTTAGTTTTAGACTACAGCCACAGCCATAGTCATCAGGGTAGACTGTACTTTCACCCCGAGCGGTGCGATGAGTTCACGCTTCAGCGCACATTTACTCTGTTTCAAATAACACGTAATAATGTAATAAATTCGAACTAAGAAATAAACGGTTATAAATAATTTTATATGTGAAGAATTTATTCTTTAAAACAAGCTGAAAGTCAGTTATATCAGACAAAGGAGTGCTGAGATAACTTTCGTTTACAAAATCTACAGCAGATTCTATGAAAAATGAAATAAAAATTTAAAACTTGAGATTTACATTAGGTATGAGTTCTATAATATGTTATAAAAATTTCACAAAGATTAGTCCAGTGGTTTTAAAACAGTAATTGTTTAAAAGCAAACTTCAATACAAAGGAGTGATAAAACGGGACTTTTTTCTACATACCTTCATCTACGTTTTACATAAATTATGCTAAAGTTTATTTGAATATATGTATGAACGCAAAATTAAACACGCTAAATAATGGTGTAAATTGTTTTATTCTATTACAAAGGGTTCGCTTGTATTTAAAGCTTAAACTCAGGGGATCATAATTTCTGTGCCGACAGTAGTTCACATTATTTTTCAACAAAAACATTTTAGCATTATAAATACGGTTTGGTTCCCTGATTTAACTACTATAGAAATGAAATACAAATACTACTACAATACACTAAAACATACATTCAACAACATTTTATTTTTTATAAATGCCTTTTCACTTTTTATGTCACCATCAGATTATTTTACAAATTCTACAAAGTATTTTTAAAGGATTTTTCAAATAACTTGACGATGCCATAATATTAATTTTGAAATTACATTTATAAATGTTAAAGTTTATGTCCTAATTATATGTTTTTTTTTTTTTTTATCGTAAATGTAGGTAACTTACAATTAATTAGCTCCTGTCTTCCTACCACAAAACACTGTACGTATTTTTAATATAATAGATATTCCTCTAAAAGAACATTCAACAACTTTCACAAATGCATACAAAAACGTGGTTGAAAGTATAATATCGTTAAAGGTATTGAGATTTCAGTGCTTAAATAAATAATACGACTATGTATTTAATTAGGTTAAGAAATCAAATGTTTTAATATCAGAAAAAATAGGATTTCCAAGACAAGATGAAAAATGTTATGTAATTATTCAAACAATTTAAATATTAATTTATACTTAATGTGAAACTATGTTATACGGTATATATTGTCATTTTAGCAATAATTTGTAACAGCATCACAACATAGTTAAAAAAAAAAATAATAAATCTTACGTATTTTCATTGTACAGTAATTGGTTGACAGTTTAAATAGTGATTGACAATATGTGTATAAAGTGCCATTACTTTAGCACTTTTGGTATAAAACTCATTCATCGATGCTTTATTTATTAATTTTTTTTGTACATGAATTTTTGCTAATCTGAAATAACAAAGTCTTATGGTTTTTTTGGCTCCGGTTCTTACAGTGAATAGATGTTTTATAAATTTTTTACCATTCAATAATTTATTAAAATGAATAGCGTACCAATAAAAATAATCTAAAAAATAAAACATGTTACGATATCTCCATACAGTACACGCTTTAAAACACTAGCTGTATTTTATTACTGATAAATGTTACAACATATTATACTGGTTGTGTGCCAATTGAAATATTTATATTTATTTATATATCGTATCTAGTATATCGTTTTAATCTGCTTCAAAAGTATACATAACTTTCGTGATTGTTGTCAAATTGGAACTTCGATGAATTCAAGACGACTGATAACACCTAGATAAAAGAGGACAGAACAAGAGAGCAGGCTGGCCCAATTTAGCGAGTGGTGGTTAACTCGATCGTTGCCTGTGTAAACCAACTGCCCCCGTGTTTCTTAATTGTAGAAGACTTACTGGACTTGGGTCTTCTTTGTCTTGACAAGGCTTTATTGACACTGTCTTCGAGTAATTGAACTAATCTAAATAATTTATATTTCCGCTTATAAATTTCATTACTAAGAGTTAAAAGTAATCTACAACTAAACTTGTTTATTTTTCATTATAAAACTACCAGTCAGAAAGCAGAGGACTGGTATATATGATTTAATATGTAATTCAAGTGTTGATGTGAGCCTTGTCTCTAGCATTTGAATTAATACGTACTTTATTTAAAGGCTCGTATTGTGATTTGCATATTTTAACTGGAACATAAATTATATTATAGTAAAATAGGCAATTCCTTTGTAGTTCTCGTATCCATGAGGATTTTGGAAATAACACTATTTTGGAAATAACGGAATATATTTTTATTTTAGTCACTAATTTGAGAAAATAAAAGCTTGTTTTGTATAATTAATAAATATATATTTTTTAAATGCATGCTAAATAATTTTTTTGTTAACGTAAATGAATAAACAGTATTTCATAAACATCTTGACACGTTTTTAGTAAGGTCAGAGATGAGAATTGATCTTGTTAGAAATTCAAGTAAGTCAAGTGCTCAAATTTTACAATGTAATACATTGAAGATGTGGCGAATATCCATTTTTCACATGAACGGGTTAGTAACTTAGCGAAAGTCATTCTCTTTGTTCATATTTTACACTTTAATAACTGTCTTTGGTGGAAACCAAGAGCTCGTGAAATGCTCATTTACGTTCAGTCAGATGTGACACGACTTTGTGTACGTTCTTGTGAATTCTCACCAAACGACTTCACAAGGTTGTTCAAAACCTTCGACCTGACTAAAACACTTCGGCATAGTGTCTGGAATAAATACAAGTTAATTCTATAGCAAAAAAAAAAAAAAAAAAAACTAATATTACCATATGCTGACAAACACCATTCTGTGAGACACATTAGTTCATTTTTTATCATCTTTGATGACTTTTGTAATGGTTATTATAAACAGAAGAGTAGTAATTTACTCTTATGTTTTAAGTAAAAACACAAATTTCATAAGAATAATATTTTGGCATTGAAAAAACTAACTCCCTGTTGTACCTATTTATAGTTGTCCGTTCAGACGTAGTAAATGTTAATTCAATATTAGTTATGATGCTATTAAAGATATATATTAATAAATATTAATTTTTTAAAATGATTTTATACTATGTAAACTGATATGAGATATTTTAGTTTTTATACTATGATATAATATACAATCCTTAAAATGTCTGATATTTTGGAAACATTTTTGTTGTTGTAATTTTACCTTAAAAACTGGACTCATTTTATCATTTAATCTGTTATTTTCTTAGTAGTTATTGGTTTATGCATCTTCATAAGCTAGTAGGTAACGTAAAAATAAGGAGGTTTTACTAACGCAAAGGATTAAAACAATTTTTAAATGTTTTAGTGATTACGTGGCCGAGTAGTCTGGCGTCAGGACTCTGATCCTGAGTTAGAGATAACGCAGGTTCGAATCCTGGCCTTGACTGTTAGTTTTTACTAGTGATATTCACCTTGCAGCTAGAATCTCTATTTTCCAATACGTCAAGGTGATATATTTATACTATTCACAAGATAACCAGACGTTTGGCCCATGTTGTGATGTAGCATCCTCTGTGGTATCGCATTGAATGAAATCGGGGAATTACTTTCCAGCTATTATAACAGGTTGAGCAGGTACGCTGGTGAGGGGAGGAAGTGTGACCCATGTCCAGGGGGGGGGATTATGGTATTCCTATTACTCTGATTTATATCGAACTGGACCAGCATATCATATATACATATCTTATACTTACACTCTCCGACGTGGACACTACTATAGAGTTTAGGGTGTCCATGTTGGGTGGTAGCCAGTCCCAAGGGGCGATATCTGGATATCAGACTGGTAAATGAGCTGAAAATAAGACCAGTACATTGCATTTTGAGACCAACTAGTATCTTAAATATAAATATAATAACTAATATAAACAGCAAATAGTGAATATGGATGTATGTGAATTTTTTAGGTTAACTTCTGATCATAAAAAACTCAGTATTCCAAGTTCTTGGAGGGGATGCCAACGCTAATTTCTCACGTGAACAGGTTGAGCCCTGTGGGTAAGCTCCCTTTGTTCTTCTTGTTTTACGCTTTAATAGCGTTGTTTTTCAAAGTTTCACAGCTCATGGCTCGCTCACTTTTACGTTCAGTCAGATGTGACAAGACTTCATACAATTTATCATAAAACGACGCCCAGGTATTTGTATACTTTGGCTACTTTATAATTTTAAACCACTTATAAACACGTTAGTTACTATACTACTTGTCGTTTACTGTCCTATTTTTTTTTTTTTTTTTTTTTTTTTTTTTTTTTTTTTTAAGGACTATACTCTTATTACTCTGATTTATATCAAACTGGATCAGCATATCATATATACTTACCATATACTTACACTTTTCGACGTGTACACTACCATGAAAATGACGTGTGGGGTGCCCATGATGGGTGGTAGTCTGTGTCCGGATGCTGAGTAGGGGAGATAACTGGAGATATCAGGCTGGTAAATGAACTGAAAATCAGACCAATACTACGTGGTTCAGATGCCACTTTAAGCTGGAGGCCCCCTAGTTGTCCTGGTTATTGTTGAATAGACGTTTATGAAAGTAAATTGATCGTAATTTGTAACCAGACTACAAAGATAATTAATTTTCAGCTAACCCTCATATTTGCCTTAAAATACGCACAAAGTTCTGTCGACGTCTCATATCTGAGATTATATTTCAATACCTCAAATCTAAACCTATCCTTTAGAACTGTTTTGAGTAGCTCTTTATTGAAAAGAGATAAGCACTAATTCAAGGTTTGACATTTTGACCCGAATTGGTTCTGATCAAGTTTTACCTAACCTCAAAAAAAAAGAAAAGAAAAGAAAAATGCTCACCCAATGAAAATAAATTGATAAACCTGGATAGTGACACAACATTTAGGAAAAAACATAAACATTGTATAAACCTACAGTTTTATTATCCTTTAGCTAATTTAACTTGGTGTTTGTAAGTGCATTATTTTGTTATTTGTATATTATAATAAGTTGTTATTTTATTTTGTCTAACATACTACTTATTTATTACATTTACACGAACAATACTATATATATCAAAAACATATGTATAATAGAATACTGGATAGCATTACATCGTAGGTCACCAAGTTAGGAAGGGGGTTATACAGTATTACGACCAGCTTACAAAGTATCTAGCTTGTAACAGCGCTTCTCTTGTAACTTACGACACCACTTATCTGCCGGGGACTTCAACTTGAAAATATCACTCTTCAGGTACGTTATCACTATAGTTGCCAGAGTATTCCCTCACTCTATCTAACATAATTGAGATGTTACATAAGTCGGCACTAGTGGCGTAGTGCTGTAACCCAGCCACTTGGAGACAAAGTGTTGTGGAGATTGTAGGCGTTAGATTCTAAGTTTGGTTCTCTTAATACCAACATGGATCAGTGATTGCCATTAACATAGATTGTAATAGAGAAGTCAGGGCTGTCCATATTGGGTGGTAGTCAAGAGTCCGAATGTTGTGTAAGGGAGGAAATTGAGTATCAGGCTTGTCAATTAGCTGAAAACCAAACCAATACTACATGGTTTGGATTCCACGTAATAAGTGATTCTAGCCAAGGAACAGGTGACCTCAGATGGTAATAATGGCTACACTCGTTCAACTACACTCATATCACTCATTCCCCTCACATGACCCATATACACAATTGTCGTCTTAGTAATAAACAAAAATAGTAATGAGACAGCATTGAACAACATTTGGAGGTATTCCATAACTCTATATTTCATCTGTAAACAGTGATTTAATACAGGTTTATAAGCTTGTAATTCGACGAGTATCAAATAATGAGCAAGATTGATTTACAATATATTTCAAACTACACAAAAACAATTACATAAAAATCGCTTTCATATTATAATTTATTTGTTGCAAATGAGCCAAATAAGACATATATATCAACTATCTAATTCAATGTATAAATTAAAATTCAAACATATAAGAACTAGGAGATCTCGTAAAATCATGGACCAAATATATGAATAAATGTAATATAACGTTTGTAATCAGTTATATAGGAGTAATTATTATTGGAAACTTATTTATTATTTCCTGAGGGCTAGAACAACTAAAATCGTGGAAACCGATCACTGTATTGATTTTTTAGAGAAAGCTGATTTACTGACAAAACTTCTCAAATCTCTTTTGGTCAACATTCGGCCTCTTACCATTTAAAACTTACAAACGTTCAAGCTACAACTTTTCTAGTATAGTCCACGCTGATGGCAACCAATGACTAGACGCTGTATCTGTATAAAGATGTCTGAGAATAGAACTTATTGTCAATGAATTCTATCCTTTAGCCCCCTAAGTAGCTGATCTGTAACTATTACTCAGCCGTAAAACGTTTATCGTAAAATAATTATTATAAATGTACTCTGCCCATGTATTAAGCATTTTTTTAGTTTTCTATGCATTCGCATTCACTTCTATAAAAACGCATAAAAGCTTAATGATGTAACTTTCTGCAGTTAATCTGTTGTAACTTACATAATTAACTCAGTACTTGTATTAATATACAATCAGTATATTTACAAGCCGCAATATTGAAAATATTAGTTTAATTTTACACTTACTAATACTTTGTTATCACGATTTATGCATAAGAAATTTTAAAATGCTTTAAAAATCAAGTTACATATGGAGCTTCATTTACATGGGAATTTCTGCCAACAAAGTAAAAGGTCTTGTACCTTGTTCCTTTGGCTGAGGCAAGTCTTGTACTATTTACCGTGAAGCTACATCAGTCTCAATCGTCTGGCTATATTATATTTCCTAAAAACATCTCTTTGAGTGCATGTTTTTAGGAAATATACATGACTTGTGTCGGAAGACAAAAATAGTTTTGAAAGTTTTAATGTGTTTGTTTATTCCCACTTGGAATTTTCATGGTTCATATAAGTTTATTTTTGATAACCATTTATATAATATACTAGCTGTATCCGTCCACTTCACCAGTCATAATATCGAGTTTTATTAAAACTTATACAAGGTGAGGCAGACCAGCCGTGCAGTACGAACAGCGGGTGAACAGTTTGGGCTAGGGCCATGAAACAGCACATGGCGAGTCCGTTAAAAATACATTTATCAAAATAAATTCAGGACACTAAGGGACGTGGAATCGAATCTAAAAATGTTTAAATGTAAATATAGGACAAATAAATCATCGTTTTAAAGGTCTTATTGAAAGAAAGTCATTGGCGTAAACAAAATTCACTTATATTTATTCGTTTCAAAATGGCGGACGTTTTAGTGGAGATTTTTGACATTTACGGAAGCTCAAAAAGAAACTAGCTTCACTCTGATACGCCATATGACTTCATTTATACGTATTTTGATGTTGGTCGAAAAGTAAGAATTTTGAAAAATTCTAAATTCCCATAAGTGACAGCATACATCATATTGTATTTAATTTTAAATGTGTCGCTAAGACGAACAAAGTTTGTATTTACTCTTTTTTTATTTTATTTATTTATTTTTATTTTTTATTTATTTATTTTTTGTACCTCCAGTGGTTTTCGAGAAATAAGCGGAAATGTGTTTTTAACGTTATTTCCACAGTGGTTTACGTTACATTGGACACTCACCTCCAAAACTCAAGGACCTGACGTTAATTTTCAAATCTTTTAATATGGATGCATTAATTTATAGGTATTATTGTAATCACGATCCACATAAGGCCGAAGGCCGTAATGTCACGGTGCAACGAGTAAGACGTATTACCAACTGGCATTACCGAGGACACGGGCCGAGATGTCAACAGCAAGTAGTATTGACCCACCCATACACGTACGGAGATATTAATATGTATAATAACCATAACATAAATCATAAAATAGTGGGAAATTTTGTTATATTAAATATTATTAAAAATCCCTAGTTTGACGACAGAAAGCGAAATAAAATCTGGTTAGTTAAATGAAATGGACAAAAAAGGCTTTTTTTTTTTTTTTTTTTTTTTTTGTAAAGGATGACTTTTTAACTATTTTAAATTTGATTTTATCTTGAGTGATATACAATCACTTTAAAGATCTTCTAAAAATAAAAATGTTGTGTAAAACCACTTATGTTTGTTTCCAACTGTTAAAAGACCTTGAAAACATTTAGTATGTCATTCATGCAATTCAACTGGTTATTTTAGCTGAAATGTTAATTTAGCTTCATTTAAAATTCAAGAACCAAACATAATTAAGTAAACACTGAATTTTTTATTTGTGTTTTCGTATTCAATTGACTATTTTCACTCAATTTGACTGTTCAATTTTTATATTTTTTTAGATTAATACTAAAGTAAGTCTCCTATCATCACTTAGAATACGTAAATATTATAAGAATCCCTTATTCTCTACTATCTATCAAACTAATACCATGCAATTCCTAACTTTAAGAGCATAAAGATCTAATATATTACCTTTTTAATTTTTTTTGCAAATCTGAAAGCTATTTTATGTTATTAAACTAAGTAATAATTTAATGAATTATGAAATACAACAATGTTACTTCAACAGCCCAGAACCTCATGTTGATATCGGATATGAACTTGGCTTATCAACAGTGTAATTTCCGGTTAACATGACACTTCCACCACCAATATCCCTCATATTGCTGGCAATAAGCTTCCTGTTTATATCATTTATATAAAAAGCCCTACACTCAATACAGTTTCATTACATAAAACATATTTCCTTGGGATTTCACCCTAGCAAATGTCATTCTGAAAGTGTCAGAACGATGTGTATGTTTATGAAATGAGTGATTTATTTATGTAAAGGTGTGATTTACGAGTGTTTAGACAAAAAATATAATATAAACTACCATAGAAGCTATTTAAAAATGCTAAAAACAACCTAAACTAGTTTTAACGAAACTTTTTTTTCTTTTCCATGACAAATTGGAAATAAGCAGAAAGTGGCCAAGTTAAATTTCTAAGTTTCTAATATTCAATGATAGTAGTATATTGCCTCGTTCCTATAGAACAATTGTTTAAACTTTAATTTGACGAAGTTTTTAAAAAATACTAGTGCACAAGTAAGGTTGGGAAGTTATCGCACAACTTATATATTTAACATAACTTTCTGCCAAATACTCTAGGATTCTTATTTTTTTTAATTTCTAAGGACTTCTTTTTTTGTGTATAGTCTAGTAACGAGCTCCAAATAAGAGGTTATATAATGAACATTAATACATTGTACACATTTTAGATTATAATGTATCTTGCTTTTTGAATTATTTAAGACCAACGCCTTATAAAGAAGTGGAAAAGAAAGTAAGTAGTTTAGTTTTTAAAATGTGTAAATGCCATGAAGAGTTTTATAAGACATTAAAATATGCTAAGTACAACATAACTGTAGTATAGTATTCATATTATTAATTATTTGCAGTTTTTTTTATGTATTTTTCCTGTAAAAGTTCCTTTATTCTTGTAGGTAACATAACAGGTAGGCCAACTCTTAGATTATTGGCAAGTTTATGCATAATTTATCTTCACGTAAAAACTCATACTGAAAAAGTAATTTAAATACAAACGTATCTGCTGTTATCAGCTGTTGCTCTGAAAACAGATTTACTAAGAGTAGTGTTGAATGGAAATTATATTTATAGTATAAGTTCGTACGTAAATGTTTGTCAGTTATTTTTAATTTTCAACTTAAAATGTCAAACTATTCAATTCGGGTTCTTTTCTACAATGATGGAAGATTTTTATTACAACAACCATAAAATATTAACCTTTTCAAGAAATAATAAAATGTTGCTGCATCAATCCAGATGATGGCACTTGAATCCACAAGAATAGAATTGATTGGTGAGGTAATATTTTATGACATATTTCAATCCTTGGGCCAATCGTTAATACTATTAAGAACACTGGCCCATGCCCTGAACTCATGGGGAAACAGTTAAAGTAACGTCTTATGGGCTAAAATGTTAATTTTTAGGGCTGCGATCCTGAAATCTAATATAGACATATTTTAGTAAAAACATATGATATATTTATATGAACATAATATGAATAAAATATATCATTTCCATCTCTGTCATTCCATCTCTGTCATTACCTTCCTTTATAGGTAATGTGTTAATTTTACAAAGCAATTTATTTATTCTGTCGTTTTCAATATGTTTAATAAAATCAAACACTTTTATTTTCCTTCAAAAATATTGTATTACCAAATTGTTTAACTATGGAAAAGTATATTTAAATAATGTTATGCTAGCATTATAATAGTGTTTTACATACACATAATATGTTGTTGTTATTTCAACTCAAAAAGAATCAGTTATTAATAGCCCAACGTTTAGTGCATCCCAACGGACCTACAGCATCCTTTACGTGGAATCCGAACCACGTATTAGTGGTCTGAGTTTCAAGTAATTGAAAAGCCTGATACTCAGATCTCTTCTCTACACAGCACCTGGACTCTGACTACCACCCAACATGGACACCACATACTTCTCTGGTAGAGTACACGTTGATGGTAACCATTAAGTAGACACCATTTTTGTATTAAGAGGACCGAGCATAAAACCTATACCCGACAATCTCCACAGCACTTTGTGTCTAGGTAGTTGGGTTACAGCACTGCACCACTAGTGCCCAAAAAACTAAAAGAGCTTACAACTGTCATGAAAAATAGTAAATTAATGTTAGTTTATAAAGAAATATCGATCAATTACGTTATTTGGGTATTTATGAGTGAGTACGAGGTTAATTTTTGTTAATTAAAAAATATTATTTACTATACGATTAAAAGCTATATGGTATATATATACAAAACTATACTACAATATGCATGATGTAGCTACTTAAGCAAACAATGTTTATGAAGAAAAGGCTGCTATTCTAAAAATCATAGAATTTACACAGTTAATTGTCTACAAAATAGGCATACAGATCTTAACTATTTAAACTCTGGAACACATCCTATTATAATGTTAGATAAAATATGAGAAGTAGTCCTATATAAAGCTTTGCCGTTGTGTCATAAATAACCGTTAGTAGGAGCTGTGTTGTGGAGTGACGTCAGGGGTGGTTGTGTCAGGTGACTTGAGGGATGACAACAATATCACGGGATGGATGGAGAGAGGGGTTGTTAGATTACACAGAATTAATCAGCCTAATACATATCCAGTGCCATGTAATCTCTTAATGTATTATTGTTACATCTCAAATGCGTACATAGAGAATTGAAAAAAGTTGAAAAAAAGCAATGACTCATCATTGTGTTTGGTAGTAGCGTAAAATTTCTACCAAAAGAGCCACCATAGATGGAGGTCAAGAAGGCTTGGCGTGCAAGTTTCCCGGGTTATATTCTCGGTGTGATCTTTTTTCTTCTTTTTTTTTTTTTTTTTTAATTGCAGCACGCTCGTGGTTTGAATATGTCACAATTAATCGTTTGTCCAACGGGACTACAAGACAAAAATAAACTCATCTTATACAATAGAGCATCTCTCCTTACTGTACGACATTAGAACTTTAACATTAATATTTCATTTTATTCCAAATATAAGCTTGTCTTTATTTCATAGACAATTTAATACGTTATTCGATGCATTATATATATATTTAGATACTTTAATCTCCGATGTTGATTTTACTTTATATGTTTAATAAATCGACAAAACCATTAACCAAATGTTCTTCGTAGAGTGGTTAAATATTCCGTTCATAAATTATAAATGTCCGCATATATATTGCACATTTAACCTTTAATTTTGACTAAACTTAAAAAATTCTAAATAGGGCTTGTCTTATATTGTGGAATAATGTGAGATAAAACAAATCCGTAAACGTTTCATACTATAATAGCAGTTAATGTACAATATAAGACACTAAATGTAGTAACATAAGCCACTATATTTACTCAGTACACATCGCGTCATCTAAAAACCGGTTTACTTGTAAGTAAGTAGGTAAAACATACGTCCGTGAGGTTTAAGGAAGATTTGTGTTCTAGCCGTCGTCAGACGAGCTCATGAATTCTCATTTCAGTTGGAAGAGTTGTCCTCTCCTGCAAGCTTCTATCCGAGTTTACATATTATATGAAGCCACATCAACAAAGATAATACAATAAGGAAATGTTATTTTAAAAACATATTCTAATAATTAGGTAGAATAGATTAGTATTTTTAATTTGAATAACAATATATTTTATTTCACTCAACTTTTGAAACACCATTAAATATAACAATAACATTATTATTTAAAGACTACCCAAACTCCTCCTGAACTCGTCGGAACTCCATAGTGTTATTCTGCATTTAAATCAGAATTAGAGCTTTATAATTTAAAGTAATCAAATTTAATTTTTTAGTAACACCAAAAAAAATTCATGTAATGTTATTTAATAAAGATCTAAATAACAATTACAAGCGATATATTATTCATTACAAGGCTTTAAAAGAGGTTTCTACAAGTTAAAATTCAAATTAAATAAATATAAAACATACTTAAATGAGGAAATACACTGACACTTATTTACTGTTTATAACACGTCTCATTAGAAGGTTGTTATGTTTAAACCGTAAGGGACGACACAATTTAAACAATATACTACGAATTCTGCAATATATTACAGTTAAAATATGATATATTAACTAAAGTAAATTTAATTTCATTTTCAACTCGATGGACATGTTTTATTGATACAGTTGTTCCCAAACTAAAGTTGATTAAACGTCATGATACTATTTAGTGAGCATCACATTTTGATAGTTTTGGAACTTCCAAAACTATTCAATTACTGATGATGGGAGGGTTTTATCAACCACATGTTTTATGTCCAATTTAATATTATTCGACGCACGAAAAACTGATTTAATGACAAGGGTAAAACCGCCATGGAAAATATGTCACGAAAATGAATTTTATAAAAACTGCAAGAAATCAAGACGTAGATATAAACGATGATGAAATGTGTGAAACAGTGGGGAAATGTTTGATCGTTGCATTGAAGAAAATCTAAGACGACAATGATTACGAATTTTTATTAGGGCAACTAAGAGACCTTCAGCTAGTTTATCGTGGCATGTTAACCTCATAGTAATAGAAATTTTTGTTTATTTTTTAATTTTTGTTACTAAATATGCCTAGTACCTTGTGGGCAGTTTCTGAACCATGACTAATGCTCAAAGTGGATATCTAGTCATTAGAGTAAAATAATAATGAAATGTGAACTAAATTTTACTAAACTGAAAATGTTATTTCTTTATCGATATAAGAATTTCTTCAATTTTGAATTCGAGTATTTTTAATTTTTCGTTGTTACCGACTAGTGCTCTACTGTGATGTTACAAGGCAGTATGGCAGCAGAAGTCTGCAAATTAAAATTTCTTGGAATACACCTTGATCGAGAGTCAACATGGAATTATGATATTTGTGCTGCATGTACTAAATTAGCATTAAGTATCTTTGTCCTGAGTTCGTTCCCTACTCAGGTACTGCTGATGGCATATTATTGTTTAATGTACCTCCACCTTATCTGTGGAGTTTTGTGGTGAGAATCAAGGTGTCAATGTTAAGAGTGTTTAGAAACCAATATAGGGCATCCGCCTTGGCCAATGAGCCATCATGCCGGCAAACACGAAATATCAACATGGACTTCAGATTATGGAAGGGTGGAAAATACTAGACCAACTGGTAAGTTTTACTCCAGAGCCAGATCGCAAATTAATTAAGACTCTGCCAACCTATAAGAGTTATATTGAGAAATTAAAGATTATTAATTAACTGATAATGCCTACATTACCAAGGTCTTCTCCTTCCTTCCCACTGAACATAAACAAATTGAGTTTTCAAAAGACAAGGTCCCACCTGCTGTAAATTAATACAAAGCCATTACTAAAATTAGTCCTCTCGAAAAGAGTAACTAATGACACACAACCTCACTAGGTTTCTCGTCTATTTGCGTACAGCCTCGCAGCACTAATACAGAACAAGTATGCGTGGTTGGATGTTGTGAAAAGGGTAGAACGCCATAAATTTAAGGACTGATAGAAGAACCCATCACCTACATTCTCCTCATCCCTTAGCTCCCAAGTAGTTGGATTACAACACTCTGACACAATGTCACTAAATATCTGCCTTTGACAGCCTTATAATCTGCCGTCTCTGTTTTCAGACCTGCTAAGTAAATTTAAGCTCCTCATATTTATAATGACTTCAGCATCATCCGTAGATTTCAAATCCTTATTACCTGCCCATATTTAGTTGGTTAAACTTTCTATTGGCGACTCCTGTCAGCAAAGGGCCAATCTTCAACTATTAACCGTAAAATATAAGTAATCCACCGTTGTTATTTGAACAACCAGTTCAACCTCTATAATGAATTAGTGATAGTAGTTCATTGTACTAATTATAGATATGGTGAAACTAATTTAGGTAAACGTGTTGGTATGAATGTTTTTTCACATGTTACTTGATATTTTTTGTAATATTTACAAATATATGTTTCCTATCATTATTTCCTTATTCTTACAATACTCTATGTAGTTGACTTATTTATTTTTATTTAAATTTCAAGACAGATGATAGATTGTTTTTAAAGAGTTATTTAATTATTTACGTTTTATTGACCATCCACATTTTTTCGTTCGTGTCTAACCACGTACTATATGCTAAATAACAATTGCCAAAACACACAATCAGGCATTTTTTCTAAAATACTTCAGTATATAAATCAAAGTATTACAATGTCTAAAATATAACAAAGGTCATAATACATATTTTCATTCTAAGTATTCATAGTTAACAAATCAGGATTAATAAAATATCTAATCAATAATAAATGAAAGAAATATTAATAATGTTTTATAAATCACAATAATTTAAAAAGGCAATTTACAAACTAAAAAGCTTATGAGCACAATTATATATTTTCACGTTTTATAATAGTTAAATAGGTTTTTATTATACTATAATAGCCATAGTAAAAGAAAATGATGTCAACAAATGATTACGTGAGGAGTAATCGAAATCATGGTTGTTGCACTCGTGTGCTTCTAAACCCTAACCAAATATTGCAACGAAATGAAGAGTTGCCTCGTGTAATAAATATCCGTAAGTAAGATCCATTGTTGTGGAGTGACATCGGCGGTGGTTTTGTCAGGTGACTTGAAGGATGGCAACAATATCACGGTGGAAGGGGAGGGGGAGACAAGATTAACTGGCCTCTTTGTCTCTCCTACTTGATTATAAACCTACGCAGTGCTTAATGTTGCAATTAGATGGGAAAACTAGGTAATTATTTAATGTTTTTGTTCACCAAATATTCAATTAATTACATTTGATTATTTATGATGCCATATTCTAATGAAACATTAGTCTCAACAATTTACAATATCCAAACTCTTACATAAATTGTTGGCTTTGATTACACTCTAAAATGTTAGACATATACGAAAAAAAAACAGAGATCAGAGAATGATTTATTATAATCATATATACATCTTCCATCAGATCATACTTACAACTATTCTCGCTCAATTCTAAAACGTTACATTTATTGTGCTTTAAATATTTTTAGTATATTATAAAATGCTCGTAATTTACGACAGTTTTTTAAAACGTTAACTTATTTGTTATGACCATTTTTAGTTTTAGAACACTTTTCTATAGCATAGAGATTTCTAGAGTGAATAACTTAGGAAATTTGTTTTCTTTGTTTGATGTCGTTTACGTTTCATCACATTACGCCTCAGTTCTTTGTTTTCCTGTCTTCTTTCTGAAACATAAACAAACGTTTCATTTGAATTAATTTCAGGATACAATTAAAATAATTATGGTTAATACTATACATTCCTATTACTCACTGTAAAATTCATGGATACATTTTTAACGTCCTTTTAATTCTGTATTGACATGTAAAAAGGAACTAAATATTTAATCAAACATGATTCTAATGAGTTTACCCACCATCTCATACTACATCTAAAAACACATTTAGTTTTCCACCATCTTATACACTGAACAGCTCATTTTACTCAACTCTCGCAAGGGCTCGCACCATCTCATTATTTGCTTTGTCCTTAAAATTCCTCTGAACATTTAATCCAAAATAACTTTCTGATGGGCTTAAATCATCTCATGATCTATAATGCCTTATCGAGTCCACTAAACATTTCATCCTAAACAACGCTCTGACAGGCTCATTAACATGACTAAATTCATGACAGGAAACACGAGATAAGCCTATCAGTCCTAACAACACTGCACGAGTACAATCGATTAGCTACAGTGTTAGACCAAACCACTCAAATGTTAAGTATTCAGGTAAATCAAAAATATCTACTTGTTTTAATGAGCTTATATTTTAGTTATAGTACACAGGGGATGAAACGTACCTTCATTGTTAACATTCATTCAAAAACAGTATATACAAATAAAACTGTTGAGCAACACCCAAAGCAGGACAATTATAATTTAAAATTAAATTTTATAATCTCTGATACTTAAAGATACCACTGAGGATGCTAGATCACCGTAAGGCCGAAACGTTTGAAAATGTAAATTTCGTAATTAATACCATGACCTGGTTTTTACCGGAAACTTTAGTTTGTAGTATTCAACACTTAGGATTTTTTTTTTTTTTACTTTTAACTCAAATAAAAATAAATATACTATACATATTATTATATTATATAACCATACAATGTAATATACGTGTTTAAGTAAGGCATATCGGAATCGTGGTTGTTGCACTCGTGTGTTTCTATGCCCTAACAGAATATTCCAACGAAATGAAGGGCTGCCTCGTGTAATAAATATCCATAAGTAAGATCCATTGTTGTGGAGTGACATCGGCGGTGGTTTTGTCAGGTGACTTGAAGGATGGCAACAATATCACGGTGGAAGGGGAGGGGGAGACAAGATTAACTGGCCTCTTTGTCTCTCCTACTTGATTATAAACCTACGCGGTGCCTAATGTTGCAATTAGATGGGAAAACTAGGTAATGCTTTTATGCTTTTGTTCACCAAATATTCAATCAATTATATTTGATTATTATGATGCCATATTCTAATGATACATTAGTTACCATAATTTACCGTAATCAATCTCTTGTATCAATTGTTGGCTTTTATTATTCTAAACAAACATAATGAAATCTATGAAATTCATATACACATATGATTCTTACGGTTAAAAAAAAATAGATAGGTCCAGATATACTGTATTAGGACCATATCATCTGGGTTACTTCTTACATTTTCAGCAGATTTTCCAAGGAGATCATGTATAAGAAAATTTTGATTAACTTTAGATTAAAATAATCGTATCATACAGATCTCGTCATTAATTTATAATTCATAGAAAATTATTAAAAAATAAAAAATTACACACTAAACCAAAACTTGACTTATTTAAAAAAAATAAAATAACTTAAGAAAATGTGTAGTTATAGAAAATGATAAATCATCACTTACAACCTGTGTACCTTATATTATAAATGTTCAAATATTTCTAAATAATTATAAAAGAGGTTAAGAAGTAGTTATTGTTCAAGATGAAACTGGTATATAATACTTAAATATAATACTGATGGCTTCGATATTTATTCAACAATGTTATTCCCATTCATATATTCCTCTGAATGTCCAACTGATACGATAACAAGTCATAAGCTAACAATGGAAAGCGAGCTTTGTTTTAATTTATGAGACTAAAACCTGCTTTATTCTCAAGGGATATGTTGATAAATAGGTAGCGTTGTCACGGCCAAAATGTAATAGATTATCTGTTAAGGGGTTTCGTTTCGGTAGGTGGAGATGTATGAATAATATTATATGTGTTAATTATTAATTAGTAAATAAAAAATAGTTGTGGAAAAATATCACGAGGGAAAGAAAGTATTGAAAAATGAATAAAATAATAAAAATAATATCTTTGCTTGAATGATGGAGATATATTTTGTTTCTGAAATAATTAGTATATAAGTTTGGACGGAAGAAGTAACACTATTTCAATAGAAAATGAGCACGTTCTGAGTGTAGCAGTATATGTTATCGAAACAACTTATTATTTTAATAAGTGTTCCATGAGTTTGTCTTTAATATTCAGTTTGATGAAGAGTCCAAAGGAAAATGGACATTTGGAAGGTTTACTTTTAAACATTTCAGTGAACAAACTTCTAAAACTTAAACATTTAGAGCTAAATATAAATCGAATACAAATAAATAAACACTTTCTCTCAACAGTTTCACATTCAAGTTGTTGTAAACATTTTTAATAACAATTATTCATAATATTAAGGCCATTCTAAGATATTATGTAACAATTTTTTTTTTACTTTATAGTTTGTAAACACGTTTGATTAACACAAGACCTATGCAACAATGTCCGTTCTAGTTTTCCATATTTAAGAATGTGATTGTTGCATCTTTATTTATTTTTAGAACCACAATATGATTGTAAAACTTATGACTTTCTGTGTCACCGTAATAAATGATCAATATATTCATCATATTTCATGTTTAAATTTATTTCTAAATCAATTGCTTTCTTTGTGCATTGGTTTTTATACTTTGTGTAAATTGATAATGATTGTAGCCATGTAGTAGAGTCTAACGCTCCAGACAGACATTGGATTCACGAGGTTGGCTGGAGACACCAGACACACACATCTCACTTAAACAAGACAAACATTTTTTCATCTCCTTATTTACTATTGAAACGATATATAGCGTGCCAGACAAGTGAAACTACACTTTCTGCACGACCTACATGTTTATTGCCATGCTACAAATATCACTGTAAAACCAAAATGGTATTGTCTTAAGTATAATTAAAAGAAATAATTGCTCAATTTAAGGTTATCAAATACTTATTCTTAGGTATTTATCATCAAGATTACAAAATGAAAGAGGCAAACAGTACATATTTTTCTTCGTCTCATCATTTATGTGAACTGTAGTGCTAAGTTGCGTAGTACTGTAACCCAGCTACTTGAGGACAAAGTGTAAGTGATAGGTTCTATGCTCGGAATTCAACATGACGTCCGCTCAATGTTTGCCATCAGCGTGGACACTACTAGGGAAGTCTGGGGTGTCCTTGTTGGGTGGTAGTTAGGGTCCGGAATTTGTCTAGGGGAGATAACTGAGAATCAAGCTTGTCAAATTGATTAAAATCAGACCAATACTACGTGGTTCGGATTCCACATTAAGCTATATGTCCCTTAGTTGCCTTGGCTATTAGCAATATTAACAAATAGCCTTAACTGAGGTCATCAGTTCCTTAGAAGTGCAGTCGTTCATCTACACTCACAACCCTCCTTCACCCCCATATCTCTACGACAGCTTTCTTAATGATGTATTTAATGCTACACTCTTATTCCTTGTCTGTCATTGGTAATATTATATCTGCTTTTCTTTAATATATTATTATATACTTTCTATTCATAAGATAAGTAGGCTAATTAATCTTATTATATCCGGGTAAAACTACTCATAATGAAAAGTGAATATGTCAAACAATTAGAAAATTACCAAAACCAAAATATATAAACATTAGTTCAAGTAACAAAAGTAAATATTAAAACATATTAACACTATATACACTTTTAAAAGATGTCTTCGATTAACTAGCTGCGGCCATTAGGAGCTACACCTCCATAAACCTCTTTGGTGGCTAGCCAACTTGACCAAAGGCTGCTATAAGTTGCTCTTGCTGCTTTTTTATACCTAAGTTGATATTTATACTGTTTCAAGGTCTTAGTCCTTATGGGTGTCTATGAACTCTCCCAAAAGCTTTCTTGGTTCCTTTAGGATCACAAATATCATATTGAAGGTGGTCAAAACACCTCGGTTATATCTAAAAAAATATTACTACGCTGAAATGTTTTATGGTTCTTTATAACATAAACATTTTTAATAAAATTATAGGTATTTCTGTAAAAGAAAATTTGAAATGGTGGTCATTTCAAATTCTAATTAACTAATAAACCAATAATTATATTAAACATTACACAGAATAAAGGTTTTAGGAAATTCAATCATAAATCCAATGATATAAATATTTTAAAAATCGGATGAAAATTATCAAAGAAAATTAATTTATGTGACAGTATGTACAATGCAATATGTCAGTACAATGTGTAACACAGCTGATCGTAATAAAGTGATTTGTGATAGTCTTAAAGTCTTACATAAACTTTATTATTGTACTAGTCAGCTGATTTCAGACTAATACAAATTAATTTGTTACATGTGTGTTACACATTGCACAGGTAAATTATATTTTCATTGCTATTTTTCATCTGATTTGAAAAAGAAAAACTATATATCAATGGATTTGTGGTTGAGTTTCCTAAAAAAATTGTAAGTTGTAATTTTTAATATAATTAATTGTTTATGAGTTACTTAGGGTTAAACATTTTAAATGGCCGCATTTTGAAAATTTGGAAAATCATATATGTATATTTGTTTCCAAATTGGTATCGATGTTATAAAGGACTACACAAAATGTTATTGTAATACATATTTTTGTTTTTCAGATATCAATTTAAACGTAAAAAAATGGAGTCCCCAAGAATAACCGAGGTGTTTCGGACACTTTAAATATGATATTTGTGATCATAAATGAACCAAAAACAGTAACTAAGAGAGCTTATCAGAGAATTCAAAGACACCCTGTATTTAAAAACATTTTATTGGTCAGTCTATATTATTTGGATTTATTATTTAAAGATTACTTAATTTTAACACATATATGTTTTTAATCAAAGCTACACATATGAAATATTAGTTGAACGTATTATTGATATATGTATAAAACAGGGTTTTAAATTATTTTCCATTACGATGTTCAGACTACTGACAAAAAATTTATTTACGCTTTTAGATTCATACATGTGGTAACTTGTATTATTTCTTATACAACAAACATTGATCGATGCATGTGTCTACCTGGTAATTTACTCTGTAAATGGATTACTTTAACGGACATCTGCCCCAGGGACTGCTGTTATTGGAAAACGTTTTGTCCCGCTAAGTAAGCCCTCGCCTTACACTACCCCACAAAGCCTCAAGATACCAAAATGTACAACACTGGAATCACTTGTCTGAGATTTGGGGTCACAAACGTAAAGATATATCAGTATCATCGTTTGTTCGTAGTACGTTAAATATTATATGGTATTGAAAAATATTTGGGTGTATATGGTCTAGATGAAGGAGACAAAGGTAGTTGGACATTTGCCATCATTACGTGAAAATTACCAATCACAAGTGATTTTTAATTTTCACGTAACGATGGCAAATGTCCAACTACCTTTGTCTCCCTCATCTGATACTCCATCATTAACAAATTTCAAAAACATATATGGTCTAGATACCATAGTGGACAAGAAAAAACCAACTAGTAAATAGTTTTTTTTTAGTGTTTTCTTATTAACAATGCGATGAAATCAATATGTTAATAAAACGTAGTATTTACGAATTGATTTCTTACATACAATGTTTTTATTTATCTATTATTTTTTATTTTATTTTATTATTTTTTTTATTATTATTTTTTTAATATAAGTCTTCCCACAGTTCTGGATTATTTTTAACGATTGAGCTGACAAAAAATTCGCTGCTATTCACCGTTGTGCAATAAGGTCTTCATTGTTCGATGTTTACACTCTGAAGCACACGGGAAGCCCTGAAAGTACGTTTTTTCTCCTAAAAATAACATAAAGAAATATTTTTATTACTCGAAAATTAACAACTGTTAAAATCTAAACAATGATCTTACTAACATTTTAACAGCTGTTGGAATGTAAACATAAACACTTTTTAAATAGACTGAGTAATAATGTCATATCAGGCGTTATCCTTGCAGTGCACATAATCAGCTACTTACTAAATTAAAATATTATGGTTTCGCCTGATATACTGTACCTATTATATTTGTAGTCAAAAGCTAGGAGCACAGCGAGCGAGAGAGTTGGCATGCAAAGCTATCAAGTGTGTACCCTAGAACTTATAATCATTGTAAAAGTTATTTTAAAATGTTATCAATTTTAAAGTACGTCATGAATGTGCAATATCGTTTCGAAATTATTTAGCTGAAAATAAAAATAACTGTTTTCCTCTGATAAGTGCTGCTGTAAATGTCAGAAATAACCCTCTTGAACCTAATATACATATAAACAGATGTTATTTTAAATTTTAATTTAAACTTTCATTGTTCGATGCTAACAACTACTTAAACTGTTAACGACCACGTCAAGGTGTAATTTTTCAATATTTACACCTCCAGACGTTTCGACCATGATTTGATGTGGCATCCTCAGTGGTATCTATGAGTTTAGAGATTATAACATTTATTTTTAATCATAATTTTGCTTTTTTGTTGTTGTTTAACATTGTCATTTATATGTACTGTTTTTTACTAGTTTTAACCTCAAGAGAAGTCCCATGTCATGTAACTTAAGTCTATCTTTTTAATAAAAGTAGCTATATTTGTTTCACTTCAACCCTCAACTAGTGACATGAGTTGATCTCTTACTTTATCTAATTGCTTGTTCTTATACAGTGTCATTAGTATTGTTGGGCTTAAAACGTGTTTTCTGTCATTAAATACATGACGATATATTCACTGTAATAATCTTACGGTCACTTTTCATCTGCCCCTTGAAATTGGTTAAAGTTAGTGTTAATATGTTTCTATCACCAATAAATTTTAATTTAAATAATCACCAGTATTAATGGATTTTAATTAAAATTTTATAACTTATTTCAATTTAATAATTCTTATCGTAGGTAAAGAAATAAATCAATGAATTCTCTATACTTCTTCAAGAACACATTTACAACGCACTAACAATGTTATATGTATTATATCTAGAAAATAATACTTCAAATTGATTACTTTGAATACATCAAATCATTTTATTATGATACGTGAACTTAAGTATTTTTACTGAGTAAATTTAAAGTGTATTACATAAGCTATTGACGTATTTTTAAGTATATATTTACAATTACAAATTTATGTCTTTAAATGTATTTCGAATAAACATATGTTCTATATTAATTATAATCTTTTTTATATTTAGTTATAACAATTCTTGTTAGATAATTTTACTAAAAAAAAAGAAAAAAAAACAAAACAGACGAAGCAACAACAAAACTCAATTAAAATTGCAATGAGTCCCTGTAACTTAATGTATACCTGGGGCGAGCATTAGGGAAATCAACCTTTACAGCATCTGCATAGAACAAGTTCATTCAAGTTGTGTGGACCTTCATTTTGTAAACACATGCTTTGTTATTTCATCGCAGACGTTTATTCCTAGTATCTAACTAAGAATTCAAAGTTCACGTAAGTATTTAATTCAAAAAGTAAAAATGTATATAATTCTACATTAATGCCCTTCATAAAATATACATTCATCTACTCTATTTATTTGAGAATTTAAAACTGACATCCTAGAGAATTTTTCAGCATTCGCCGTAATGTTGGATTATTATATGAAATATTATGGAATAATGAATCGGTTGAATAATCAGATTATCTGCCTTAACAAAATTACGTCTTATGCAAATAGAGATCTTTAACATAAAACAGACACTATTGTTTATTTCATTTATTATTTTATTTATGTATCAAGTTATTTATTTCGTTTCAATAATAAGTAATAGTTACCCTATGTGAGAGACTGGAAAACAATTAGAATAAACAATAAAATACTTATATTTGGTAAACACCTAAATTAGTTACCATTTATTACTATAACTAACTGTGGACACGATTAAAAACTACTTCACCTGTTTCTTCAAGGACAATAATTATCTACAAATGTTATAATGTAATTTAAATAATAAACCATAAACAAGAGATTATAATTGAACTTCAATGTACGAACAGAAAAGTACAGCTTACTAAAAGACTCAACAAATTTTGATCCCGAATAGAAGTTGAATGAAGTCAGTAAAATATCCTTTCGATATTCATTCTTCATGTGGAGGCTTTATATTAAAGTTGATCCTATGAATATGAGTTCCATCAATAATGTTTGTACCTCCTACATATAATCCTGAAGAACGTAAACACCATCTGAGTAGTGTTTAGGCCATTCTACCCATTATAGTAACATTTTTAGACTTTACATATTATGTTTTCAAAACTTTTTTAATTTGTTGTAGCTTTTATTAGGGGGGGCTTTTATTGGGGCCAATTAAGACGCAATGTCCCTCGCTTGTTTATACGACCCCATTTCAGTTACGTAGACTCTTTACGAGTGTACCTATATTATAGTATATGTTGCAGCCAAATGTTTTTCCAAAATAGACTGTTATAAATTTCTAAAATGTTCTATTTAACCTATTGGATTCCATTTTCCTCAATGGAATTCGTTTATCAATTTTCTTATAGAGTAAATTGACATAAAATAAGCCTCCTGAAGCCTTTTACTTCTGTATTTAAATACAAGCAAGTTTTTATATTAAAGAAGCTCCCTAAGATATTTGACTTCTACATTCAAATACCATAAATGTTTGAATCAAAATCAATACCCGAACACCAGAAATATGTCTACAAAATCAATACCCTTGGGACTATAACTTCTATATCCGAACACCAGAAATTTGTCTACAAAATCAATACCCTTGGGACTATTACTTCTATATAAGAATACCACAAATTTGTCTACAAAATGAATACCCTTAGAAATATTACTTCTATATCCGATTACCAGAAATATGTCTACAAAATCAATACCCTTAGGACTATTACTTCTACATCCAAACACCAGAAATTTGTCTACAAAATCAATACTCTTAGGACTATTACTTCTATATCCGATTACCAGAAATATGTCTACAAAATCAATACCCTTGGGACTATTACTTCTATATAAGAATACCACAAATTTGTCTACAAAATCAATACCCTTAGGACTATTACTTCTATATCCAAACACCAGAAATATTTCTAAATAATCAATACCCTTAGGACTATTACTTCTATATCCGATTACCAGAAATTTGTCTACAAAATCAATACCCTTAGGAATATTACTTCTATATCCGATTACCAGAAATTTGTCTACAAAATCAATACTCTTAGGACTATTACTTCTATATCCGATTACCAGAAATATGTCTACAAAATCAATACACTTGGGACTATTACTTCTATATAAGAATACCACAAATTTGTCTACAAAATCAATACCCTTAGGACTATTACTTCTATACCCAAACACCAGAAATATTTCTAAATAATCAATACCCTTAGGACTATTACTTCTATATCCGAACACCAGAAATTTGTCTACAAAATCAATACCCTTAGGACTATTACTTCTATATCCGAACACCAGAAATTTGTCTACAAAATCAATACTCTTAGGACTATTACTTCTATATCCGATTACCAGAAATATGTCTACAAAATCAATACCCTTGGGACTATTACTTCTATATAAAAATACCACAAATTTGTCTACAAAATCAATACCCTTAGGACTATTACTTCTATATCCAAACACCAGAAATATTTCTAAATAATCAATACCCTTAGGACTATTACTTCTATATCCGATTACCAGAAAGTTGTCTACAAAATCAATACCCTTAGGAATATTACCTCTATATCCGATTACCAGAAATATGTCTACAAAATCAATACCCTTAGGAATATTACTTCCTAAGCTATTACTTCCTACAAAAATAATCCTCCGAGAATTATTACTTCTATTTCCTAGTACCATTAATGTTTCTACAAAAGCAATCCCCTGAGGGCAGTTACTTTTATATCCACGTACAAGAAATATTTTGTATAAAAGCAGTCCCTTAGAATTTATAACTAGTTCACGTTAGGGCTATTATTTTAATAAATGAAATGATAAATATAATAAAGCACCCTTTTATTCATTTTTATAAAAATATATTACCTAAAATAAATTAATTAATTTTAGGTTATATTATTTACTATCTGAATGTGGTTAGTAGGATACTATCGACATCCTAAGAGCCGAAACCGGTAATATATTTTTATAAAAATAAATAAAAGGGTACTTTATTATATTTATCATTTAATCCCTTGGAATTTATACTAATATATCTATATACCAGAACGTTTTTCAAAAAACTGTTCCTTGTGGACTGTTACTTCTATATCCGAATACTAGAAAGTTTTTATACCAGAATAAGCCCCTGAGGGCAGTTACTTCTATAATCAAACACCAAGTGTTATACATTAAAGCCACCATCTTAAGGGTTTTACAACTAACAACATCCATACAAGATTTGATCGACATCCCAATAGTCACATCCACCAGACTGTCAACCGGGAAAACACTTACATTACCTAGATGTGTAGGCGACACGAGAATGTGGAGATGGTTGATATTAGGAGCATCGGAAGACAGCATCACACATCGCATGGACTGCACCTTCGCAATAGTGGAAAGCGTCTTCTTGCTGGGCTGATTACGGAAAGGCTGGCTAGCTTGCCGGTGAGGTGTCCTGCACAGGGAACCCAGACAGCAGGGACCTCCAGCACACAACCACAAACCTCTTTGGAGCATGTAAGTTATTCTGAAGCCGTTTCCAAACCAACCATCTTAGCTGTGCCAAGAGAAATCCATAACATTTCACCTAAGGTGAATGAGATCTCACCTAGAGTATTTTTCAAAATATGATGGTTAAAAAAACATAAATATTTGTGATTACAGATCATATTTAATTAGTTATTCTTAGAAATTAGGCTTAAGGTGCCGGTGTCATAACTAGAGTCTATATTTTCCGCGTCAAGGTGATATCTACAGTACATTATATGAAAGATAACCAGACGTTTTTCCCTCTGTAAGGCGTGACTACTGAGGATGCCACATCACAGCATGGGTGAAACGTCTGGTTATCTTACATATAATATAGATAGTACCTTGACGCGGTTGTTACCGGAAAAATATCGATTCTGGTTAGTAATATACTGTCAAACTATTTCCTGTTTATTCTGAAAACAACAGGTTTGTTGATAAGGCTGTTATTTTGTTATTACTAACAAAGTTAATTTCACATCGATTATTCATATCGATAGTTCTCCTTGCTGCAACAAAGATGTAAAGCTGAATGGTGCAGTAGTTAAGGTGATTCATTTTACCTTGCGCTGAGTTAGTAACACGAGCAAGTGAGGAGAAACACAACCTGGCTATCTCACCACATTAATCTTGTTACAACATGTCTCATCCATAAAGTAACTGGAGACCACTTATATGAGTATATTTACTATCTCATTATTATAAGAAGACAAAATTATCTTAACATAGTTCTTTAATATTAGGAATAATTAAAATATTAAACCTAATATCACCTTTCATAATTACTCACGAGTACACGATGTGTTTACGCGATGGTCTCTTAATTTTTCCAAACGAAGGTTTAAGACAAATATTTTCTTATTACATATATATTCAATTAATCTAAAATTACAAACCATGACGTAGATTCCAGTTATAATCGTTATATGGTGAACGGGTAAGCTCATAATATTGTAGTATATTTCCCATGAAATTAACTTTTATATTGTTTAATTTTTTTATGGATTAATAGTTTATTAAAATCTGTAAAACAATGTTTTATTATACTGTATTTATAACGTTTTTTTTCTTAGTACATAAACGCCGAAATTTCAAAACGTGCTATTCAGTATATGTTTAAATCAATGACTAGTTTAGATATAAGAAGGTAGACTTTTAACTTTTAAAAACTTGGTTTTGAGATATTTTAGTGCAGTTAATATTAGCATATACCAATATAGCCGACATTAAATTAAGCTCGATATAGATGACTTAAAATCATAATCAAATGTTTACAAATCTGACATATAATAATATATATTTTACATAAAGTCATATTTAGTTAAATAATATATGTATTAGTTGACGTAAAATAAAAAATAATTAACATACAATCCAATATACTAGACATACAATCTTATTTACTTTACATAAACTCTAATATACTTAATAACCCGAACTATTTGGCATACAATATAATTTAGATTACATACAACCTGATATAGTTGATACATAATCAAAAATATACTTGACAGAAAACCAGATACAGTTAACATACATCTTGATATACTTCTCATGCAACCCAATATGTTTGATATACTGTCCAATACAGAGGACATACGATCTGGTAAATTTGACATACAACCCGGTTTTTAACATGATATCCGATATGGTTATAGGGTTAACATAAAATCCTATAAGAAGGCTAAAGATACAAAATTACCATCGAACAATTGTTGTATCATAAAATAGATATAGTTTATATACAACCCAATATTCTTGATATATACTTTATACCTGTCAAAAGACCCGGTACAACCTCCTTCTGCAAAACCACAACACACTCCAGGCAGGGGAGAAAACTCAACACCTCAGGGAACCAACCAGAAGAAGAAGAAGAGACCTCCAAAGTGTGGTGTTCGAAGGACGCCAAAGAGAATCCAAGAGGAGAAACCCCTCGAACAGGGAGCAAACTACCCTGAATGTCGACCCGGCAAGAAAAGAGAAAAGGAGACACCTTCGGAACAGAAACCAAAACTCGCCGATTGAACTTAAAAAATATCTGGTGCTTCTGGAGGTCAAGCACTACACCACTTTTAGAGATGAAGTCTGCCCCTAAGATACAAGAAACTGACAGATCCTTGACAACAAAAAACCCCACCTCTAGGAAAAGCCTTCAATCTTGAAATGTAAAACGCCTGTAGAAGAATGGGTAATGGAGATTGGGATGCCGTCCAGCAAGTAATGGAAGAAGGCTTGGTGTGCCAGACAATTCCTAATGCGTCAGGAGACTCAAAAAGAGAAAGGTTTATGATACTGCATGCCAATCCAGCATCAAGAAGGGATAGACCCACCATACCACCGAAAGAAATGAAAACGTCAGAACACACCGAGGTGACCGCACTAAGCCAAGGGAAGCCATGCCAGCAAGGCCCAAAAAATTTCCGGCACTCCTGCTATTGACCCACGTCATAGGCAAGTGGCTACAGTACCTCGCAACAACGCGGGGAGCTACTGTGGAGGCAACCCCCCGCGCTGAGCGTTTCCCGCACCACGACCTCGAGCAGGTGGACATTCACGGTGAATGGGACCAGGCAAAACAAAGCACAGAAGGCCGAGAACCACGACCCTCCACTGGCCGACTTGCACCTATAGACATAGCAGGTCAACATGTGGGGAGAGCACGATGACTTTCATAATCCCTCCCTTGCTGGCCTGAGAAGTGCACGCTGCGCGAAATAATGCACAACTGATGAAGCTCCCGAAAAAACGAAGATACACCAGCAAAAACTAATCTGTACCGTTCTTCAGGAGAGATGCCATCCAGGATGACATGAACTGTATCAGTCTCAGAAAGTGTAAGATGCAATGCTCGACGAGCTTCCCTAATGGACGAGATATAGGCTGCCAAATACTCACCCCTACGCTTAGAACGATAAAATGTGTCCATGACCAGCCTCTCCCTTAGTCGAATAGGAAGAAAAGAAGAAAGTAACTCTCAATGGAACGATTCCACCGAGGCATCACTGGCCAAGACAGAACTTAGAAAATCCCCAACGGGACCTCTTCAATATGGGATAATCAGACGAAGCAAGTATCCAGACTGCATGCCAGTCATCTCACTAAGTCTTTGAAAGACATCTAGAAACTTCAGGAGTTCCTCGGGGTCCATCCCATCGATCACAGGGAAAATCTGGATTATGGGCGTAAGTGGATTAGGCAGCTTTTGGTAGGTCAGCTGCAGAAGAGAAGAAGAAAAACAGGAGCCGAAGAAGGAACGGCAGCTAGATCAGAACCACAAGGCAACCTCAACAGAAACATCTGCAGGCTCAGAAGGAGCCTCAGGCACCGTAAACGCTGTTGTCTCAGCCTGCGGTCTCGACACGTTAGGCGACGGCAAGAAGGTTGCTAACCCAAAGTACTAGGAGTCGTCAAACCGATATAATTGACACACAACATAATATATTTGACATATACTCGACTATAGGTGATATTCAAACCATTATAATTGACATACAACATAATATACTTGACATATACTCGACTATAGGTGATATTCAAACCATTATAATTGACATACAACATAATATACTTGACATATACTCGACTATAGGTGATATTCAAACCATTATAATTGACATACAACATAATATACTTGACATATACTCGACTATAGGTGATATTCAAACCGTTATAATTGACATACAATACAAATAAATGACAAAAATCCAACATAGTCGATATACGCTGCGTTATAGTTGACAAGCAGTCTGATATAGTTTACACATAGTCCAATAAACTTGACATACAATTCAATACAGTTTACATACAACCCTACATATTTGACATATATTCCGATATGTTGCTACAAGAGATATATTTTATTTCTGTCATTTGTGTAAAAGTTTGTATTATTCCATTACAGCCCATACTAGATTTCCGAACAAACAAATCATTTTATCAAACAAATAATAAATTATTGAGAGTATGTCAACATTATCATTTATCGGTGGGATGTCAATGCAGGATGGTAATGACAGTTTATCCTGTATTTGTGGCTGGGACATAAAATAAGTTATTTACCACATGTGCGCTCTCATTACAATTCCTTTCCTAAGCGGAAGGGAGTAGTGGACAATTTCAGTTTATATTGTCAAACAACCCATACAGGAACTATAAATACAATTTTAAGGTTAATAATTTGTATAATGTACTGTTTGTTACATTGACATGTTTTCGTATTACACATGTTTATGTACTGTCAGGAAATTGTTTCTAAACTACTATATAAAGCCTGTTTTGTCCCATCACATAAATAATCGGAATTACGAAGGTAATATTGTGAAGGCGTTTAAAACTAAACTAAAGAACACGAGGGGGGCAGAAAATATGAGAATCCTATATATAAATAAAACTAGTAGGAAAAGGTATGAGCAGATGTTCTTATATCTTGGTAATTAATAGGAATGTACATAAGAGTCCCATAACAAATGACAAATCACAGTAGTCGCCTATAGGGAAAGCAGACGCGTATAGTGAAGTTACACTGTGACCGCTAAAAGAGGAGCTGTTGTAAAATATATGCCGTTTACTGATGTAATATCCAGCCTATATTTACGGTACTTCAATATATCCAGCTTAGGATATTTACAGTACTTTGATATATCCAGCTTAGGATATTTACAGTACTTCAATATATCCAGCTTAGGATATTTACAGTACTTCAATATATCCAGCTTAGGATATTTACAGTACTTCAATATATCCAGCTTAGGATATTTACAGTACTTCAATATATCCAGCTTAGGATATTTACAGTACTTCAATATATCCAGCATGGGATATTTACAGTACTACAATATATCCAGCTTAGGATATTTACAGTACTACAATATATCCAGCTTAGGATATTTACAGTACTACAATATATCCAGCTTAGGATATTTACAGTACTACAATATATCCAGCTTAGGATATTTACAGTACTACAATATATCCAGCTTAGGATATTTACAGTACTTCAATATATCCAGCTTAGGATATTTACAGTACTTCAATATATCCAGCTTATGATATTTACAGTACTTCAATATATCCAGCTTAGGATATTTACAGTACTTCAATATATCCAGCTTAGGATATTTACAGTACTTAAATATATCCAGCTTAGGATATTTACAGTACTTCAATATATCCAGCTTAGGATATTTACAGTACTTCAATATATCCAGCTTAGGATATTTACAGTACTTCAATATATCCAGCTTAGGATATTTAAAGTACTTCAATATATCCAGCTTAGGATATTTACAGTACTTCAATATATCCAACTTAGGATATTTACAGTACTTCAATATATCCAGCTTAGGATATTTACAGTACTACAATATATCCAGCTTAGGATATTTACAGTACTACAATATATCCAGCTTAGGATATTTACAGTACTTCAATATATCCAGCTTAGGATATTTACAGTACTTCAATATATCCAGCTTAGGATATTTACAGTACTTCAATATATCCAGCTTAGGATATTTACAGTACTTCAATATATCCAGCTTAGGATACTTACAGTACTTCCATATATCCAGCTTAGGATATTTACAGTACTACAATATATCCAGCTTAGGATATTTACAGTACTACAATATATCCAGCTTAGGAAATTCTCTGGATCACGGCGTGCTTTTAAATTGACTTAGTGATTTAAGATTGAGTACTTTTTGACGATCGCAAAGCTAAGCAACTACTATTTCTATACGATATGCTGTAATATAGGGATTCCTATGCGGTTTACTAGAGTTGATGTTGCGGTGAGCTACGTGTGGTCCATATTTCATATTATTTCCAACCTGTGTATGAATTAAGCAACCAGCTCATCACACCGGCACAAAAAAACTCTCCTTCTTCCAAATACGTTTACCTTCTTGAAAAATATATTATCATGTTACCACAATAGTGGATATTCTTTCATGGTAGATTGATTAATAAGAATGTTGAGAGTAAACTATTAACTTTACAATTGTACACTACCTAATCATAGGTAATATTTATTACCTATACTATTGTTATAATAAAATGCATACAGTTTGCATACATATGTTAATATATTTATAATTTATAAAAATATAATTAATTTCATTGAAAAGACAAACTCATCGTATTCATAATTTAGTTTTAATTTGTTTTGGCATTAGTGGTCAGATCTTCCTTTTGTTTAAAGCGATGTAGTTTATATAAAATAACATAACAACTCTATACTCGTATTTAGTAACTTTCTCATTATTTAAATATCTCAGTTTGCTTTTGCCATGCATTTTACTTTACACACTGTTATTTCGTAGATATAACGATGACCAGTGAAACTGCTTCATTATGTCCAGTAACAGTGGCAGTAAAACGGTGAATATATTTTACTTTACACACTGTTATTCCGTAGATATAAAGATGACCAGTGAAACTGCTTCATTATGTCCAGTAACAGTGGCAGTAAAACGGTGAATATATTTTACTTTACACACTGTTATTCCGTAGATATAAAGATGACCGTGAAACTGCTACATTATGTCCAGTAACAGTGGCAGTATAACGGTGAATACATTTTACTTTACACACTGTTATTCCGTAGATATAAAGATGACCAGTGAAACTGCTTCATTATGTCCAGTAACAGTGGCAGTATAACGGTGAATATATTTTACTTTACACACTGTTATTTCGTAGATATAACAATGACCAGTGAAACTGCTTCATCATGTCCAGTAACAGTGGCAGTATAACGGTGAATACGTTTGACTTTACGCACTGTTCTTTCGTAGATATAACGATGACCGTGAAACTGCTACATTATGTCCACGAACAGTGGCAGTATAAAGGCGAATATATTTTACTCATTAACAATAAAGAACACAACAAAAAGCAGTGTTAATACAAGTGCCAACTAAAAAAGCTTTAATGGAGAAATAAAAGTTTTAGACACTCACAATCCATAAACGGTAAAAAATGAGAATTTATGTACAACTAAGCACTTCTCTTTAAAAGTGCAAAATGTAAAAAGGTGTCGAAAATTTCTAAATTTAAGCTGGACTCAGCAGTTTTATTTTGCGATAGCGTGGCTTTTACTGTTCACGGCTGAAAGGGGCTTTGATATTTTCGAATTCCTTGATTTTATTATAAGCTTACACTTAGTTATTTAGACTTAAAACTGTTTATTGAATAAAAATTCTTAAATTTAGTGTTTTTTTTAATAACTCCTAATAACGCATACATAAAAATTCTTGGTTAGTTATAATAATTAGGTTAGTGCTTTGATAGAAATATTTTTTGATATTTTGTTAAAGAATAATAAAGCCATTTTGAAATAGGTTACGTATTTAGAAAAACCCATATTTCAGTAACAAAAATGAGTTTTGTAAACGGTACATATACGGTACAAAACCTAAGTCGTGAGTGGAGTACATTATAAAGCTATTACCCCTCACAGATGACCCTCTGTTTCGTTCCCGATTCCCTGGATCCCATTCCAGTTCTCGTTACCGTTCAGTTCCATAAGGAAAGCTAAGGAAATTTTGAACGAAAATACAGAAAACAAAAATGACCATAAGATTACACATACGGTGGTGATGGCCTATCCACCATTACACATACGGTGGTGATGGCCTATCCGCCATTACACATACGGTGGTGATGGCCTATCCGCCATTACACATACGGTGGTGATGGCCTATCTGCCATTACACATACGGTGGTGATGGCCTATCTGCCATTACACATCTGTGGTGATGACCTATCTGCCATTACACATCTGTAATGATGACCTATCTGCCATTACACATCTGTAATGATGACCTATCTGCCATTACACATCTGTGGTGATGACCTATCTGCAATTACACATCTGTGGTGATGGCCTATCTGCTATTACACATCTGTGGTGATGGCCTATCTGTCATTACACATCTGTGGTGATGGCCTATCTGCCATTACACATCGGTTGTGATGGCCTATCTGCCATTACACATCTGTGGTGATAACCTATCTGCCATTACACATCTGTGGTGATGACCTATCTGCCATTACACATCTGTGGTGATGCCCTATCTGCCATTACACATCTGTGGTGATGGCCTATCTGCCATTACACATCTGTGGTGATGGCCTATCTGCCATTACACATCGGTTGTGATGTCCTATCTGCCATTACACATCTGTGGTGATGGCCTATCTGCCATTACACATCTGTGGTGATGACCTATCTGCCATTACACATCTGTGGTGATGGCCTATCTGCCATTACACATGTGTGGTGATGGCCTATCTGCCATTACACATGTGTGGTGATGGCCTATCTGCCATTACACATAGGTTGTGATGGCCTATCCACCATTACACATACGGTGGTGATGGCCTATCCACCATTACACATACGGTGGTGATGGCATATCCACCATTACACATACGGTGGTGATGGCCTATCTGCCACTACACATACGGTGGTGATGGCCTATCAGCCATTACACATTCGGTGGTGATGGCCTATCTGCCATTACACATCTGTGGTGATGGGCTATCTGCCATTACACATACGGTGGTGATGGCCTATCCACCATTACACATACGGTGGTGATGGCCTATCTGCCATTACACATTGGTTGTGATGGCCTATACGCCATTACACATACGGTGGTGATGGCCTATCTGCCATTACACATCTGTGGTGATGACCTATCTGCCATTACACATATGTGGTGATGAACTATCTGCCATTACACATCGGTTGTGATGGCCTATTCACCATTACACATACGGTGGTGATGGCCTATCCACCATTACACATACAGTGGTGATGGCCTATCCGCCACTACACATACGGTGGTGATGGCCTATCCGCTATTACACATACGGTGGTGATGGCATATCTGCTATTACACATACGGTGGTGATGGCCTATCCACCATTACACATACGGTTGTGATGGCCTATCTGCCATTACACATTGGTTGTGATGGCCTATACGCCATTACACATACGGTGGTGATGGCCTATCTGCCATTACACATCTGTGGTGATGACCTATCTGCCATTACACATCTGTGGTGATGGCCTATCCGCCATTACACATACGGTGGTGATGGCCTATCTGCCATTACACATCTGTGGTGATGGCCTATCTGCCATTACACATACGGTGGTGATGGCCTATCTGCCATTACACATCTGTGGTGAATGCCAATCTGCCATTACACATACGGTGGTGATGGCCTATCTGCCATTACACATCTGTGGTGATGACCTATCCGCCATTAGAGAAGATGCTATTCCTATGCTATTTGTTTTATACAATAATCCTAGGCTTTCAAAGGAACTTTTTTTCATTTATTTTCTTTGATTTTACTAGAATTCAATTATAAATGTGATTTATATTTTAAAACAAATTAGTGTTTAACTAGTCTAATTATTGTGAAGTACAGTATGTGAAACGTCTAACGAAATAGAAATTAAAATTTAATATTACCATATGAAGAACTAGTTTCTGTGGATGTTCACGTAATATATTTAACTATTTTAGTTCATTTTTTAGAATAGTAATTAATTCATTGTTATTTATAGTTAGTTTACGTTTAGAACTGAAAAGTAAAATGCATGATCTATCCAAATACAAAAAAAAACAAAAAAAAATTAAATATTACTATTATTATTATACCTGTTGTAATCGATACATATTGGCAATGGTGTTACATCACCAAACCTGTTTTACTTATATGTAAGTGACTTGCCATATTTGACACACCACAATCACATAGCTAAAATAAACTGATGACATCATTGTGTAAGCTGTTCATACTGATGATGTTAAAAGAATGGCTATAGTAAAGAAAATATTTAAGTTATATAGTAAAGTATTTCCGAATACTTTTATCATACTATTTGTATAAAATCTATTATAATAAAATACAAACATTGAGTTATATGAGAACATCACCAGAAGCAAAAAATAATCAAGTAATAAACAATCTAAATATCAAGTTTTTCCTAATAAGAAAATGCGCTTTGTATTCATTTTGTAATACATAGTTCTCATGTAAAATATCTTTAAAAAATAATAAAAGTGCGGCTCTCTTCAAATGTAAAAATATAAGCTACTATTTTGCTGTAATTAACAAAAGATAACTGTATTTGTCTTTAGTGCAAAGTATTTTTCAATACGGCATATCTTTGTACTACTTAGCACCAGAATACAGACTAAATTAGTTAGAAGTGAAGATTTTAAGATCATTAAATATGTTTAATAATTTGCTGCTATAATCCCAACTAAAGAAAGTTAGCAAAAATAACCCTGAGGGAAGGCGACCTCGTGGGAGGCCAAAACAAAGATGGTGGGACCAGGTTAGGCTAGATATAAAGCGAGTTGGAGCCATGGAAGAGAATGCAGAGGACAGGTCAATCTGGAGAGGCTTTGTTGGTGCGGCTAAATATCACCTGCGATATAGATGGCCCTGGGAGTAAGAGTAAGTAAGTAAGAGTAAGTAATGCCCAGATATCATGAATGTTGATGCTTTAGCCAGATTCAGTTTTAAGTTGGAATTAGTTTGATTCAACAATATAAGCTTCAACAAAATTTAAATTTTAACTTAAACATAGATGGTATGTGGTACTATAGTAACCTTTGGAAATATTGAATAAACATTTAGGATAGCCATATCAGTAAATGCTTCACTATGGGACCTTCAGTCCTTGCAAGAAGAATAATCAAATACTGTAGATATCTTAAGCCTGTGTTTTTTTTTAAATTCATGAAACATTTACCAAAAATCTTGAACATCCATCAAAATAGAAGACATGTTTATTTTTGTATCTGTTTAGTCATGTATAGAAATGAAACTTCAAATGTTAACAAACAATATTGAAGCAATGTCAAACTTAAACTAACTTTACAGTATATTATATTGTAAATAAATCTATATTTTGAAGTTTACCAAGACTTGCACAAAACACTAGTGCCAATGTCACATCACAGAGAAAAAAAATACCCGAAAAACTTGTGTCTCCAGTGAGTACAGATAAATGTGCTTTGTTGTTCCTCCACTCAAGAGCCGATAGAACGGGTCTTTCTAGAACACATCTGTGTAAAGATACAGGCTTATTGGTAGTTATTTTTAGTGTCTACCACAAGTGTGTTTTATATAAGAAGAATTGCTAATATGATCACCAATTCTTTTAATGAAAAGAAAGCATGGCTACATATGTTCTATTTAATGAGAATAAAATATGTCCGACATTATTTAATAATACATAGTAACGCGTATTCATCATTCGTATATTATTTTATACTTTTGGCTGGTTCATTTTAAATACATGTTAGTACAGCATTAAACTACCGCCTGTCAAAAAGCAAACCTATGGACTTTTAATAATAAGTTTCAATGATTCAAACCAGTAAGAGGACGATGGTCATATCAGTAAATGGATTGGGACAGTGATAAACACATATTGTATTTGTTTAAATTGAAAATAATGGTTTTTTTTTAAATTACATACTTAATATCCTGTTAATGATTGAAAATGTATTTTAATTTGTATTCTTATCATATACTTGTATCTCCTACACGTGGTATTACCTTACGTGTATAGACGTGCAGGGGGGGGGGGTAAACTCCTGTGTGGCCAGGTGGATCAACCTAGACGATAAATTTTTACTTCTTTTTAAGGAGGGGGTGAGTTTGTGATGAAAAATATTCACCGATATTACCTATTCGAATAATGTTATTATAAAAACAACTGTAATAATAATAATAATAATACAAGAAAAAACATGGAGTAATATTATATTAACACCAGAAGCGGAAAATAACTTGCATTTGTTACTTTTCTCCAATACTGATAGTAATTAATTGAGTTCAGGATAAACTAAATCATAAACAGTTGCCTAAATGTATTTATTATTATGGCGACAAAATGGCTGGAAGATAAAGCAATGCTTATTTAACAGAAAAATCACTCACAATTCATCACATATCTTTGAGTACATTAAAATACTGATAGCAATTGAAGGGTCTGCAGCAAAAAGGGTTTAGCTCCATTTTTAGAAATTTGTGGTAAATTAAGAAAAACTAAATAACTTAACGCCTTATTTTTTAATTGACGCAAAATGTCCTCCTAATGATAACTGAGATATTATGCAATCATTAAATATTGTGTTTAACTGCCAAAAAATTTATTTCTTAAAAATAAATAAATAAATAAATTTGGAGCTGAGTCTATATTGCACCAACTAATAAAAATATTCTATATTTGTGGGTTATAAATAAAGAAAATCAGCTGTTATAAAAATGGTTTACTATTTAAATAGAAAACAAAAGAACAATATTGTTTCATTCAGTAAAAATAACTTCTTAAAAACAAAAAAAATACTTTTTGGTAAGAAGTTCCAAGTTTTTGTCGTTAGGCAAACTACTCCAAATCCTTATCCTGGTCATCAGTTTCTTCGACATCTTCTGTAAGAGTTTGGTCGACTGGCAATGAGTTATAATACCACATGTCATTTGCAGCCACATATTTTCATAACGTCTTTATATTTCGGAGCTTTTAAAGACAATCGTGAGGGGTACATTTTATTGACAGGAAAAAAGCAAGGTGAAACTCCTGGTTTCAAGAGTTTGAACTTAGAGACACATTCGAAGTCCGTGTATTTTGATGCCCACACCTCATCAATATGGTTCTTACTGTACTCAAAAACTTTGTATTTAGTGATAACAAACTTTTCCTTACTCTCACTAACAAGTTGTCTTTTGATGTACGTTGTAAAAGAGCTGGTATAATCCAAGATCATTTCTTGTGATGTATATGAACTGTTTGATACTGATGGGATGTATTCCGAATGTGTGTATGGTACTCATCAGGTACAAACACTCTCTCAATGTTTCTTAGTTTTTTTCTATCCTCCCAAAACATCGATCACACGGCAAGAAACTGTGCGCAGGTACTGGATAGTGGTGTATTATTTTCTTAAAACGGCCACATTTTACTAGAATAAAAAAGTACTGATCAAGTGCATGGTTTTTGTTTTGTGCAGTGCAGTTATCAGAAAATATTTCGAGCACTGTTATATTTTCATTCACAAAGTTGTTTATGTTGTGGTCCAGGAAACTGATTGTTCCATTAGGTTTTTTAGAACCAGTTGTTTCATCAAATATATAACAATGAGCTTGCTTGGTTTTAGCTGAGTAAATAGCTTGGTTGTAAACCCACAACTGACGACAGAAAAATCCATTGCCAGACGGTACTTTTGGCAGTGGAAAGTTTTGTTGGTAGTTAAAAGATAAAACATCTAGTTCAGGATAGTAGCCAAATTAGATTTTTCTTTGAGTTTTTGGTAAAATTTTTCAGCGGATAAAAGGTGGAGTTGTTTTTTTACTTTATAACTTCTAACTTCTTCTGGGGTCAATTTGTTATTTTTTATTTGGTTTTCTAAACTGTCGCACGTAACACATGTGTGGCTACGTGGGCAACCGAAAGTAAATTTAAAATTTGCCTTTAAATAACAAAAATAGGCGGTACATACACACTGTCACAAGAAGGTACATACATCCGAAGAACCAGAGCTGAAGTCAGTTAGTTCATCACTGCTCGACATGGTACTGTATAAGATTTAAACCATTAAAAACTTTATTTACGTTTAACGATCTAAAATATAGTTGACCTGAAACTGAGTGCCTACGAACAACGTTTACTAAGCAGGCCAAACAAAACAATAAACAAACATAACCTGTGAATTTAGATTATACAAAAGCACGTTAGCAGGAATATTGAGACGGTCAGCTGGCTACAGGACCCAGCTGTCATCATGCCGCAAACGAATATACCTCACCTAGTTGGAGCAAAATGGGTTCAGCTCCAGGAGCTGGATCGCTTTTGGCCCAACTTCCGTAACAACCGTATCTATTGCTCCCTATAGCAACCATACTACCGGTCGGAGCTACACCGTTGTTGAACCAATCGACGCAGAATCTTTCATTGTTGCTGCCAACATCATAATCCAAAATTTGAAAAAAGGTGGAGCTGAACCCTTCTTGCTGCAGACCCTTCAATTGGTTTATAAGCGGCTAACAGTAAGTTATATCGTTTGCTGTGCGCTAGTTTCCTATATGAATATTTGATATATCGAATAATCAAGTTGTTTAAGCGTATTTTATAGTATTGTTCCTCAAACAGTTTCTATGACTTATTTTTGTATTAGCTTGCTATTTAGACCGTATAGCCTATTGATTAAACAATTTTTTTTCAGAACAAGTACTATGTAGAGCTATTTCATTTCATATCAACTCTCTTTTATATTAAAGGTATCCTGAAAATTCATAGCTGTGCAAACAAAATGTGACTTCCTTTGGAATAAAGACGTTACTATATTACTAGGGAAAGTACTAGGTTCCGAAGAATTCCATTAAATTAACTTTACTGAGAGTTTTACGTATTTTAAAATGAAAATATTTTCAGGCAAAAATGATTCGTACCAAGAATCAAATATTCTGTTTTTTTTTACCAATTTATTTGAGTTTTAATGATTTTAATTTTTTTTGTGAATTCAAGTAATTAAATTATATTTTCCACCGATAGCCACTGTTTTTTTTTTTTTTTTTTTTTTTTATCTTAACATTTGCCATTAACTACAAATGCATGTTTGGTGAACTCTTTAGCTTCACACAGGCCGTTTATTTATCAAATGATCTTCAACTTCTAAAATGTCAAACGAGATTCTATAGGTTACAGACTGGTAACCCCATTATTACGTTGATACAACCAGTTTAACAACATCTCCCAGTCGATCTTCCTGAACATTTTATAATGATGTAGGACTATGTGTTTATTAAGTTCATCGTAAGTTTCTGTTAGGAATATGGGCCATCAACTAACTATTAATACTTGAAGTCAAAGTCCAATAATTTTTCTCTTTGGACTCGAGTGTTAAAGGATAAAGTGAGAGTATAAACTTGGGGATACATTTTTCTTCCTTAGATAAATGATTAAAGAAGTTGAATGTATGAACACAAAATACCTGCATAGCAATCATATGGATGGATGAATTAAGTTACTCAGACACGTTCAGGTTTGAGTCTCCGGAACAGCTTGTGCGTACTTCATGGCGAATTTGACTACTTGTATAAAGAGTATGATTTACGTGTGTAATCTTGTTACTAACTGAGTTCAACTCAGCTCATAAAGTACCATTAATGCTATCCCAAGAGTCAGGACAACTAAGGGACCTAGGGCTTTTCGAGGAATCCGAACCACGTAGTATTGGTCTGAATTTCAGCAAACTGACAAGCCTGGTACTCAGTTTTCTCCCCTACACACATCCGCACTCTGATTACTACCCAACAGGGAAACCCTGGCTTCTCTAGTAGAGGCCATGTCGATGGTAAGCGTTAAGCGGACGCTGAGTCAGTATTGAGAGGACCGAGAACAGAACCAATCGCCCACAAATTCCACAACACTGTGTCCACTAGTAGCTGGGTTAAAGTACTGCACCATAAATTCTAACTTATTTATCACTGTTTGCTTTTTAATTTTTGTAAATAAGATATAGTACATCAAAGTTAATTATAAACTATTATAAATATTTTTCTATGAATTAAGAATACTTATATGTGTAAACATACATTCATATTATGTAAACAGGAATTCAGAAACAGTTTCGCAATATAAATATCAAGATTAAATTATGCAAAGTAATTTACGTTTACATTGGACATAATTAAGATTGTCGTTAACAAAAATTTCAAATTGCTACAACGTCCTAATTCACCTAAAAATTTATAAATATTCATAGTTACGTTTTTTACATACAGTGCATAACTAATCTTGGATCAAATTGAGCAACCGGTTTCATTACTAGAATATATATTTTCCAGTGATATCCGTAACAAGGCCGAAACAAGTTAACCAGACGTTTCGTCCATGCTGTGATGTAGCTTCCTCAGTGGTATCGCTGAGACTGAGATCGGCGAATGACCTTCCAGCTATCCCCACGTGATATACCGTCATTTTCGGGAGAAAATCGATATGACTGACCCTTAAATTTTATTTCAATTTACATATACAGTAATGGGTTTCCAAGTATTCGGAAGCCGTATAATGTAATCTTTATAAAATATATTTCTTATAATGTACATTATAAAGCTTGCCTTATGATTATTGGATAGTGACGTGAAATGTTGGTAAGTACTTTACCATTATCTTAACGAAAATAAGAGTGTAAATAGCAATGATATGAATATTTATCAATATAATGCCAAATAAATTTAACAGTTCGCCTTTGGGAAAAAATAGAATAGGAAAAATGTCAACAAACTAAATTTATGGTAGAAGCGTAATACTATCAGTATAAATCACACTTAAAACACGTAATCTAAAGTTTTTAATGCACGCAAGAGGTTCCTCTTCTTTCATGGAAATATGTGTCCCTTGCTGACGTCACACAGTCTCATTAATTCCTAATTTGTTTGGAAATCGTCAAACCCCTTTTCTGCATATACAGTTTCTATAGAAAATTTATAGTCGTTGTTAGTTGATATTTTAGAAGCTAAAACTATAAAAATCATTATCTATATGTATAAGAAAGTGTTTAGATGATCTTTAACATCTTATAATAAATATAGCAATAATTTCAAACTGATCGTTTTTGTACAGTAATAATCTCAAACTATTTATCACATAATGACATTTTTATAAAACATATAGAATAATGTATTGCACTCATTATTATAAATTTTTATCTCACTTTAGGTGTTTATTATTATTATTCATTAAGAAACTGATCGTAGAGACTTGGGTGAATACGATTGTGGATGAACGAGTGTAGTCATTGTATTTAACTAAGGTTGACTGTTCCTTAGAAAGAGCCATTTACTAATAGCCTAATATCCAGGGAATCTAAATGACCTACGGCTTATCGTGGAATCCTAACCACGTAGTATTGACCTGACAGGCCTGATACACAACTACCTCGTTTAACTTTCACCTTAACTTGTATTCTAATATGAGCCAGTAAGAAGTCCACTGATCATCAAAGTGAAAATCTAGATGTGCAAAGCTTATGTGTGCACAAGCAACTTTGAAGAACAGAATGTTTTTTATAGCTCAATTTAAGTAATTTATATAATAGAATTTCTACACCATATGTATATCCAACAATTTCACTGATGGATAGTTCTCTTGTTTCTACATAACACGAGTAGGCTACTTACTGTAATGTTTAATTGGGGTATGAAAATCGTAGGTGGATAAATTATAGTTTAGTTGTTAGTGATTAAACTAAAATACAATGAGACCTCTCCTGTGTAAGTGATGCTTATTTATCTCAATTATTGTAAGTAATGAATATTTACTTACAACGAATGATCTAGATATGAATTTTCCATTTTCACATATATGATATAAGATGAAAAAATATACATAAGACTATTGTTTCGAACTAATAATGACAGACTAGTGCAATATTTTTTCTTCTGTTTCATTATGATTCAGTTATAAAAAATACTTGCAATAATGACGCTTTAAAGACTCTCTCCTTATTAGAATTAAATTGAATTCATGAACCGGATTTATAACTAGTTTAACCAAAGCCAACAGGGTGGAAGCATGTGCAATACTAAAGTCTGAAGTGCACTGCAGTATTGTATATTAAATTATTCACTCAGCCAAATTCAATTTCCATATGGAATTGGGTTATGGGAGCTGTAAAGCATCTTGTAATTGCAGTTTATTATTCTATTAACACGGTTATGTTGTTGTGCAATGTCGTACTAAGCTGAGACAGTTATTCAATATATTACTTGTTTGAGATAATACTTGAATGTTGTACAATATGTAAGGAATTATTTAATCAATTACAATATGTAAGGAACAATTGTTTAATCATATCAAAAAAAGTGTTTGATATGATTAAACACTTTTTTGTTATAATCAAGGTATTGTTTGCATCACAATTTATTATTATTATAATTTTATATTTTTAGTAAAATAACCCTTATATTCTCATATTCGAATGAACGTCTAACTAGCTTTGCTACGTGGTGTTTGTTTATGTCGCCATAAGGTAGGTTTAGCCAGAGCTACACACAGGCTGTGAGATTAACAGATTGTATTTTAGACAGGTTTATAAGTTAATTAAACAGCGAAGGCGTTATCTTGTCGGGCTACTGTATCCCGCTGTGAGTGATAAGCTCAAACTGAAAACATCAACTGGGTTGGGTGATCTTATTGTGATAACATTAACTATGTTGAGCGATCGTACTGTGAACACATCAATTGGGTTGAACGATCGTACTGTGAACACATCAATTATTGGGTTGAGCGATCGTATTGTGAACACATCAACAAGGTTGGATGATCTTGTTGTGAACACATCAACTGGATTGAGCGATCGTATTGTGAAATTGTATGATTTTATGGATAGTTACATGCTCCAATGGCACTATCTAGTGCTGTTCTACTATAATTATACTGTTGTCTTAATTGGTCGGTAGCGTAGTTGGTTCAATCCCAGCTTCATGTGCTAAATGTTCTCAGTTCGATCCCAATCAGAGTCAATACATTTTGAGAAGGATCAGCTGATAACCACCGGCTGTTCATTTGTCATTGGGCTATTAATTAATGACACTTTCTAAGGAATAGTCGGCCTTAGTTTGTAACAATAACTACATTCGCTCATCTACACTCATCACACTCATTCGAAATCCATATTCGCCCATATCTTGACGATCGGCGTCTTATGAATAAAAAAAAAAAAAAATAATTATCATCTATTTTACAACCGAATACTTTAACTATTTTAATTAAATCAGTAAATTATTAATTAATTTATTATTTTTAAATCAATACAACAATTATTGTTGTAATTGTTTGTGATCTTCCTGTTCAAATGATTATAAATTGTCAAATGTATTCCTGTTCATATGTATTTATATAATAAGTTATTTTTCAGAAGCCAAAACTATAAAAATCATTACCTATTCGCGTAAGAATGCGTCTAGATGATCTATGACATCTTATAATAAATATAGCAATGATTGCAAACTGATGGTTTTTGTAAAGTAATAATCTCAAAATATTGATCACATAATGACATTTTTATAAAACATATAGAATAATGTATTGTACTCATTATTATCAATTTGTTTCTCACTTTAAGTGTTTATTATTATTATTCATTAAGAAACTGATCGTCGAGACTTGGGTGAATACGATAAGTGAGAAGTATTGTAATATATTTAAGGATGTACCCTACTGGTACGTAACTTTGTTTATACACTATGAAAGATGTTGGCGATCTCTCATGGTTGTTATGTCAAGGTTAAATGAATATGGTTTTATCATGTCATGTCTTATTTATTTAATATCCACACCAATGCACTATAAATCAATACTGTACAGTAGAGAGCTTTTCAATAAATATATGACGAGTTTGATAATATCTTATTAACAATAAAAGGATACTCCCAATATTAAAACATTTTTTTATTTATTACATAAATTTTTATCTCTTTAAGATAATATGGTTGGTTCTGTAATTACAGATCTGCATATTCATTTCCAACTAAAGTGCAATAAAATTCCGTTCAACATTCAAAATCCCTTGATAGCCCCTCCCACCCATCCTAAGTACAAAAGTCTCTCAGCGGTCACACCTCCCCATTCTGCCCATTTTAGTACATAAGACTCTTATCTAATTCAATTTGAAAAAATATGTTCTCACTGTAGTGAACATAAAAAATAGTCTAAACCACTAACTAACCAGGAGTATTTAATTAGTGGTTAACTATTAATTAACTACTAAATAAACAAACTTGAAGATCACAATTGAAATAAATGCTTTGAGTTTAGGCTATAAATATTATCATTGGATTAAGGTTTAACTAAAATGTAATAAAAAATATAATTTCAATACCAACTTTTTTAATGTTTTTAGTTCACATTTATAAACAAAGAAAATTAAACTATCGATTGGTGTCTTTTATTTCAAGTAACCAAACAAGGTAACTTGTCTTTGGAGTTGTGTAAAAGGAAAAACACAGTCAAATAAAAGCAATAAAATGGTATTACTAAATACTAGAAAAAACTATTAAATAAGTCGTAAAGTCATAGAGATTAAGAGAAGAAATAAGAATGACCACAGATAACTAATAAGCTTAGTTAGTTTATCCGATTTCTAAAATGTTTTTCGCAAGTAAAATTATCGAAGTGATGAATATTTAGTTAGTATGGTGATTAAAAGCGTTGCATATCGTTAAAATTAGCGCAGATTAATAAATAACTTTCACTTTTAATTAAATCATAATTAACTTAGTGTTTTTTTTCTCCAGAATACCACGTGACACAGTGACGTACGACTCGGTGATCCCTCATAGCTGTCAATATTGCTGATTGAGTTGGCAGAATTGAATATCATATTAGTCAGTACAATCGATAAAAGAACGTTGTACAAACTTTGTTTAAGATACATAAAGCCTACAACTAAAGTGTTTATTTAATTTCCCTAATCATTGTTGTTTCAATAGTTACTACAGATTGCTTGAAACACACTGGTAACGAACGACAATTCTCAAACATAGTTCTTTTAATGTTCAATGTATTTGTCATAAAATTATGTTTTGTTCAACATTTTATACCTTGTGATTTTTTATCAATACGTAATTTTAAGTCACCATACAAATAAAGAATACTCTTCTGTTATTGTATTAATACAATAACAGAAGAGGTAATGAGCTGATAAAGGTCATTTTATAGTTTCTGAAAGGGAATAATTTGTTAGTTATTTTATAAACATTGTTATTTAAAGGATAATTCTATTATATAAAAGGTGTAGAAATACTACATTAAGCTCACAAAAATGTCAACTGTCTGCAACTTAAGAATAGTATTGATATAAGATATGAAATAAATAGTATAAAAGTATGAAATAAGATACACGAATTTTCTGCATATTAATGTTAACAATATCTACCACTGTAAGTATGGCAGCAGATCGCACTTTAGGTTGGAGAGGGGTGAAAAGTGCAAGTCTATAGGCGACAGACTGTACATCACTGGAAAATATGGTAACCAAAAACAGGAACAAATGTTAACGGTGACCAGGACTTGAAGGTAACTCTAGTGGACTTCTGCGTTTATAATAAGTAGATAGAAAATCTACTTGTAGTCTCATAAACGAAAATTTTACTTGAAAAATTGGATATTATAAATTGTTACATAATATGTTTGTATATTATAAAACAAAGCTCGTCCACGCAATGCCTACTTATTTATTTATTTCAATGATTGTTAGAAATACAAATAACGTTCAATGAAATGTTCATAATATGAGTGCTTGTATTAACTTCAAACAAAAAGTCACTATTTTATCTTTAAACCTATTACTTTTGTAGGGGTAAAAAAATATTCAATTGTTAATTTTGCATCGTCAATTACATTTAAAATGGCAACTTTTAACAGCAGAGCCTTGCAGTGAGTCAGTAAAGTATCTCAAGGGAAATTCATTTTGCTTATATCCACACGTCAACCTTCCTCAAATATTTCCTCATTTCCCTAAGTTACAAGTAACCTCGTTTCAGCAATATTTTCCCCAGTTCAGGTGTTAAGTCATAAATACTGAATGAACATAAAACCCCAATGGGTAGTAAGAAGTTTAGAATATAACAGGAATTTAGTAAAACTTATAAATTCAGTGTGAATAATTTTCTCTACGTTTAAATTTTAAATACTGAAATATTTTTATATCAAAGTAAACTATTTTTCATATTATTTATAGTTAGTTAAATAGCTACGATACACTACAAATTTATTTATTAGTAAATAGTACATATTATAATAGTATTAATATACCTTTTAACTATATCAAGCTTTCTAATATTTAGTTAAACTTTCCAAAAACCAACTTTTTAAGTAACAATTCTTATAATTGTTGATCTTATTGAATAAACAAATTTGTATTAAAAGAAATCAAAGAGTCGTGAAAAATTATATTCATTAATATACTCGTCTATATTTATAATCATTATATTATTCAAACATTTTAAAATTAATTAACATAGAGGGTGGGTAGGTAGATTACCAATGTACGTGTATAGGTGGATGGGGAGTTTTTAATTAAACTTCACTCGCCAGTTCATATGGGCCTGCAGGCCTGTGCGTGAACTTTATCCAACGAGTGAAGTACTGACCGTTGGCTCAGTGGGGATTTGAACCTTGGACATTGCCCTCTGTAGTCCGAAGACTTAGCCACTGAGCCACCATGAATTTTAATGTGGGCGGGTCACTACTGCAGGTGTAAGGGTGGGCAGGTCACCACTGTATGTGTATGTGTGGGTGGGTCATCACTGCATGTGTATGTGTGGGTGGGTTAACATTGCATGTGTATGGGTGGGCAGGTCACCACTGCATGTGTATGTGTGGGTGGGTCACCACTGCATGTGTATGTGTGGGTGGGTCACCACAGCACGTGCTAGGGTGTGCGGGTTGTTAGGTAGGTGGGACATTAAGTAATGTTAAAGTATATGCATCATATTGTAAACAGTATATTAACTATTTTATTTATCTAAAATATAGTTTTACTTGTGCATGTTTTATTTGTATATCCTGCGTGTAGTAGTGACTCACCCACACATACACATATTTACTAAACACACATATAAATATTTTTAATGAAATATACATTGTTACCTAAAATACTTAAAAGCTGACTCAGGCTTTGATATGTTCCAAGTAAAATCTAGTACAAAGCTAAGTTCTTGAGGCCAGAAATATTGCTAAATTATATTATTATACTGTATATTCAACTAATGTTTCGATTTCATGGCCTTCTTATCACGAAATTATACACTTATAAGTTATATTATGCAGTATTTGCCAACCAGTTCCTATACTGTAAGCGCGGCATTCTATGTAGAGTTATAACAATTTGTAAAATTTTCAAAATCTACATTAAAAAAGTTAAAGTAAAGATCTTCTGAGACAACCCAGTGTTAGTTACTTCTAAGTAAAACAAAAACCTCATCCAGTTTAAGTTCTGATTCATTGAATGAATATGGAATAGCAAATAATCAGTCAAGTGATTGCGGAGTCGAAGTTCAAACTATGGATCACATAGTTAATGAGTGCCTATTGCGTTCTTGGCAGGGGGTGAATTAGCAGGTGTTAAATGGTTACGAAACCTGGATCTAGCTCTGTGACTGGATCTCGATATTAAAACGTCAAGAAACAAGTACTTTATACTTTAGATGTTATTTTACTTAGACAATGTTTATTGCTATGTTTTAAATGTATCATTTTGGTGTCGGGAAATGAAAGCCATAATTAAAACAAATCTGTTGTTGACATGTAACATCCCTCACCTTACAAACCTGTTGTTGACATGTAACATCCCTCACCTTACAAACCTGTTGTTGACATAACACATCCCTCACCTTACAAACCTGTTGTTGACTTGTAACATCCCTCACCTTACGAACCTGTCATTGACATGTAACATCCCTCACCTTACAAACCTGTTGTTGACATGTAACATCCCTCACCTTACAAACCTGTTGTTGACATAACACATCCCTCACCTTACAAACCTGTTGTTGACTTGTAACATCCCTCACCTTACGAACCTGTCATTGACATGTAACATCCCTCACCTTACAAACCTGTTGTTGACATAACACATCCCTCACCTTACGAACCTGTCATTGACATGTAACATCCCTTATCTTATGAACCTATTGTTGACATAACACATCCCTCATCTTACGAACCTGTTGTTGACATGTAACGTCCCTCACCTTACGAACCTGTCGTTGACATAACACATCCCTAACTTTACGAACCTGTTGTTGAGATATAACATCCCTCACCTTACGAACCTGTTGTTGACATATAACATCCCTCAACTTATGAACCTGTTGTTGACATATAACATCCCTCACCTTACGAACCTGTTGTTGACATAACACATCCCACACCTTACAAACCTGTTGTTGACATGTAACATCCCTCACCTTACGAACCTGTCATTGACATGTAAAATCCCTCATCTTATGAACCTATTGTTGACATAACACATCCCTCATCTTACGAACCTGTTGTTGACTTGTAACGTCCCTCACCTTACGAACCTGTCGTTGACGTAACACATCCCTAACTTTACGAACCTGTTGTTGAGATATAACATCCCTCACCTTACGAACCTGTTGTTGACATATAACATCCCTCAACTTACGAACCTGTTGTTGACATATAACATCCCTCACCTTACGAACCTGTTGCTGACATGTAACATCCCTCACCTTACGAACCTGTCGTTGACATAACACATCCCTAACTTTACGATCCTGTTGTTGAGATATAACATCCCTCACCTTACGAACATGTTGTTGACATGTAACATACCTTACCTTACGAACCTGTCGTTGTCATAACACATCCCTAACTTTACGAACCTGTTGTTGACATAACACATCCCTCACCTTACGAACCTGTTGTTGACATAACACATCCCTAACTTTACGAACATGTTGTTGACATGTAACATCCCTCATCTTACGAACCTGTCGTTGACATAACACATCCCTCACCTTACGGACCTGTTGTTGACATGTAACATCCCTCACCTTACGAACCTGTCGTTGACATAACACATCCCTCACCTTACGAACCTGTTGTTGACATAACACATCCCTCACCTTAAGTGTAAGTGATGCTTATTTATCTCAATTATTGTAAGTGATGCTTATTTGTCTCAATTATTGTAAGTGATGCTTATTTATCTCAATTATTGTAAGTGATGCTTATTTATCTCAATTATTGTAAGTGATGCTTATTTATCTCAATTATTGTAAGTGATGCTTATTTATCTCAAATATTGTAAGCGATGAATATTTACTTACAACGAATGATCTAGATACCAATTTTCCATTTTCACATATATGATATAAGATGAATAAATATACATAAGAGTAATGTGTCGAAGTAATAATGACAGACTAGTGCAACATTTTTCTTCTGTTTCATTATGATTCAATTATAAAAATACATTTAATAAAGACGCTTTAAAGACTCTCTCCTTACTAGAATTAAATTGAATTAATGAACAGGATTTATAACTAGTTTAACCAAAGCCAACAGGGTGGAAGCATGTGTAATACTAAAGTCTGAAGTGCACTGCAGTATTGTATATTAAATTATTCACTCAGCCAAATTCAATTTCCATATGGAATTGGGTTATGGGAGCTGTAAATCATCTTGTAATTGCAGTTTATTATTCTATTAACACGGTTATGTTGTTGTGCAATGTCGTACTGAGCTGAGACAGTCATTCAATATATTACTTCTTCGAGATAATACTTGAATGTTGTACAATATAAAGGAATTGATTTTGATATGATTAAACACTTATTTGTTATAATCAAGGTATTGTTTGCATCACAATTTATTATTATTATTATTTTATATTTTAAGTAAAATAACCTTCATTTTCTCATATTCGAAAGAACGTCTAACTCGCTTTGCTACGTGGTGTTTGTTTATGTCGCCATAAGGTAGGTTTAGCCAGAGCTACACACAGGCTGTGAGATTAACAGATTGTATTTTAGACAGGTTTATAAGTTAATTAAACCACGAAGGCGTTATCCTGTCGGGCTACTGTATCCCGCTGTGAGTGATAAGCTCAAACTGAAAACATCAACTGGGTTGGGCGATCTTATTGTGATAACATGAATAAATGAATTTATTCTATCATAGTCAGTACAAAGTTATAATAATAAAACAACCCGGAATTGACTGACCACTTTTACGAGTAGTGTGGTCAGTATAGGCAACAAAATACAACAGGTTTCTTGTCAGAGTCCAGATTATAGTAACATGTTGTTATCAGCCGGGCTGCTCTCCGTGGCGTCTACACCTAACACTGATAAGGCACATAACAGGACCTGCTATGCAAGACCGTACCTTCACTGCAATTCACAACTGATGCACTTCACTACAATACTAATAAACACAAACAATTCACTTCAGCCTAGTATAAAAATATTTACAGTTTCTTATTTCAATTATTACAATATTTTACCAAAAATAAAACCAAAATACATAATACCATTACAATACAACTATAAAACACAAATAAACAGAGAACACATCTTCATTTTTAACTGTAGAATAAGTTACAATTTTCATTTAGTAATAGAAAAGCTTTTAAATTACTACAAAATTTTCTAACGTTAACTGAAATTTTAATTTCAAAAGGCAACTTGTTGAAACATTTTGGACCATTATACTAACATTAACTATGTTGAGCGATCGTATTGTGCACACATCAACTATGTTGAGCGATCGTACTGTGAACACATCAATTGGGTTGAGCGATCGTATTGTGAACACATCAACAAGGTTGGGTGATCTTGTTGTGAACACATCAACTGGATTGAGCGATTGTATTGTGAAATTGTATGATTTTATGGATAGTTACATGCTCCAATGGCACTATGTAGTGCTGTTCTACTAAAATTATACCGTTGTCTTAATTGGTCGGTAGCGTAGTTGGTTCAATCCCAGCTTCATGTGCTAAATGTTCTCAGTTCGATCCCAATCAGAGTCAATACATTTTGAGAAGGATCAGCTGATAACCACTGGCTGTTCATTTGTCATTGGGCTATTAATTAATTACACTTTCTAAGGAATAGTCGGCCTTAGTTTGTAACTATGACTACATCGCTCATCTACACTCATCACACTCATTCGAAATCCATATTCGCCCATATCTTGACGATCGGTGTCTTATAATTTAAAAAAATTAAATTTTAAAAAATAATAATAAATATTACCTATTTTACAACCGAATACTTTAACTATTTTAATTAAATCAGTAAATTATTAATTTATTTATTATTTTTAAATCAATATAACAATTATTGTTGTAATTGTTTGGGATCTTCCTGTTCATTGTAAATTGTCGAATGTATTCCTGTTCATAAATATGTATATATATAATTAGTTATTTTTCAGGAGCCTAAACTATAAAAATCATTACGTATACGTGTAAGAATGTGTCTAGATGATCTATACCAACTTATAATAAATATAACAATAATTGCAAACTGATGTTTTTTTTAAAGTAATAATCTCAAACTATTGATCACATAATGACATTTTTACGAGTAATGTTAAAATATTAAAACATATAGAATAATGTATTGTACTCAGTATTATTAATTTGTATCTCACTTTAAGTGTTTTTTATTATTATTCATTAAGAAGTTGATTATAGAAACTTGGGTGAATACAATAAGTGAGAAGTATTGTAATATATGGATGTACCCTACTTGTACGTAACTTTGTTTATACACTATGAAAGATGTTGGCGATCTCTAATGATTGTTATGTCGGTGTTAAATGAACATGATTTTATCATGTCATGTCTTATTTATTTAATATCCACACCAATCCACTATAAATCAATACTGTACAGTAGAGAGCTTTCCAATAAATAAATAACGAGTTTGATAATACTCGTATCTTATTAACAATAAAACGATACTCCCAATATTAAAACATTTTTTATTTATTACATAAATTTTTATCTCTTTAAGATAATACGGTTGGTTCTATAATTACAGATCTGCATATTCATTTCCAACTGAAGTGCAATAAAATTCTGTTCGACATTCAAAATCCCTTGATAGCCCCTCCCACCGATCCTAAGTACAAATGTCTCTCAGTGGTCACTCCTCCCCATTCTGTCCATTTTAGTACTTAAGACCCCCTTATATAATTCAATTTGTAAAAATATCTTAGAACTTAGGCTTAAGCGGCCGGTGTCATAACTAGTATCTACAGTTTCCGGTGACAACCGCGTCAAGGTACTATCTTCAATATTTACAAGATGACCAGACGTTTCGCCCATACTGTGATGTGGCATCCTCAGTGGTATCTCTGAGACTGAAAAATATGTTCTCACTCTAGTGTACATAAAGAATAGTCTAAACCACTCATTAACCAGGAGTAGTTAAAATAAACAAAACAAAAAAGTTAAAACAAACAATTGAAATAAATCTTTGAGTATAGGTTATAAATATTATCATTGGAATAAGGTGTAAATAAAATCTAATAACAAATTTCAATACCAACTTTTTTAAGGTTTTTAGTTCACATTTATAAACAAACAAAATTAAACTATCGATCGGTGTCTTTTATTTTAAGTAACCAAACAAGGTAACCGCCGGGACTTTGGAGTTGTAGAAAAGGAAAAACACAGTCAAATAAAAGCAATAAAATGGTATTACTAAACAAATGAACAAAACTATGAAATAAGTTTTAAATTCATAGAGATTAAGAGAAGAAATAAGAATGACCACAGATAGCTAATAAGCTTAGTTAGTTTATCCGATTTCTAAAATGTTTTTCGCAGGTAAAATTATGCAGTTTATGAATATGTAGTTAGTATAGTAATTGAAAGCGTTGCATATCGTTAAACTTAACGCATATCAATAAATAGCTTTCACTTTTAATTAAATCATAATTAACTTAGTGTTTTTTTCTCCAGAATACCACGTGACACAGTGACGTACGACTCGGTGATCCCTCATAGCTGTCAATATTGCTGATTGAGTTGGCAGAATTGAATATCATATTAGTCAGTACAATCGATAAAAGAACGTTGTACAAACTTTGTTTAAGATACATAAAGCCTACAACTAAAGTGTTTATTTAATTTCCCTAATCATTTGTTGTCTCAATAGTTACTACAGGTTGCTTGAAACACACTGGTAACGAACGACAATTCTCAAACATAGTTCTTTTAATGTTCAATGTATTTGTCATAAAATTATGTTTTGTTCAACATTTTATACCTTGTGATTTTTTATCAATACGTAATGTTAAGTCACCATACAAATAAAGAATGTATTAATACAATAACAGAAGAGCTAATGAACTGATAAAGGTCATTTTATAGTTTCTGAAAGGGAATAATTTGTTAGTTATTTTATAAACATTGTTATTTAAAGGATAATTCTATTATATAAAAGGTGTAGAAATACTACATTAATCTCACAAAAATGTCAACTGTCTGCAACTTAAGATTCGTATTGATATAATATATGAAATAAATAGTATAAAAGTATGAAATAAGATACACGAATTTTCTGCATATTAATGTTAACAATATCTACCACTGTCAGTATGGCAGCAGATCGCACTTTAGGTTGGAGAGGGGTGAAAAGTGCAAGTCTATAGGCGACAGACATCACTGGAAAATATGGTAACCAAAACCAGGAACAAATGTTAACGGTGACCAGGACTTGAAGGTAACTCTAGTGGACTTCTGCGTTTATAATAAGTAGATAGAAAATCTACTTGTAGTCTCATAAACGAAAATTTCCTTGAAAAAGTGGATATTATAAATTGTTACATAATATGTTTGTGTATTATGAAACAAAGCACGTCCACGCAATGCCTACTTATTTATTTCAATGAATGTTGGAAATACAAATAACGTTCAATGAAATGTTCATAATATGAGTGCTTGTATTAACTACAAACAAAAAGTCACTATTCTATCTTTAAACCTATTACTATTGTAGAGGTAAAAAAATATTCAATTGTTAATTTTGCATCGTCAATTACATTTCAAATGGCAACTTTTAACAGCAGAGCCTTGCAGTGAGTCAGTAAAGTACCTCAAGGGAAATTCATTTTGCTTATATCCACACGTCAACCTTCCTCAAATATTTCCTCATTTCCCTAAGTTACAAGTAACCTCGTTTCAGCAATATTTTCCCCAGTTCAGGTGTTCAGTCATAAATACTGAATGAACATAAAACCCCAATGGGTAGTAAGAAGTTTAGAATATAACGGGAATTTAGTAAAACTTATAAATTCAGTGTGAATAATTTTCTCTACGTTTAAATTTTAAATACTTAAATATTGTTATATCAAAGTAAACTATTTTTAATATTATTTATAGTTAGTTAAATAGCTACGATACACTACAAATCTATTTATTAGTAAATAGTACACATTATAATAGTATTAATGTACCTTTTAACTATATCAAGCTTTCTAATATTTAGTTAAACTTTCCAAAAACCAACTTTTTAAGTAACAATTCTTATAATTGTTGATCTTATTGAATAAACAAATTTGTATTAAAAGAAATCAAAGAGTCGTGAAAAATCATATTCATTAAGATACTCGTATATAATTATAATTGTTAATATTATTCAAACATTTTAACATGAATTAACATAGAGGGTAGGTAGGTAGATTACCAATGTACGTGTATAGGTGGATGGGGAGTTTTTAATTAAACTTCACTCGCCAGTTGTATGAGTGGGTGGGTCACCACTGCACGATTACAGGCGGGTTGGCCACCACTGCATGTGTATGTGTGGGCTGGTCACCACTGCACGATTACGGGTGGGTTGGCCACCACTGCATGTGTATGTGTGGGTGGGTCACCACTGCATGTCTATGTGTGGGTGGGTCACCACTGCATGTGTATGTGTGGGTGGGTCACCACTGAATGTGTATGTGTGGGTGGGTCACCACAGCACGTGCTATGGTTTGCGGGTTGTTAGGTAGGTGGGACATTAAGTAATGTTAAAGTATATGCCTCATATCGTAAACAACATATTAACTATTCTATTTATCTAAAATATAGTTTTACTTGTGCATGTTTTATTTGTATATCCTGCGTGCAGTAGTGACCCACCCACACATACACATATTTAGTAAACAAACATATAAATATTTTTAATGAAATATACATTGTTACCTAAAATACTTGTTAAAAGCTGACTCAGGCTTTAATATGTTCCAAGTAAAATCTAGTACAAAGCTAAGTTCTTGAAGCTTCTATTCTATTCTATTGAGGCTCAATATTCTATTGAGGCAATAGAAATATTGCTAAATTATATTATTATACTGTATATTCAACTAATTTTTCGACTTCATGGCCTTCTTATCACGAAATTATACACTTATAAGTTATAGTATGCAGTATTTGCCAACCAGTTCCAATACTGTAAGCGTGGCATTCTATGTAAAGTTATAACAATTTGTAAAATTTTCAAAATCTACATTAAAAAAGTTAAAGTAAAGATCTTCTGAGGCAACCCAGTGTTAGTTACTTCTAAGTAAAACAAAAACCTCATCCAGATTGAGTTCTGATTCATTGAATAAATATGGAATGGCAAATATAATCAGTCATGTAATTGCGGAGTCGAAGTTCAAACTGTGGATCACATAGTTAATGAGTGCCTATTGCGTTCTTGCCAGGGGGTGAATTAGCAGGTGTTAAATGGTTACGAAACCTGGATCTAGCTCTGTGACTGGATATCGATATTAAAACGTTAAGAAACAAGTACTTTATACTTAAGATGTTATTTTACTTAGACAATGTTTATTGCTATGTTTTAAATATATCATTTTGGTGTCAGGAAATGAAAGCCATAATTAAAACAAACCTGTTGTTGACATGTAACATCCCTCACCTTACGAACCTGTTGTTGACATAACATCCCTCAAACTTACGAACCTGTTGTTGACATATAACATCCCTCACCTTACGAACCTGTTGTTGACATAACATCCCTCACCTTACGAACCTGTTGTTGACATAACACATCCCTTATCTTACGAACTTGTTGTTGACATGTAACATCCCTCACCTTACGAACTTGTTGTTGACATGTAACATCCCTCACCTTACGAACCTGTTGTTGACATGTAACATCCCTCACCTTACGAACTTGTTGTTGACATGTAACATCCCTCACCTTACGAACCTGTTGTTGACATAACCATTCCTCACCTTACAAACCTGTTGTTGACATGTAACATCCCTCACCTTACGAACTTGTTGTAGACATGTAAAATCCCTCACCTTACGAACCTGTTGTTGACATGTAACATCCCTCCCCTTACGAACCTGTTGTTGACATAACACATCCCTTATCTTACGAACCTGTTATTGACATGTAACATCCCTCACCTTACGAACCTGTTGTTGACATAACACATCCCTTATCTTACGAACCTGTTATTTACATGTAACATCCCTCACCTTACGAACCTGTTGTTGACATGTAACATCCCTCCCCTTACGAACCTGTTGTTTACATAACACATCCCTTATCTTACGAACCTGTTATTGACATGTAACAACCTTCACCTTACGAACCTGTTGTTGACATGTAACATCCCTCCCCTTACGAACCTGTCGTTGACATAACACATCCCTCACTTTACGAACCTATTGTTGATATAACACATCCCTTATCTTACGAACCTGTTATTGACATGTAACATCCCTCACCTTACGAACCTGTTGTTGACATGTAAAATCCCTCACCTTACGAACATGTTGTTGACATATAACAACCCTCACCTTACGAACCTCATGTTGACATAGAACATACCTCACTTTACGAACCTATTGTTGACATAACACATCCCTTATCTTACGAACCTGTTATTGACATGTAACATCCCTCACCTTACGAACCTGTTGTTGACATGTAACATCCCTCCCCTTACGAACCTGTCGTTGACATAACACATCCCTCACTTTACGAACCTATTGTTGACATATTACATCCCTTATCTTACGAACCTGTTATTGACATGTAACATCCCTCACCTTACGAACCTGTTGTTGACATGTAACATCCCTCCCCTTACGAACCTGTCGTTGACATAACACATCCCTCACTTTACGAACCTATTGTTGACATAACACATCCCTCACCTTACGAACCTGTTGTTGACATGTAACATCCCTCACCTTACGAACCTGTCGTTGACATAACACATCCCTCACTTTACGAACCTGTTGTTGACATATAATATCCCTCACCTTACGAACCTGTTGTTGACATATAATATCCCTCACCTTATGAACCTGTCGTTGACATGTAACGTCCCTCATCTTATGAACCTATTGTTGACATAACACATCCCTCATCTTACGAACCTGTTGTTGACATGTAACATCCCTCACCTTACGAACCTGTCGTTGACATAACACATCCCTAACTTTACGGACCTGTTGTTGAGATATAACATCCCTCATCTTACGAACCTGTTGTTGACATATAACTCCCTCACCTTACGAACCTGTTGTTGACATGTAACATCCCTCACCTTACGAACCTGTCGTTGACATAAAACATCCGTAACTTTACGAACCTGTTGTTGAGATATAACATCCCTCACCTTACGAAAATGTTGTTGACATGTAACATCCCTCACCTTACGAACCTGTTGTTGACATAACACATCCCTAACTTTACGAACCTGTTGTTGACATAACACATCCCTCACCTTACGAACCTGTTGTTGACATGTAACATCCCTCACCTTACGAACATGTTGTTGACATATAACATCCCTCACCTTACGAACATCATGTTGACATAGAACATACATCACATTACGAACCTGTTGTTGACATGTAAAATCCCTCACCTTATGAACATGTTGTTGACATATAACATCCCTCACCTTACGAACATGTTGTTGACATATAACATCCCTCACCTTACGAACCTCATGTTGACATATAACATACCTCACCTTACGAACTTGTTGTTGACATGTAAAATCCCTCACCTTACGAACATGTTGTTGACATGTAACATCCCTCACCTTACGTACCTGTTGTTGACATATAATATCCCTCACCTTATGAACCTGTCGTTGACATGTAACGTCCCTCATCTTATGAACCTATTGTTGACATAACACATCCCTCATCTTACGAACCTGTTGTTGACATGTAACATCCCTCACCTTACGAACCTGTCGTTGACATAACACATCCCTAACTTTACGGACCTGTTGTTGAGATATAACATCCCTCATCTTACGAACCTGTTGTTGACATATAACTCCCTCACCTTACGAACCTGTTGTTGAGATATAACATCCCTCACCATAAGAATCTGTTGTTGACATGTAACATCCCTCACCTTACGTACCTGTTGTTGACATATAACATCCCTCAACATAAGAATCTGTTGTTGACATATAACATCCCTCACCTTACAAACCTCATGTTAACATAGAACATACCTCACCTTACGAACATGTTGTTGACATAGAACATACCTCACCTTACGAACATGTTGTTGACATGTAACATCCCTCACCTTACGAACATGTTGTTGACATGTAACATCCCTCACCTTACGTACCTGTTGTTAAAATATAACATCCCTCACCATAAGAATCTGTTGTTGACATGTAACATCCCTCACCTTACGTACCTGTTGTTGAGATATAACATCTCTCACCATAAGAATCTGTTGTTGACATGTAACATCCCTCACCTTACGAACCTGCTGTTGACATATAACATCCGTCACCTTACGTACCTGATGTTGACATATAACATCCCTCACCTTACACGGATGTCACATTACGCCACAGTTAGCTCTCTTCCCGTAACTTGACACTGTTCCCTCATGTTTTCAATAAATCGTGCTGATTCCTGAACACTCAATAAATGTGTACGTTATGTTACCATAAAACATACTGCAATGACAAAACATGTTGTTGAACTTAACTAATGTTACAAAATAAGTTAACTATGCACTTTCTAGCCACTTCTTTTTTTTAATGTATATATTTGTTAATAGTTTTTTACTGCACCTTTTCATTTTCATTCTTTATTAATTAATTGTTTATAGCCTGTTCATATTTATTTATGCAACTTATCATTAAATTCTATTTTTCTTTTTGTTGCCAAACGCATTATTTGTATATTAGCACCTTCCTTCTCACCACACTACAAGCTCAAACAGCTGATGGTGGACCGGTTCTGTCATCCGTCCGTGGTCCCTGGTACGACTGTTATGTTTATGGTACCTTGTTAATTAAAAATTCCCTGTAATACGGTAAGGTTTTGACCCATGTTGCATGGTTCCTCTTGAAATATTTTGTATGTTGGCTTATAGTGTTTTTTAATTAAATGAAAATAAACATTTACACATTTAATATTCTCAAACACAACTATAGTAAGTTTTTACCATAAAAAATGAAAATATTTATTTACTATCATAGTTGGAAAAAATTTAAAGGTACAGTGAAGATTTTTTTCTCTTACTAAAATTAAAATATAAAATGTTTAAGAATGCGTTTGTATAATGGAGTTATAGTCAATTTTTTTATAAATGTGTGTTTTTCTTGCAATATAATTTCATTATTGACTATGAACAAATATTCATTTATCACTAAAAAAATATTTTAGGGCAAGAAAAAAGTTGTTGTGGTAGTGTGCTAAAAAATATTAAGACTTGCAAATTAAAACACTAACAATATTGATTTGAACGATTTAAACAGTTACTGTAGATATACTTATGTGGCAAATTAGGCTAAATATAAAGGCTAATGACAATACAAATTATTTGAACACTTTAAATAGTTATTAAAGATTGAAAGTTAAATATGTCACTGTATTTTTTCTGAAAATAAAGCTTAACTAATTAGTCCACATGAGCCTTGTGCGTGAACTTTATTCAACTACTGAACTACCGACAGTTAGCTCAGTTCGGAATTCGATCCTTTGACCTTTCCCTCTGCAGTCCAAAATCTAAACCACTCACCCACCACGCAGGCAATGAATATTTTGTCATAAAAAACGTATCTATATTACAAACAGTGTAGATAAGCTGGGTAATACATATTTAACCGGTATTGGCTTAACCTTAAAATAAATAATCTATTAAAAAGACTAAGACAGTTAAATATTTACCAAGTATTCAAGCCATTTATATGTCATTTCTATGTGTATGTAATTTAACAAACAATAATACCAGAACGAAAATCCTTGGTCACAATATAATATAAACGCACATTAGCAAAGCTTACTCTTATGAAAAATGTCAACTGCCCAACGCTGGCGCTCGTAGTGGTCGTATCGCAGAGTTACGGCTTCTCTCCGATTACCGCACCTGCGGTATAGCCGACCACCGCTAGGATCGCTAGCATCACTTGGTTAGCAAGTAAAACGGCTGAGCTTCGCTACTGTGTGTTTATATTATACTGTGACTTGGTTACAGCATTAACCTCCAAAATTACTAATATGAATATAATTACAATGTATTCCAATTCTTAATAAATTGTTAAATTAGTATCAAAACCATTATAAATTCAGCCAATTAAATATGTTTAATATTTTTAATAATAAATTTCTAGCAAAATTAACAAATAAAACTATGTATATTACAATTGACAGGACCGATGAGCTGCAAGAACCACAGCATTTTTTTAAAAGTTTTTTTATAATTTGTTAAATGTTAAATACTTTTTACAAACTATAGTAAAACATGCAATAAAATTTTAAAAAATTGCATATTGTTTATGAAATGGTATTTTTGTAATTATTTATATTTATGATTGATTCAAACATAGCTTTTAATGCCAACAGTATTTTAAACTAAACAAAGCTTTTATAAAACAGTAAGCTGACCAAAGAGTAACAAAGGTCTCAGTGTCCCAAGAGAATACAGACAAATGTGTTTTGTTACCCTTTTACTGACGAACGCCAGACCTTGTGTTTTAAAATGTGCAGTTGAAGTGTAAAACATTTTAATAACAATGTAAACTATCACCCAAATAACATCATTATTTATTGGATCAAACAAATCAATAATAAAATTATAATTGTTAAATAATCCCAGTAAAAAGAAGAAGATACCTTGAATTATTTTCTGACGTACATACATTATATTTTCATTAAATTACCAACGTGGTGGGTCAGTGGCTAAGGATCCTAGACTGCGGATGTTGTGTCAACGGTCACTCTGCTGACGGTCGGTATTTCGCTCGGTGAATAAACTTCTCGCACAGTATGCAATCTCGAGTGAAGTTTCTTTAAGAGCACTGACTCCATTTACTTTTTAACTGTGTCTAGTTGCAGTGCAATTGGTATTTTAGGTGAAATGTTTGAACAGATATAATTTTACTTAACTTAAAAAAGTACTGTTTTAGTTTTATTAGGTAAATTAGTTTATTTCCAACGATATTTTTAATCATTACTTAAATATTGTTTTCATTTCATAGTATTATGGTAGTCAACAACATGTTTCAACTTAATGGTCGTTTTCAAGTATAAATTAAATAATGAAATTAAGTATTTAATAATTCTTTAAATAAAACTGTAAACCATGTGGTTTTAATAAATATTGATGAATATGGATAAGTTGATGATATTTTTTGAATAATAATTTTCAATGTTTCGAATCTTATCAAAAGTTGGGTTTGTATAATTGATTTGTGTGGTAATATGTTTACTGGATTTTCTTGTTGTGCTAAATATATATGTAATTGTTCTGTTGCATTCATTTTCTTGCCCTTTTTCATAAAATTTAATATTTTCATGTTTTATTCAATTTGTGTGTACGTGTGGTTTGTAGAGAGCAAGTGTTCTGCGAAGGTGGATTTTACTGTAGTTGTGTTATAGCTTCTGAGAGCTTGTATGTGTTCTTGAAAACGTGTTTTGAATAGTCTTCCAGTTTGTCAAATGAAGAATTTATCACAGTATGTACAATTGATTTTGTAAATACCTGATTTGTTGTAAATGTTGTCATTATTGTGTTCTTTTTGAGATTTTTGATCTAAAATGTTGAATGTGTTGTTGCGTGTTGAGAAACTTAGTTTGTAATTTGTATTTTGAAAGGTTTTTGAATAGCTTTGTTTACGCTTGTGTTATATGGTACGTTTATAAATTTTATATTCTTTTTAATATATATATAAAAATACATATATATAATATACATATATAAATAAATATATATATATATATATATATATATATATATATATATATATATGTATATATATAATATTTTTTTAATGTAATGAAGATCAATGTAAGAGCAGCTACTAAACTATTGACTGAAATCTGTTCTTCAGATCACCATCAATAAGTAGAGTGAGAACCAACGCATAACACTACTCAATAAATAATATCTTTCTATGTTTAAATATATCATATATCCTTCATGTCAATATGTCATTCAACTTAAACCATTGTTAATGTCAAGTACAGATGGTTTATAAGCTACGGTCAGATGGAGAGGTCAGGCCAGAGAAGAAATGGTGTGGTTCACTTCCCCTCCAGTACAACAACCACAACTCCCTCAGGTGAAAGGGCAACTCTTGCTTCGAGTTTATATTAGCAACATATAGTCTTGTATGGTATTTATTTATTTTAAATGTTGGTAAATATTATTTTATTTATCGTACTATTGATTTTATAAACATCTCTTACAAACGTGTGTTTTTCACCATGAGTAAACAATGTTTCATTTTACTTTCTCCCATATGCGCTAGGATAGACAAAGTATCGTGATCATAAAAAAATGTTTTACAAGTTGTTCTAAAAATCCATTTTAGGGTCCCTTGAACCCCAAAAAAGGTTTTTTCAAAAAATATTTTTTATGTCTGTCAGTATGTGCGGTTCGCTGGAGACCAAACGGATGGATCAATTTTTATTACATTTGGTATGTAGGTAGGTGTATTTAGTAAATATTTCCAGACCGTTTTTCAAATTCTTTTTTGAATTTTATGGGCAAAAAAAATACGAAAATGATATTTTCTCAAAACTTATCTAACGATTTTGATTACATTTTTAGGAAATATGTAAATTACAATTTAAAATATTTTAGTAAAACCACATATCACTAACTTATGTAAGTTTTCAGTTATGGCAAAAATATGCTACATATTTGGAAATCAAACTAGTAGTTTTCAAAGTTTTTATTTTTCAGTGTTTAATATGGGGGAAAGTGTGTGCCATTTCTTTGGAACCATTTATTTAATAAATTAGAAAGAATAGTGATTCACAGACGTACTCAACTGTTCTTAAAAATTATCGTAGACAGTATAGAATTCTTCTTTCATTCAAAACTGCTCCTTGGACAACTGCTAATCATAATTTATATCTTCCCTATTTTATTTGGAGGAACACGAGTTTCAAATAATGTGCAACATAAACAGGTTAGAATATTGAATAAATAATATTGTGATTGAGTTCAAAGTTACGGACAATTTAAGGAATGTTTCTATTCACTTACGTGCTACCATTCTCTTCGTAGCAACACATACACAGCTTTATGGACGTAAATATATTAATTTTTAGGTTGAATAAGGAGTTAACCTCTTATATATGTTTAAATCTATAAAGATTAACGAACTATTTAAGCGAAAACATTGTGCAAACTATTTTATCTATTTTTTTACGTACTTATTCTTAAGAAGCCGACGTTCAAGATGTGGGTTTCAAATTTGTGTGATGAGTATAGATGTGCTATGTGATGAGTATAGATGTGCTATGTGATGAGTATAGATGCGCTATGTGATGAGTATAGATGTGCTATGTGATGAGTATAGATGTGCTATGTGATGAGTATAGATGCGCTAAAGATACATCTACAAACTAAGGTCGGCTAATCCTTAGAAAGTTTTGTTAATTGATAGCCCAGTGACAAATGAATAGCCGTTGGTTGTCAGCTGATCCCTTTCAAAATGTGTTATGATTCTGATTGGGATCGAACTAAGACCTTCTGAACGATCTCAAATACTTACCAATTCAAAAACTAAAATTGTAAGTTAAAAAAAAAAAAATAGGGGAAAATAGAATACTTACTTACAGGTACAAACTTATTACACTCTTTCAGCTAGCGGAAAAGTCATGACCGTTTTACAATTTATATTTAACATTTTTAGTACGCTCTAAACATGTTATTTTGTTTGTATGAAAACTTGAATACGCCATGTTGTTTTAAAAGTTTTAAATTCAGTCGATTTCAACAAACTACCTAAGATAAAAAATACAACAGTGAATTTATTAATCTTATATTGTATACGAAGAGCAATAAATAAATGAACGTATAAAGGAGTCTTAAATTAAAGAAAAACCCGAAAATGTTAAAAATATACCGGCTGTATTTAGAATTGTTATACGATGACCCTATTCAAGTATTATTCAATATTCATTAGACACTAACATCAAACTGTTTATTGTGTTTTATCTAACGTAATATTTGTGTTGTAAATACAAACATGTGAATAAATGTTAAATATTTATACAGTACAAGTGATCGTCACACAACACAAAAAGAAATATTTGTACAATATAAGCATAACATGCACAAATATATTACAATACAAGTTCAAAACGCACAAATATTATGGTGATCGATTTCGGTGAACCACGCTCACCTTCCTCAGACCAGAGGGATTCACAAAAGAATTGATTGAATTCTTTAGTAAATCCCTGGTCTGAGGAAGGTGAACGTGGTTCACCGAAATCGGTCACAGTAATATTTTTGCTTATTTTACTGTTATTATAATATGAATTGCTTGTCGTGTTATGTGACGTTTACTTGTACTGTATATGTAACAACACGTACTATACTAATTAAAAAACTAAACATTTGTAGTATGTATAAAAATAATTCCCAAACGATTACCACCACTAAATGTATTCGTCTCCTGTTTGCATTTATAATCCTAATTTAAGTAAATATACAGTAGATTATATTGTATACTTTCACATAATCGCAATATTGTGTTGCTTTAAAAAAATGCATTCATTACCAAATATATTTATTAAAATGTTAATTATTTGAAAATACACAAAACTATTTATTTGTATTGATAATAATATTCAATTCAATTTATATAATGTTTTATTCCTCCAAAATATTATTTCAAATGTTCAACTATACTCTTTACAAATTCTAATCTATCACGGCAAATCATTGTGAGCTTCCACAATACACTTAAGTAATACGTCATGACTACTAACACATGCTCGTGTATTTCACTTATCGCAAACCAACTGAAACATGTTTTGAGTTGTAACTTAAGATCTCAACTGTGTGTAATACTTTAGGAGCCGTGTAAGTCCAGTCACTGTATTATTAGAGGTAGAATGTTCCAGTAAGTGGTAATTTATACAGCTCATACGGCGAACAACACAATGGACTTGAACAAAGTGACTTCTCCTTCTTCGAGACACAAGTAGAGTTATAACAGTATATTGAATAACAAACAGTACATTGTGTACAAACTGTGTGACATTTGTATACGTTAAATAAATATAAATAAAACGATTAAATTCAATACAACTGATTCATACTATCTAAATTTTATTTAGAATAATCTTTCTCATTTTAATAATAACAATTTCAAACATTCAACAAAATCCTATGAAAAACTCAACAGAATTTAGAATTTACCAATTTCGAATTGCATAACAAATTATATAATTTTTTGTGTAGCATTCTAAAAGAACAATGCCTGCACAAATCCGAACATGACTTAAGTATACAAAAAAGGTTAAGTTGTGATTTATTTATATCTATATAGCATTTGTATGTGCAAATGATTTTTATTGCAAACTCTTACACCGAACAAGTAAACGGCACACAACACAAACATGTTTTAAAATGTTCGTTAATTGTTAAACATGTTGTGTTTCGTAGTGTTCACTTGTACTTTACATGTACCTCTATGTATTATGCTAATTAATAAACTAAAACTTGTTTTATAATGTAATAATAAATTATAATTAGTATAGTTTTATGTACCATATTTTACAAAATTATCTAATAATAATATCTTTATTTATTCTTTTTGTTACATAACTTACACATTAATGAAATTCCCACAATACAGACTGACATTAGAATCCATGTACACCTCTGTATAAAGAGACAATATTTGCACATGATATGTAACACAATTAATTAAGTTTTCAGCATATTAATAAGAGTAACCCAGCTCATGCCTGATTGGAGATACATTAACTTATAATTTAAAAAATTAGCAGCACAGAAAATTTATATACATAAATACATAAATCATTAATCATAAGATGCGCATTAAGATCACATTTATACACTTATTTATTTACAATAATTTCAAAAAAAAATATCTTAACTTTCAATACTATGTGTTTGGTTTTTATTCACGTATTTGGCAACACTATAAACATATTAGGTAACAGTCATCACATAAATATGTATTTGATAATAGTTACAGTGAGACCTATGTACTTCTCTCTGTTAAGAGATTCATAACCACAGATAAAATCGTAAACAGAGGTCACTTTTAATAGGCCCTAATTGTATGTCAATTTAGTATGTTGATAGTATATCTTGATGTTCCGGCGATGGCAGGCCAGAACTTGTCATGTGGCCTCCTCATCCTAATAATAGACGTGTAATTATACCTACAGATATTGAAAAACATTAGTATAATTTCTACATAATGCCACTGAGGCATTCACTTGGCCATAAGGAGCTACTAGTTATTTCCATTATGAGGCACTCACTAAGAACTGACGTTGACGACTAAGGTCATCCCTTACCTCAATATGACGGTATCCATTCACTCAGTGGTGGAACGACCCCCCCCCCCCAGCTATATTTACATTAAAGTTGTATGAAAACCTGTCGAATTTTTCCTCGCATTAATAACCATTACTATATATTAAACAGTATGAACTCTCCCATTGACGTATGTAGTGGCAATCAATGAATATTAATATTCTACTAAACAAGTACGAAGACACTATAACGGCGTGAATAGAAATAACACTATGTGATATTTGTTGTACATAACCAATAAACAGTTAAATGTCAACTGATTACAAAAATGAAATTCTCGACAGCCATTGATACGGTAATTGTAAGGTAATAATTTTTATGGAGGTGGCTTCGATCTCCGCCTCTATTAGAAACGGTACAAACTAGCTAAATATAATGTGTAGTTATATTGTCTGGATTATGTCATTTTGAGCATCTCAGAACTTTTAATAATTGCATAAATAAATCTGAGTGTGGAAAACTTCAGCCGCTTAGATAATGAATTTCGTAGCCACATGATGCTTAACAAAAGTATCTTTGAGTCATAAAGCATATTCAGGAACCCCACTAAATCAATTCTTATCTCAACAATACATTTCATCATATATTTTTATAACTCTTGGAAAAATAATTAGTCAGTTAGTCGTAGTCTGATGGCTAACAAAGTAGAAAAATCGTTCTAGGCTCTACATAACCTAGGTTGAATTGTCACATCATCATGAGAAGAATTTATCTGGACGTCAACAGGCTGTGTTATGGACCTTTCATTATTAATGGTGTGAAAGTATTTCTCGAAAACAATTACCTTGTTTAAACAACATAACAAATGTACCTCACTAGTTTGGATACAGGTTAGTTAACACCAGCTATATAGTTTAAACGTGTTCTATGCGTTCTCATCTCGTTCAAATAACTTTCTCTTGATTCATCCACCCTAATCCATTAATCAGAAGATTATATTAATTTTACGAGTGAAAAGTATTTTTTCTTTTCTGTTTATGGCTGTGTTAGATGACCAGTAATTGTAATAAGCTTATACCCAAATCAACAATAGTGTTGATCAAGTTACATCGTTGATAACCTTGCATCAAAATCAACAAATTCATCGAGAACCAAAGGTTACTTCAAAGTTGTTTAATAATGGTTTTAACGGTAATTTAATATAAGTGAATAAGTTAATATCAATGTCAGTTTAGTTAAAAATAAGATTTTATTTCCAGTCTGCACGTAACGTATCTGCAGTAACATCCATCTGCATGTGACTAATAGCGAAGTATGTCAGACTGTCTACTGTATGAAGCCAACCCCTACAGTCAGGAAATAGACCGTACAAACATTTATTTGTTATTTAGTAGTGTCGTGATTGTAACTAGAGGCTGGAATTATTTTCTATAACAAAAAATTAACTCTGTTGGCCTACAAAATAAACTAGTTTTATATTTCATAGGAATTACGAAACATAATGTACTTACGCATTAATAGGTTTGTAAGTTCTATAAAATATAATCTTTTTGACTAGCTATGACAACAAGTGTTTTTATTTTGTTAGAATATTAAAATTGTCTAAATGTTGAATGAAAGTTTAGATTGTCCAAATACCATAAGACTTTTTTCCAACAATGCGAGAAGCAACCACAGAATTTGTGTAAATCTTCTTATTCAATTCCGTCCTTATTTTTGCTAACAACAAATTGATTAAAAATGTTTTTCCGGTACCACCAGGAGCGTCCAGGAAAACGAGTTGCCCAGATTCTGAAATAATACTGCAGGTAATTTCTTTGTAAATATTCAGTTGTTCTTCGTTCAGCTTTGGAACATTTACAGCAACCATTTCACAGAGCTGGACTACATCGAAAGAAATTTCTCTGAGGCGTTCCAGGTTGTTAGTAATGGACTCTTGCTCGCGAAGTGGTGTAGGAAGACCATAGTTTTGGAGACGGTTGCCAGACATTGAATACACCAAATCTTCGAGTAAAGCCAAACATTTGTTGTACACAATGTCCATACGCTGTTGCACATTCCCAAACTCTGTCTCCATCGACCTCTTTACGTCGTCCGCCAAACTGTCGCGGTGTTATTCCCATAGTGTGAGAGGACTACTTACTTGGCAAAACACCAACATGATGGCAAGTAGTTCGCGGATCTTGGACGGGGAGTCTGAGAGTGAAGCTTCTTCTAGTGTTCGATCCCAGTGAGTGTCGTCTTCGAGCAAACCAAGAGCTGTACATGCAGACTGAAACGTTTGGTGGACCACTCCATTTACGTTCCTAAGATATTCAAATGACGTAGGCCCTTTAACTTCATGTAGGAGAAGGCGTAGAAAATAGCACTCAGAGTTATTAGGGTGAACAGTATATACCCTGCCTAAAAACTGATCTTTTTCACCCCGGGATAGCCTGGTACTGATTTCCCTTGCTTTCTTCTACAAAAGGTATTCTTTTTCCATACGAAATATGACGGAACTTCAGAGTAAAGGAGGGTTCTTGCAAACGCATCGGTTTTGCACAGATCGAAGAAGCCCAAAAGAGTAGTTTTTGGCGGGTTTTTTAGCCTTTCCATGACATTTTCTTCGTTAAAATAAACTCTTTGGCTGTTTTCAAGATGAACTGCAAGATGCATGACTGGGGGATGGCTATCGTGTATTAGAAAGCAGAGAATTCGCCAGACAGCTTCAGAAGTACTAATGTAGCGTCCTGTCTGGTACCTTGTCACCTCGTCAAGTTCATTTTCAACTGTTAAAGCTGCTTGATCGGACCCTTTGTTGACGTATTTGCAAATATATTTGATAGACTTGACAGAGTTGCAGTACTCGACGTTGATATGCGCTGAAAAGGTGCGAGACAGGACAGGGTTAAAAGGTACCACCCATTGATTGTCAAGCTTTACCCCGTTGATGTCAACAACAAATCCACCATCTGAAGGAGAACGCCTACGGTATTTAGGATAACCGTCTTCCCCAGTCTGTGTTTCTCTTAGTAGAGGACGGGGATACTTTTTGCTGCAAGCTCCATTAACCATACAGGGCGAATTTCTGTTGAGAGCACCACATGGGCCATGGATCATAGTTGACTTCACAATCTCACGGAGGGCAGGGTCTAGCTCTGGGTCAGGTATCTCTGCACAAATAACTTTGTCAATCATGTCTGGTTTAATCTTTTCTTCTAGCCAAAGGAGAATGTGTACATGAGGAAGGCCATTCTGTTTTTGCCATTCTATGGAGAACATGTGACATCTACATGCTCCAAATATAGACCCTTTCGTTAGTTTCATCAAATGCTTCACTTTTAAGTAGAAAACCCGCGCTACCAAGTCATGTCTGTGCTGAGCCTTCTGACCTTCCTTGAGCAGTTCACATATCTCTCGCCATTTTGGGTTGCACGTAAAAGTTATAAAGAGACCTGGACGACCAAAATGGCGGACATAGGTCATGGCAACTGAGTACGCTCATGCATGTAGCGAGGTCCTCCAGTGAAGCTTGATGGCAGTACAACCATCTTACCCAGCTCCAATACCTGAGCATCAGCTTTTCTCATGGCATCCTTCAAGTGAATGTAGTCTTCACTCCTCAACTTTTTTTGGTTGTTTCGAATGAAGTTTAGCCGTTCTGCTTCAATTTTTGCGTACATATCAACCAAAAATTGGTTGAGGAGGTTGCGAAACAAAAGTAAATATGGTTCTTCGCCTTCTCGCTCCATTAAATTATATCCGTAGAAATCAGCTGCAGACACAGTTTTCTTAAGTGCTGTCTTGGTGTTTGGGTCACGCTGAGGGATGTTGATACAATAGCCATCTTCACCACGGCAGAACATGAGAGGATACTGAAGAGAATCATACGCTCGATGTAGCTCACTGATTCTTATCAGTTTGTCTTCCCTACTGTATAGCACAATGTCTCGCTTTTCAAATACCTGGCCTACAATCAAGACAGCAACTTCGTTAGTGGTAGGAGTATTGTAACGTCCCTTGTGAGCACTCGAAGTCTTCTGGTCAGCAGTGATAACTACCTGGAAATCTTCCTGATCTTTGGGAACAGAATCAAAAGCAGCTTTGAACTCTTTGATATATTTGTTATGTTCATGAAGAATTTTTTGGAGATGGCCTACCAATGCTGGCTTGACATCTTGAAAGTACCCACAGCGAATGTCTCTTTCATGGTTATCATCACCAACAAAATATATCTGAAGGAAAGATGGCTGCTGTTGTGTTCGAGGCATTAGACTCCCTATTCTATGATAAACCTGGCCTTGCACCTTATATGTTGGCATGAAATGGTCTCCTTTTATCTCTTTTGCTCCAAATGACGTCATTTGGAAACAACCGTTGTATTTGCGAATATTATTAAGAAAATGCTCAGCCTCAGGATGGTCGTGAGAAAGAAGGCTATGTAAGGGGTCGGGATATTTTTGAAAGGGAAGCAGTTGAACTTTTCCATTACTGCAACACATTCCGGGGCTTTCGTCTTTCCATTTTAAAGCATGGCAGAAATTGCACTTTTCTCGAGGTCCAAGTTGAACTATTTTATCTGTAGAGTATTCAATGTTTGGGTCATAATTGAAACCTGAGAGTTTCTTGATTGTCCATGGCAGTAACTTTACTTGTGCACGCCTCTCATTGTACTTTGACGTAGCCTCACGATTAACTTCAGGATGGTTTTTTGAGTACTTCTTTACAGACTTTCTGTTAATCTCGGGGTTGTTCTCGGTATATTTTTTAACAGCCCTTCTGTTTAATTTTGGGTGGCTCTCGGCATATTTTTGAACAGCCCTTCTGTTTACTTCTGGGTGGCTCTCGGCATATTTTTGAACAGCCCCCCTGTGCACTTCAGGGTGGCTCTCGGCATATTTTTTAACAGCCTTTCTATGCATTTCAGGGTGGCTCTCCGTATTTTTAGCAACAGACTCTCTAACCTGCTTTTTTCGGATGGAATCAGTGAATCTTTTCCTTCGTTTTCTACCTCTAGATTTTTGAGGTGTGATCACTGTTACGATTGATTCGTCCGAACTCATGTCTAAGGGAGTTTCAAGGTTTGATAGGATGGGCTGAGAAGAGCCTGGTTGGGCTGCAACAGGTTCATAGACACAAAGGGAAGATGGGCCAGGTTTGGATGTAATAGGGTCAGTGGGCATAGATTCAGAAAAACCAGGTTGGGATTTTAATGTTGAGGCATAAGATTTTGAGGTATGTAGACTGTTTTGAAAATAATTTGGTACATAAGGTTGTTCGCAAGGTATAAGAACGTCAAAGTGCCCTGCCATGTCATCACCAGAGAACTTAAGTCTTTTTATTTCCTGAACGTCATCCCCATAACAGGCTAAGAGTTTTCTGCCACGAAAGAGCTCGAACTTGTAAGGAAAGACCTCTGCTGCAACCATGAGCTCACAAAAGGTTCCATAGAAGTAAGGCTGTGACATGTCGGCGATGTACTGACGTTTAGTTCTGTAAGGGACTTTATTTATGGTCAAGGTGTAAGGCTTAAGTCTGCGCCAGTTGTTGGACACGTGACGCACAATGTCAGCGCGCACTCGGAGTGTTAGTGAAGCTGTACAGTGGACCAGATAAGATAAAGAGGAGAAAAGGCAAGCCCCGTCCCCAGTGATCTTTATGACATGGTGAGGTACTGCCACACCATCAATATCGAATGTTTCAATAACCATTGTCGTGCAACTGTTCAGAAAAAGTATTAAGATGAATAAAGAAAAATTTAGCTTTGTATTTTAGAAGAAGAAGATGAAGTGAAAAGGTTCAAACCCAAGCAGATAATCTAGAATTGAAGCAAGCAGTAAGTAAAAGAAGCAAATAGTTAACAGAATAAAATACCAATATAAACTCATGTAGTAAGGGAACACCCTACCCAAAGTGGAGTGGCCAGAGTTGTAACTGCAGAGTTATGTCAACTGTATCAAGTTTGAACCAGGAGAACTATTAAGAATGTCAGAGTTATGACATGAAAAAAGGTAAAAAAAATGATGATATGAAAGGATGTGAGGCAATCGAATACTATGGTAGCAAATAGTGGGGCAAAAGAAAATATTTAAGAAAAAGTAGGTAGTATTCAGAAGCAATAAGCAATGGACAGAACTGAACAAACAGCAAAGCAGTGTTCAGGTCAAAAGCGTGTACTGGACTGATATGAGCCGAGCCGTAGTGCGGTGCGGTGCTGGTGAGGTGCGGGGAGTGGGAGGGAGGGCAGAGGTCAACTGATAAGAACCGGCCTTCTAGTGAACAGCCAAGAGTGCTATCGCTAATTTACAATCAGCCAAAGAATCATAGTATCAAGGTTATTTGTGATCTGTTGCCTAGGTTTAGAAAATATACAACAATCGTCAAGTATCGAGTTTTTTGCTGTTTGGTTTGAAACGTGATTGAAATGTTTTTTTTTTTTTTATAAGCACTTATGCAAAGTATAAAGAGTTATAGTGCCGAGCAGAACCAAACTTGTTGTAAAATTTTTATTACAGTTCATTTAAGACCTAAAAGAAAGCTTAGCACCAATTTTAGTTGCGATCTGCTTTTTAAGTTCAGAAAAAACGTCCCAGAATTCATCTTAGACCTAAAAGGAAGTTTAGCACCAAATTTTCTTTTAATCTAATGTTTAAGTTCAGAAAATTCGAAAATTAAACGTCACGTTTTACGTGGTTTGGTCGAGAACCCGATTTAATTTTTTGAAACAGTTTCTCAGAGAGCACCTACAACTCTAGAGAAAGCTACATACCAATTTGCATTCGAATCCGTTCCTTAATCATAATCCGTAGCGAAGCACGGGTACTTTCTGCTAGTTCTTTATAGTGCTGAAATGACCCGAACTTTGTGAAAACTTTTTTCTAGAGCTCATCTAAGACCTAAAAGGAAGCTTGGTACCAAGTTTTGTTGCAATGTGATTTGTAGGTTCACAAAAAATGCATAAATTTAAAAGTCGCGTTTTTCACGGTTTGGTCACGAACCTGATCGACTTTTTTGAAACCGTTTCTTAGCGAGCACCTACTACCCTAGAGGAAGCTACGTACCAAGTTTCATACGAATCCGTTCGGTGGTTTTTGAGATTTCGTGTTTAGTCAGTCAGTGAGTGAGTGAGTGGTATTTGGCTTATATATGTACTAGCAGAAAGTACCCGTGCTTCGCTACGGATTATGATTAAGGAACACTTACATTAGGACCTATGTACGGGTTGTGTATTTTCGCCGAGGAATGAAATAATTAATTGTTAGTAACTCGAGTACACCTGCCAGTTGGTTTACCAGAATTAAAATTTAGAAAATGAGTCTGGCGTATCCAGTCTCGCCACGGAGAGGCCGGCAGGTAGAGACCATATTTACAACTTATTTCCAAAAAAAAAATATGTATATAAAACATTTAATTAAAAACACCGGGTAGTTTTATTTGGTAAGGCAGTCACCCTAGCCTCTTCCGAATCAATCACACCGGGTAGTTTTATTTGTTAATGCAGTCACCCTAGCCTCTGCCGAATCAATCACACCGGGTTGTTCTATTTGGTAAGGCAGTCACCCTAGCCTCTGCCGAATCAATCCCACCGGGTAGTTTTATTTGGTAAGGCAGTCACCCTAGCCTCTGCCGGAACAGTCTCACCGGGTAGTTTTATTTGGTAAGGCAATCACCCTAGCCTCTGCCGGAACAGTCTCACCGGGTAGTTTTATTTGGTAAGGCAGTCACCCTATCCTCTGCCGGAACAGTCCCACCAGGTAGTTTAATATATGCAAGTACTTAAATATATTTTAGTACATTTTAGTCTGATAGATATATACGGACAGCCAAAAGTGATGTTGTTGTTGTTTTCTTAAGTGTTTAGTACCTCTTTGTAAACAACATTTTTAGTCCTTTTTTCTGGCTGAAGGACGACCAGACTGTCAGATGAGCTTACTCTAGAACATGCTACGTATAACTGGCCATGGGAGAAACAGTCATTGCTCAGATCTACCCCAGCCATCTTCAAACTTTGCCCTTGTGCCTTGTTAATAGTCATGGCATAGCATAATTTTACAGGGAACTGCAGACGTTTGAATGCAAAATGGTAGTCTGAGGGAATAAGAGGAACTTGTAAAATTTTTATTACAGTTCATTTAAGACCTAAAAGAAAGCTTAGCACCAATTTTAGTTGCGATCTGCTTTGTAAGTTCAGAAAAAACGTCCCAGAATTCATCTTAGACCTAAAAGGAAGTTTAGCACCAAATTTTCTTTTAATCTAATGTTTAAGTTCAGAAAATTTGAAAATTAAACGTCGCGTTTTACGCATTTGGTCGAGAACCCGATTTAATTTTTTGAAACAGTTTCTCAGAGAGCACCTACAACTCTAGAGAAAGCTACATGCCAATTTGCATTCGAATCCGTTCCTTAATCATAATCCGTAGCGAAGCACGGGTACTTTCTGCTAGTTCTTTATAGTGCTGAAATGACCCGACCTTTGTGAAAACTTTTTTCTACAGTTCATCTAAGACCTAAAAGGAAGCTTGGTACCAAGTTTTGTTGCAATGTGATTTGTAGGTTCACAAAAAATACATAAATTTAAAAGTCGGGTTTTTCGCGGTTTGGTCGCGAACCTGATTGAATTTTTTGAAACCGTTTCTTAGCGAGCACCTACTACCCTAGAGGAAGCTACGTACCAAGTTTCATACGAATCCATTCAGTGGTTTTTGAGATTTCGTGTTTAGTCAGTCAGTGAGTGAGTGAGTGGTATTTGGCTTACATATGTATAGACTAAGACCTAAAAGGAAGCTTGGTACCACGTTTTGTTGCAATGTGATTTGTAGGTTCACAAAAAATACATAAATTTAAAAGTCGCGTTTTTCGCGGTTTGGTCGCGAACCTGATTGAATTTTTTGAAACCGTTTCTTAGCGAGCACCTACTACCCGAGAGGAAGCTACGTACCAAGTTTCATACGGATCCGTTCGGTGGTTTTTGAGATTTCGTGTTTAGTCAGTCAGTGAGTGAGTGAGTTCTTTATAGGGCTGAAATGACCCGAACTTTGTGAAAACTTTTTTCTACAGTTCATATAAGACCTAAAAGGAAGCTTGGTACCAAGTTTTGTTGCAATGTGATTTGTAGGTTCACAAAAAATACATAAATTTAAAAGTCGCGTTTTTCGCGGTTTGGTCACGAACCTGATTGCATTTTTTGAAACCGTTTCTTAGCGAGCACATACTACCCTAGAGGAAGCTACGTACCAAGTTTCATACGAATCCGTTCGGTGGTTTTTGAGATTTCGTGTTTAGTCAGTCAGTCAGTGAGTGAGTTCTTTATAGTGTTGAAATGACCCGAACTTTGTGAAAAACTTTTTTCTAGAGTTCATCTAAGAATTAAAAGGAGCTTGGTACCACGTTTTGTTGCAATGTGATTTGTAGGCTCACAAAAAATACATAAATTTAAAAGTCGCGTTTTTCGCGGTTTGGTCGCGAACCTGATTGAATTTTTTGAAACCGTTTCTTAGCGAGCACCTACTACCCTAGAGGAAGCTACGTACCAAGTATCATACGGATCTGTTCGGTGGTTTTTGAGATTTCGTGTTTAGTCAGTCAGTGAGTGAGTGAGTTCTTTATAGGGCTGAAATGACCCGAACTTTGTGAAAACTTTTTTCTAGAGTTCATATAAGACCTAAAAGGAAGCTTGGTACCAAGTTTTGTTGCAATGTGATTTGTAGGTTCACAAAAAATACATAAATTTTAAAGTCGCGTTTTTCGCGGTTTGGTCGCGAACCTGAATGCATTTTTTGAAACCGTTTCTTAGCGAGCACATACTACCCTAGAGGAAGCTACGTACCAAGTTTCATACAAATCCGTTCGGTGGTTTTTGAGATTTCGTGTTTAGTCAGTCAGTGAGTGAGTGAGTTCTGTGTAGTGCTGAAATGACCCGAACTTTGTGAAAAACTTTTTTCTAGAGTTCATCTAAGACCTAAAAGGAAGCTTGGTACCACGTTTTGTTGCAATGTGATTTGTAGGTTCACAAAAAATACATAAATTTAAAAGTTGCGTTTTTCGCGGTTTGGTCGCGAACCTGATTGAATATTTTGAAACCTTTTCTTAGCGAGCACCTACTACCCTAGAGGAAGCTACGTACCAAATTTCATACGAATCCGTTCGGTGGTTTTTGAGATTTCGTGTTTAGTCAGTCAGTGAGTGAGTGAGTTCTTTATAGGGCTGAAATGACCCGAACTTTGTGAAAACATTTTTCTAGAGTTCATATAAGACCTAAAAGGAAGCTTGGTACCAAGTTTTGTTGCAATGTGATTTGTAGGTTCACAAAAAATACATAAATTTAAAAGTCGCGTTTTTCGCGGTTTGGTCGCAAACCTGATTGAATTTTTTGAAACCGTTTCTTAGCGAGCACCTACTACCCTAGAGGAAGCTACGTACCAAGTTTCATACGAATCCGTTCGGTGGTTTTTGAGATTTCGTGTTTAGTCAGTCAGTCAGTGAGTGAGTTCTTTATAGTGCTGAAATGACCCGAACTTTGTGAAAACTTTTTTCTAGAGTTCATCTAAGACCTAAAAGGAAGTTTGGTACCACGTTTTGTTGCAATGTGATTTGTAGGTTCACAAAAAATACATAAATTTAAAAGTTGCGTTTTTCGCGGTTTGGTCGCGAACCTGATTGAATGTTTTGAAACCTTTTCTTAGCGAGCACCTACTACCCTAGAGGAAGCTACGTACCAAATTTCATACGAATCCGTTCGGTGGTTTTTGAGATTTCGTGTTTAGTCAGTCAGTGAGTGAGTGAGTTCTTTATAGGGCTGAAATGACCCGAACTTTGTGAAAACATTTTTCTAGAGTTCATATAAGACCTAAAAGGAAGCTTGGTACCAAGTTTTGTTGCAATGTGATTTGTAGGTTCACAAAAAATACATAAATTTAAAAGTCGCGTTTTTCGCGGTTTGGTCGCGAACCTGATTGAATTTTTTGAAACCGTTTCTTAGCGAGCACCTACTACGCTAGAGGATGCTACGTACCAAGTTTCATACGAATCCGTTCGGTGGTTTTTGAGATTTCGTCTTTAGTCAGTCAGTCAGTGAGTGAGTTCTTTATAGTGCTGAAATGACCCGAACTTTGTGAAAACTTTGTTCTAGAGTTCATCTAAGACCTAAAAGGAAGTTTGGTACCACGTTTTGTTGCAATGTGATTTATAGGTTCACAAAAAATACATAAATTTAAAAGTCGCGTTTTTCGCGGTTTGGTCACGAACCTGATTGAATTTTTTGAAACCGTTTCTTAGCGAGCACCTACTACCCTAGAGGAAGCTACGTACCCGGTTTCATACGAATCCGTTCGGTGGTTTTTGAGATTTCGTGTTTAGTCAGTCAGTGAGTGAGTGAGTGGTATTTGGCTTATATATGTATAGATAATATCTTTATTTCTCTTTTTTTTTACATAACTTACACATTACATAAATTCCCACAATACCAGACTGACCTTGAACTCACAGTTACACCTCTGTATACAAGAGAACAAATATGTGCACATATATGTACAAAATTTAATAATGTTTCAGCATATTAATTAAAGAGAAACCTCCTAGGCTATGCCTGATTGGAGCATACATTAAATTATACGTTTACAAAAATATAGGAGCAGCAGAACATTTATATTACTATAAATACATAAAATCATTAATAATTAATGAAATGCCTAAACTATCTACTTTTATACACTTATTTAAATTTACAATAATCTTCAAAAAACACAATATCTCTAACTTTTTAACCACGTATGTGTTTGTTTTTATTCACTGTATTTGGCAACATATAAAACATTTTAAGTAACGTATCACATAAATATGTATCTTGATAATAGTTAACAATTGTTGTCCTTTGTAATTTCTCTATTTAGGAGATTCAAAACCACAGATAAAATCGTAAACAGAGGTCACTTTTAATAGTGCCCTAATTGTATGTCAATTTAGTATGTGTAGTAGTTATTTCTTGAGTGTTCCAGGCGATGGCAGGCCAGACACTTGTCAGGCTCTCCCTCACTCCCTCAATAATAAACGTGTAATTATTACTATAGATATATGAAGATGTGCAATAGTATAATTTCTACATAATGGCCACTGAGGCGTTCACTGTGGCCATAAGAGAGCTACTAGTTTATTTCTCTTTAGAGGCACTCACGTAAGACTGACGTTGACGAGCTAAGGTCATCCCTTACCTCACATATGACAGTTACGATCCTCCCATTCACTCACGTTGGTGGAACGACCCCCCCCCCCCAAGCTATATGTACATTAAAGTTGTATGGAAAACTGTACGAATATTTTTCCTCGCATTAATAACCATTACTAATATATAAGACAGTTATGAACTCTTCCCCCATTGGCGTATGTAGTGGCAATCGACGAATATTAAAATATTCCTACTAACACAAGTAAGACAGACACTATCAACGCAGTTGAATAGAAATAAACACTATGTGATATTTGTTGTACATAACCAAATAAACAGTTACATGTTCAAATTGATTACAAAAATGAAATTCTCGACACCACATTGATACGGGTAAATTGTAACGCAATTAATTTTTTTGGATGTGGGCTTCGGTCTCCGCCTCTATTAGAAACAGGTACAAACTAGCTAAATAATATAGTCGTGCAGTCTATTGTCTGATTTTCTTTTGAGCATCTCAAGAAACTTGTAATAATCTGCGTAAATAAAACTGAGGTGGTAAAACTTCAGCCCTTAGATAATCGAATTTCGTATGCCAAATTATGGTTTAACAAAAAGGATCTTTGGAGCATAAAGCATATTCAGGAACCCCCCCAAATCAATCCTAATCTCAGCAATACATTTCATCATATATTTTTATCAACTCCCTTGGAAAAATAATTAGTCAGTTAGTTGTAGTCTAATGAGCTGACAAAGTAGAAAAATTCAGTTCTAGGCTCTACCATAACACATAGGTTAAGAAATGTCACATCATCCATGAGAAGAATTTTATCTGGACGTCAACAGGCTGTAGTTATGGACCTGTTCCATTTATTAATGGTGTGTAAGTTTTCTCAAAACAATAACCTGTGAAGTGTTAAACAAACAAAACAAATGTCCTCCTAGCTTTGGATACAGGTTAGTTGAACACGCAGCTATATAGTTTTACGTGTTCTCATGTGTTCTCATCTCGTTTAGCATACTTTCTCTTGATTCTCCAGCCCCTAATGCCATAATATCAGAAGACATATATTAATTTTACGAGTGGAAAAAGTACTTTTTACTACATTTCTGTGTTATGTGCCTGTGTATAATGACAGTTACATTTGTTAATAAGCTTATACCCAAATCAACAAAATATGCTTGAGATCAAGTTACATCTGTTGATAACCTTGCATCAAAATCAACAAAATATGTTCGAGAACCAAAAGGTTACTTCAATGTTGTTGTAATAATGGTTTTAACAGTAATATTAATAAATAAAGTGAATATGTAATATCAATGTCAGTTATTTATTGTTTAGTTAAAAATAAGATTTTATTTCCAGTCTGCACGTAACGTCCAGTCTGCATGTAGACTAAAAGCGAAGTAATGTCAGACTGTCTACGTGATATGAAGCCAACCACCCTATCAGTCCAGGGAATAGACCGTACAAACATTTCTTTGTTACATAGAAGTGTCGTGATTGTAACAAGAGGCTGGAATTATTAAACAGTATTATTTTCTAAAACAAAAATTTAACTCTGTTGGCCTACAAAATAAACTAGTTTTCTATTTCATAGGAATTACAGAACCAATAAATGTACTTACAGCATTCATAGGTTTTGTAAGTCCTATAAAATATAAAACTACTTTTGTGACTGCTACTGACAAAAATTGTTTTCATTTTTTATTTATTTATTTAGAAATATTATCTAATTGTGCTAAAATGTTGAATGAAAGTTTAGATTAGTTCAAATACCAAATGACTTTTTTGCCAACATTTGAAAAACCTACCTACCAACAGTTATATTTTGTGAATAACATCGATTACTTTAATTCAATTGGCGTTCATTACATCTTTATAAATCAGTTTTTATAATAGCAGGACAGTTGTTAGAGATTGTCATAAATCTATCAATCTATGTTGATTAATTAGTGTGTATTGACTGCATGACTGTCAGTTACAAACTATTGATACAGTGTTGATCTGGTTTATAAGATATACTCTGTCCTATAGTGCTACATATCAATATGTTTAAAAATACACATAAATATAAAGATTAAAAATAAGTATAGATCTTATGTTCAATAAAGATATTAAAGTGTTTATAAGCTGGCTTCAATTTATAGTGTATAAGAAGATTTTAATATCTTAAACATCATCTAGATACGTGTGTTTGGAGATTGATCGACTTGAAAATCAACGTTTAAGTGTGACCTTCGACTCCAACAACAGGAATTCGATTATATCAAAATCTTAAAATGAGGAATTTCTCACATTGTAATAAATAAAATCCTGAGCCCTTGGAATGTATGACAACTCTCAATTTAAAAATAAATGTATTTACTATAAAAATGAGTACAATGCTTTATCTATATCCGGCAATAACAAAATGTAATACATTTAAACATACTTTCCTCTATTACAAAATAAAATAAATTACGTTCAAGAGTGATAGAAAGGTCGCCTGATATTTATATTAAGGAATTCGTTTAGTCAAAGACAGGAAAGCATTGTCATAACTTCTTAAAGAAGATCATCCTAAAAACATTAGTTGTTTTGTATCTATAAATCTAGTATACATGATTTTTTAACTTATCAGAGTTTTGTTTTATTAAAAATATTAATACTGGTAATTTTATTTTTGTTTTTATTTACATACAAAAAAATAAATCTTCCATTCCTCGGAAAATAAATGTATTTCTAATATTTTTTTAAAATGTATTATGATAAGTGATCAATTATTTTCCATCTCATTATATTTGATAGAGTCACTTAGACACAATGAGTGACGTAACAAATATGCCACTCAAATCGGTTATCGATCCCTGTCGTGCCATAACCCACATAGGATTGGTTTTGAACGATTTTCAACGTTAAATCAAAATAAAAGGTATCATTATTACTATTTAATATATTTTAAAAATGAACCCTTATTTACTGCAGCTTCTTTAATTTTTAATACCTATTTAATATTTATTTACCTTAACAACAAAGGATATGTGGAAGTATTTTTTACACTTTTTTTACAAAAGGAGGGTCCGATCCCCTTTGCAGCATTTTTCTATCCATTCCACGGTTAACTCATTATGATATACTAAGGTAGTGAACCAATACAGTCCAAAGCAATCATCACTGATAAAAACTTCCAGTCAAGGCCAGGATTCTAATCTACGTTAACTTGGACTCAAATTCCTAACGGATTTGACCGCTCAGCCACCACTTTTCCCATCCCTACTAATAATTTACAAAATTCTTTCTATAGAATGTGAGATTGAATTGTGAAACATCATCAAATTATTAGATAAGTTAGTTAACAGATCTTTTAAATACAATAATAATAAAATAACAATGAATATTTAACAATGACAGGTTCCAAAATGACGTCCAATAAATAGCTTAATAAGTATATTTTGTCATTTTGTAAAACTTATATCCCAATTTAAAAACACTATACTCAATTGTTAGTGAATTTTAAATGTTTATGTTAGTAAATGAAACTTAATTTCATATAATTAATGAAAAATACGGTACAACACTGACACAGAAGTCATGAGTGGAGTAAATTATAAAGCCATTACCTCTCACAGATGACCCTCCCATCCGGTGGCCAGCTGATGGTCGTATCTGTCATACATTTATATAAGCAATACAAATACAGTACAACACTAACACAGAAGTCATGAGTGGAGTACATTTTAAAGCCATTACCTCTCACAGATGACCCTCCCATCCGGTGGCCATCTGATGGTCGTATCTGTCTTACAAAGGTCAACATTTATATAAGCAATACAAATACAGTACAACACTGACACAGAAGCAATGATTGGAGTACATTATAAAGCCATTACCTCTCACTGATGACCCTCCCATCCGGTGGCCATCTGATGGTCGTATCTGTCTTACAAAGGTCAACATTTATATAAGCAGTAGAAATACGGTACAATACTGACACAGATGTCATGAGTGGAGTACATTATAAAGCCACTACCTCTCACAGATGACTCTCCCATCCGGTGGCCAGCTGATGGTCGTATCTGTCTTACAAAGGTCAACATTTATATAAGCAATACAAATACAGTACAACACTGACACAGAAGCAATGATTGGAGTACATTATAACGCCATTACCTCTCACAGATGACCCTCCCATCCGGTGGCCATCTGATGGTCGTATCTGTCTTACAAAGGTCAACATTTATATAAGCAATACAAATACAGTACAACACTGACACAGAAGCAATGATTGGAGTACATTATAACGCCATTACCTCTCACAGATGACCCTATCATCCGGTGGCCATCTGATGGTCGTATATGTCTTACAAAGGTCAACATTTATATAAGCAATACAAATACAGTACAACACTGACACAGAAGCAATGATTGGAGTACATTATAAAGCCATTACCTCTCACTGATAACCCTCTCATCCAGTGGCCATCTGATGGTCGTATCTGTCTTACAAAGGTCAACATTTATATAAGCAATACAAATACGGTACAATACTGACACAGAAGTCATGAGTGGAGTACATTATAAAGCCACTACCTCTCACAGATGACTCTCCCATCCGGTGGCCAGCTGATGGTCGTATCTGTCTTACAAAGGTCAACATTTATATAAGCAATAGAAATACGGTACAACACTGACACAGAAGTCATGAGTGGAGTACATTATAAAGCCATTACCTCTCACGGATGACCCTCTCATCAAGTGGCCATTTGATGGTCGTATCTGTCTTACAAAGGTCAACATTTATATAAGCAATACAAATACAGTACAATACTGACACAGAAGTCATGAGTGGAGTACATTATAAAGCCATTACCTCTCACAGATGACTCTCCCATCCAGTGGCCAGCTGATGGTCGTATCTGTCTTACAAAGGTCAACATTTATATAAGCAATAGAAATACGGTACAACACTGACACAGAAGTCATGAGTGGAGTACATTATAAAGCCATTACCTCTCACTGATGACCCTCTCATCCAGTGGCCATTTGATGGTCGTATCTGTCTTACAAAGGTCAACATTTATATAAGCAATACAAATACAGTACAACACTGACACAGAAGTCATGAGTGGAGTACATTATAAAGCCATTACCTCTCACAGATGACCCTCCCATCGGGTGGCCATTTGATGGTCGTATCTGTCTTACAAAGGTCCATATTTATATAAGCAATACAAATACAATACAAAACTGACACAGAAGTCATGAGTGGAGTACATTATAAAGCCATTACCTCTCACAGATGACCCTCCCTTCCGGTGGCCAACTGATGGTCATATCTGTCATACATTTATATATGCAATACAAATACAGTACAACACTGACACAGAAGTCATGAGTGGAGTACAATATAAAGCCATTACCTCTCACTGATGACCCTTTCATCCGGTGGCCTTTTGATTGTCGTATCTGTCTTACAAAGGTCAACATTTATATAAGCAGTAAAAATACAGATCAACACTGACACAGAAGTCATGAGTAAAGTACATTATTAGGCCATTACCTCTCACTGATCACCCTCTCATCCAGTGGCTATTTGATGGTCGTATCTGTCTTACAAAGGTCAACATTTATATAAGCAATACAAATACAGAACAACACTGACACAGAAGTCATGAGTGGATTACATTATAAAGCCATTACCTCTCACTGATGACCCTCCCATCCGGTGGCCATCTGATGGTCGTATCTGTCTTACAAAGGTCAACATTTATATAAGCAATACAAATACAGTACAACACTGACACAGATGTCATGAGTGGAGTACATTATAAAGCCATTACCTCTCACTGATGACCCTCCCATCCGGTGGCCAGCTGATGGTCGTATCTGTCATACATTTATATAAGCAATACAAATACAGTACAACACTGACACAGAAGTCATGAGTGGAGTACATTATAAAGCCATTACCTCTCACTGATGACCCTCTCATCCGGTGGCCTTTTGATGGTCGTATCTGTCTTACAAAGGTCAACATTTATATAAGCAATACAAATACAGTACAACACTGACACAGAAGTCATGAGTGGAGTACATTATAAAGCCATTACCTCTCACTGATGACCCTCCATCCGGTGGCCATCTGATGGTCGTATCTGTCTTACAAAGGTCAACATTTATATAAGCAATACAAATACAGTACAATACTGACACAGAAGTCATGAGTGGAGTACATTATAAAGCCATTACCTCTCACAGATGACTCTCCCATCCGGTGGCCAGCTGATGGTCGTATATGTCTTACAAAGGTCAACATTTATATAAGCAATACAAATACAGAACAACACTGACACAGAAGTCATGAGTGGAGTACATAAAAAGCCATTACCTCTCACTGATGACCCTCCATCCGGTGGCCATCTGATGGTCGTATTTGTCTTACAAAAGTCAAAATTTATATAAGCAATACAAATACAGTACAACACTGACACAGAAGTCATGAGTGGAGTACATTATAAAGCCATTACCTCTCACTAATGACCCTCTCATTCGGTGGCCATCTGATGGTCGTATCTGTCTTACAAAGGTCAACATTTATATAAGCAATACAAATACAGAACAACACTGACACAGAAGTCATGAGTGGAGTACATTATAAAGCCATTACCTCTCACTGATGACCCTCCATCCGGTGGCCATCTGATAGTCGAAGTCATGAGTGGAGTACATTATAAAGCCATTACCTCTCACTGATGACCCTCCATCCGGTGGCCATCTGATAGTCGTATCTGTCTTACAAAAGTCAAAATTTATATAAGCAATACAAATACAGTACAACACTGACACAGAAGTCATGAGTGGAGTACATTATAAAGCCATTACCTCTCACTAATGACCCTCTCATTCGGTGGCCATCTGATGGTCGTATCTCTCTTACAAAGGTCAACATTTATATAAGCAATACAAATACAGTACAACACTGAAATATAAGTAGTTCATTTTGTATATAACGAAGCTGTACAGTCAATACCATTATTCTTTGTGCACTTATCATGTAGCTGATGCTCGGTAGTCAAGAGACTCACTTCATAACGTACTGTTTTAATTGTTCTATTCATGTACTTAGCTTATATAAATTACTTAAGTGTGTTTGTCTGGTTTATTTTAATGTTACTAAGTTCATCGATTTTTATGAAATTTGCATATTTTTTAACAACTAACAATTCACTTAATAATCTCGTCCGTGCAGTATGTTATGGACAAGAATATAAATAATTTGTGTTCTAAGTTAATGGTATCTATCGAGTTTGTTCGTTCAAAACCCGTATTTAATATTTATCAAGCTATACAGTAGGTATGGTCCGATACTAATAAGTCAGCTCATTAGTTTGTTTGAGATACGTTTAGTATTGCAACACTTCTTTAGTTTCCAAACAGATGCCAAGAACTAAAAGGAGCTTTAAATTGTCGTATCCCAGGTAGCAGGTGGGACATAGACAGGTAAGTGGACCTGCTCAGCCAATAACACGTATGTCGTATCCTCGTATGTTGCCCTACGTCCACTAGTATTGCTCACTCAGGTATCAATGTGTTGCTGACTCTACTTTGTTCTTCCTGTTACAAAAAAAAATCAATAAATTGGTTGAAATATAAATATATTTCGAATCATGGGTTTTGCTTACATGACCAATTATCTGATATACGAATGTCACGTCAACCTTTTTTAATAACAATACGGTGAGAATACCTATTTTAACACTTCACAAAATATATTGTAAATTTTTTAGGGGATTTCCAACGCATCTCTTGTTGCGTTTAAAAAAACTTGTTTAAAAAACAAATACTAGGTCAATTGGTACTAGGTCAATATGGCACTAGGTCAATATGGTAATAGATCAATATGGTACTAGGTCAATATGGTACTAGGTCAACATAGTACTAGGTCAATATGGTACAAGGTCAATATGCTACTAGGTCAATTGGTACTAGGTCAATATGGTACTAGGTCAAATGGTAATAGGTCAATATGGTACTAGGTCAATATGGTGCTAGATAAATTGGTACTAGGTCAACATGGCACTACGTCACTATGGTACTAGGTCAATATGGTATTAGGTCAATATGGCGCTAGGTCAATATAGTACTACGTCAATATAGTACTAGGTCAATAATGTATTAGGTCAATATGGCACTAGGTCAATATTGTACTAAGTCAATAATGTACTAGGTCAATATGGCACTAGGTCAATATTGTACTAGGTCAATATGGTACTAGGTTGTATATTAAATAATACTCATTTATTACTTAATAACTAATCGTAGATTTTAGATAAAACTACATATCTCAGAGTGAATCAATCCACTATAGTAAAAAAAAAAAAACTATAAACAATGTCAAAGTTAACTAAGTCAAACTAAGATTGATTCTATCTAAAAGCTATTTCTTCTTACAAACAATTTCAAATAATTTTAATAATGTAACAATGTTATCAATCAATAATACTTACAAAAAATCGTTAAAAAGGGTAAACAGTTCAAATTATCCAATATAGTATATTTTGTCAAGTGTATGGTGGGCGTGATCCACTACCATTACACTAATGTACGGACCTCACTAGACACTCTCAGCAAGTTGAGTTATAAATAACTTTCAAACAACAAGATATATATAGTTATTAATTTAGGTGAGTTGCTTACTATTTGGTAGGTAAACATTGGGTACAGAGAACTATGTCAAAGGGAGAATTAAATTGTTCCTGTAAGTATATATACCACTGGACGTGGATGGGTGAGCGGGTGGGTCAAAACCCACCTGGGGTTGTCACCAGGTGTTTTTATCAGGCAGGAAGTGATACGAAAGGGTAGGCTGGACTCTTGAGTAAAAACTTAAAGCATTAATTCAGTACCTTTGTGGAATTCCTATTTATTAATGTTATTTGTTTCTTTTCATGTCCTGGAAAAAGATATTTTGCTTATTTTGCAGCCAAATATTGCCGTTTGTTTGTTCTGTTTATCAGCACTTTGCACAGCTAAAACATTCCTGATATGAAAGCTATCTCCTCCTTTACTTCTGGAACCAGAACCGCGAACCAAAATTTTTACATCTGTTCTTAGTTCCGGTTCTTTTGTCATGAACTGATAGAACCGAGAACCGACTTCAATCCATCCCTACTTTTACTAAGAAACTGCTGTAAAATCTGCTGAGTAGGAGTTCCAACCTGCCATGTCAGTCAACATACTTAATCCAAGAAGACAATTACAATAATAGTAGCCACTCGACATATTATCAAAAATAATGGTAGTAGCCACTCTATATATTGTCAATTAATGGTAGTAGCCGATCTATCTATTGTCAATTAATGGTAGTAGCCGATCTATCTATTGCATGTGTATTTTTGTTGTATGATTTTTTGTCAGCCACCATAGAGTTTTTTTTAAGCTGTGACATATATTTGGTTTAAGATCCAAAAGTCATGCAATTTATAAAATAAAAATGATATCCTGTCACAAAGTTAAATCCAGTCCATCGCGCCATTTACGACCTGCCTCACTTATTCTCTTTATACTAGCCAATCCCTCCGTGCAAAAATGCATAGGACACTCTGTAATTATGTGATCCATTATTTGGATACACTCCCCATTATCACATGACTGATCTTGTGTCAATCCCCATTTATACTTCCTGTAGTTACATCTGCTCACGCCAGTTCGGAACAGATTCAAAAGTGTCCATTCCCTCCGAAGGAGGTTCATTCCACCAACAGGTATTGATGTAGTTGGAATGAATAAGGAATTTATTGCGTCCATCAAAACTGTTCCATGCTATGACCCAGCTAGTATTGGACGAAAAATTTGAACTGCTCAATTGGGAAGCAGTACGTAGAGGCGGGTTTCGAGATTTTAAGTGGCCGTTCTGACGAGGGATATCCTGGGTAATGGGGAGGTGTGGGGCATTCAAGATATTATTGAATTCTTTATGTAGTGCCTCCTGACGACTTATCTCTGGAGGATCTATAATGCACCGGGAGCCAAGGAAGTTGAGTTGCCATGAGAATACCACTAATAGGCTTTATTAAGTTGGACATGAATCACTTTTGTATTAGCCATACGGGAGCACTGTATTCAGCAGCAGAATATACCAGAGACAAAGCGGTTGTGCGCAGGACGTTTGCGTTGGCTCCCCAAGTTGTTCCAGCAGTATGATGTAGTACATTTGCACTGGTTTTAATTTTAGCTGCTGTTTTTTTAATATGGGTTTTAAACGTCAGCGATCGAGCTATCGTTACTCTCAGGTACTGTGGAGATCATTATGATGGAGTTTTACACCATTTAGAAAGATGTTCAGTTTTCGATTAGCTAGTCGTTACTTAGGTGGAAGCAGGATACTTCGGTTTTTGATGGGTTTAGGATTTAGCTTCCAGGTTCTAAAATATCCTTCGAGGGCTTCAAGGTCACTTGTGAGTGTTTCTTTAGTAGCTATGAAGTCCTTATGTTGGTAAGCCAAATCAATATCATCTGGAAGTGGTAAGCTAAAGCGTCGGATGTGGGAATAATTCATAAAATAACTAACTATGATTTCATAACAACAACGTGTTCAAACGTCAATAAAGTATTTATAAATAATGAATCCTATTTTAGTAAAAATTTAACTTCACAAAAGGTTACCTACAGTAGCCACGGAATATCTTGAGCTGTCGAAATCGTTACTTTTCAAATGCTTGGTGGTTAGTGGAGGGGAGGGGTACGGCAAACGCATGCATGGCTTTGTACTAGCCTGACATGCAGCCGTTGGCTATCGCTGCTGATCAGCTGATCGCTGCTTTCTTTTTGTATCGAAAGCGTTTGTTATTGCATTATTATTAAGTTCAATAATTTTGTTTATATCATTAGTTGTTATGTTTAGCCACAGATGTTATAATTTAAATATTAATTTAATTAGAACAGCGGTCTATCGTTACAAAATTAAATTTAATATTGTTCACAAAGGTATTCACAAGTATGTACGAGTATTTCCTAATATACAATTAAATTACGGACTGCTTACAGTAAAAACATAACTGTATAGTAAGTACTCATTTATTAACATAACCTACATTCTGTATATTGACTAGTGTTTAATTATTTGGTATTCCATATGATTATTTGGTATTTCATTTTTCTTAATAAATATTAGAAAAAGATAATAGTAATATAATTAAATACCTATAGCTATAATATGATAGCACATTATAATACCAAGTAAGTAATATGATTATAAATACATATTATCAGTGATTAATAGGATGGGAGTTGTGTTATAAAAAAAGTAACTTATAGGCGTGGTGAGTTGATGTTTACAGCAATGTTAGTAGCACGCTAAACGCTGTTTATTGGTAGATATCAACCCTCCCCCCGACACTGACCGTGATGTAAGCCACAGCTCAAGATATCCCGTGCCTATTGTACTACTGCACACTAGGTGCAACTATCGCAGCGCTCTCTCCATCTAGTGGCCGTAAAGCAAAACAACATACCGCTGACCGGCAACCTTTACAATTATTGCTTGGTTCGACTAAACGCAGTACATTAATGCTTTTGGACTCAACTCCACTCGTACTTCCTGTATCTAGAATATAGGTCTCAAATATTAATGAATGTGCAAATATTTATTTCTACGTAGTACAATATTTATAAAAGCCTGTCGACATTTTGTAATTGTGATTGAGAAGTGTTACGAGTTTGCTGCTAGGTTTTAAAAGTCTAAAAGTCTTGTTGGGCTATTCAGTAGAGAATTACTTTAATTTTATATACAGTACTAAAAAGTAAAGTTTTATTTTACAAAAATTAGTTTAAAAGTGTGTCCCCCAGGGGTCTGTCCTCGGTCCCGTTCTGTTCCTCATATATATCAACGACTTATCTTCTTGCCTTGGGGATGGGACGGTGTGCCTATTTGCGGATGACACGTCCCTGACAGTGTCCGGCTCCACAAGGGAAGACCTTGAAATGAATACTTTTGTTCAATCTAATAGCCTCTTGCAGTGGTTTGATGAAAATTTTCTTAAATTGAATACAGGAAAAACTCATTTCTTGAACTTTTCAATCAGAAATAACGAGGAAAATCAGTTTAAGTTACTTTTGGGCGATGTTGAGCTAGAAGCTACTCACCAAACTAAATTTTTAGGCTTAACCTTAGACGACAATGTTTGTTTCCATGCCCATATTGACATTGTCTGCAGTAGAGTGAGTTCATCAGTATTTTTATTACGACAGCTTTCAAAGATCGCAGGAATTGATGTTATGATGACTGCCTACTATGGCTCACTCTATCCTAACTTGGTGTATGCAGTGCCAATATGGGGATGTGAAAGCAAAAGAACTTTGTTTGTACTTCGTCTTCAAAAAAAGGCTGTTCGAGTGATTCATGGTTTGGATTACCGACAGTCTTGCAAAAACACATTCCGCTCATCAAGAATTTTAACTTTTCCCTCAATTTACAGATTAGAAACACTGACCTTTGTTAAAAATAATTTACACCTTTTTAACAGTCAAAAATCTCATTCATACTTACTTCGAAATATTTACACCATTAAAATTCCAGCTCATTCAAAAACCTTTTTTGAAAAACAATGTTTGTATAGTGCCATAAAGCTTTATAATCTTCTTCCTTTAAAGCTTAAGCTGGAAGTGAACCCTGCAGCGTTTAAGAAACAGCTCAAAAACGTCCTCATTGAGAAATGTTACTACAGTGTCCGGGAATGTTTCACTGATGGGTTTGCTGTCTAAGAGACAACTTTCATTTTACACTTTAAGTATTTAATTTAATTAATGTTAATTAAATTTTTTTATGAATCATTTGACTGTATAATTTATATATTTAGATGTAAGTTTATATTGACATGGCTAATGCATGTAATTGTCTGTTGGCTAAATAAACGATTTATTGAGTTATTGAGTTAAAAGCGATTAAATCAGTTTTAATAAATATATTTGCTGACATTTAATGGACAAGTGTTCTATTCTAATTCTGTTCCTACTACTCAACTCCTTACTTGTGTTCATATTTATTCGTTCTCTCTTGTATACTATCTCAGAGAGGACTATATTGCCGACGTAGCTCAGTTGCCAAGGCTTAGTCCAAGGTTCGAATCATCAACTGAGCTAACGGTCGGTTCTTCATGTACGTACACGCCTGCAGACACATGTAAACTGGTGAGTGATTTTTTTAAATTTAAACTTTATTTTACATAATAGTTAAATTAAAAACATATTCTTCACAAAATAAAAAAACTACTTTTTAAGTAATTATTATAATTTATTTTTAATTTAAATTATAATATAATTTATTGTTACACATTTCTTTGTTTATAATTTTATGATTTTTAACTGATTATTGAATACATAATGTATAAATAGGAAAGTGATTTGTCAACAAGACCGTTCAATCATAGCCTTGATGAAGCAAAGGTCTTTAATCCTCGAGGGAAATCAACTCTTGGAAAACCAGTCCACTTTTTACCTCTTGTTTTTTACAAATATATAACATTTATCACGATATATAAACCTGGATTCTTTTATAAAGGCCTAGTTCATTTACGAATTTTTTTCTTTAAATTTTTGTTTTTCATACTGTATACAATTAATAATCAGAATTTATATTAGAATTTTTAATATTTGTGAGTGCAATGTATATATTACTACTAAACAACCTAACCAAATCTCAGGTTTAATAACAATTGATTTACAGGCATTTTTGTATTAATCTCGATCAAAGCCAAAAACTATTAACTGCAATTAATTAACTACATCGTGAAATATTTTAACGGTCCGTAATTGGGAGTTAAAGTAGAAAAATACCAAAGTGAACTTACTCCCCAAAAATACCAAAGTGATCTTACTCCCCAAAAATACCAAAGTGATCTTACTCCCTAAAAATACCAAAGTGATCTTACTCCCCAAAAATACTAAAGTGATCTTACTCCCCAAAAATACTAAAGTGATCTTACTCCCCAAAAATACCAAAGTGATCTTACTCCCCAAAAATACTAAAGTGATCTTATTCACCAAAAATACCAAAGTGATCTTACTCCCCAAAAATACCAAAGTGATCTTACTCCCCAAAAATACCAAAGTGATCTTACTCCCCAAAAATACCAAAGTGATCTTACTCCCCAAAAATACCAAAGTGATCTTACTCCCCAAAAATACCAAAGTGATCTTACTCCCCAAAAATACCAAAGTGATCTTACTCCCCAAAAATACCAAAGTGATCTTACTCCCCAAAAATACGAAAGTGATCTTACTCCCCAAAAATTATGGACTAAATATCGAGGTTTTTCCTGATAGAAAACTACCAATGCTTACTATTCGTTGTAAAGTTATTGTAAGTGTTTTTGGGAAAGCATTTTATCTACTTAACAGTTTATTTATGTTGTCTCTTGCAAATTATTAATAATATAATAAACTGAAGATTAACAGTAAACCAAAATGTCTATACAAAATGTATACATATTATAATTATAATAGGTCTAATCGGAAAGATGGGTTAAAAAACATGAAAATATTTATTTAGAAAATTAAAAATATTGTTATAATGGTTTTACTCAATGAAAAGTTACCTTAGCTTTTAAGGAGATTCAAAACTATTTATATTTAAAGTAAATTGAATGAAACTTAATGGGAAATATTCTGAGCATGTTGTCAGGTATAAGTCCTCGAAATAAAATAAAATATATTTATGTTAAAATTATTATTTTATTACAGCTTGAATAGTTTTATTTAGTTTGTGTGTAATTTAAATGTAACATGTTTATAGTGATCCTTAAACTTCTTATCATACAACAAATATTATCAGCTACTGCTGCCGAGAACTGTAAAGTGAAAATAAGAAACGAAACATTATATCTCATTTTGCTTAAAATATGAACACGTAAAAAGCGTTTGTGCTGTTATTAATACTGTACTATCGCAGTTTTTTTTTTCTTTTTTTTAATTTATAACATTTTATGTACGTCAACCATTTCAACAAAAGACTAATAAAAGAGTAGTGGATCAAAGAACAACAAACACACGAGGACTGGTGGCCCCAGAGAATACGAACAAATGTGTTATGTTGGCCATTTACTTTTGGTATAATGGAATAGACTTTCGAGAATACGCTCAGTAGAATTTCCGGGCATATTATCAACTATTTATATCAACGTTAATGTATTAGTTTGTTTGATACAGTAAAACGTACACATAATAAAAATAGATAACAGTATTAGTTTGGCATGGGAAAACGGTGTACTGAAGAGTTTAAGACACCTATATTATTTGAGAGACGAAATTAGATTCCTACTCCAAAGAAACATGAAAATTTGGTTGATTCTAACTAAAATTTTCTTGACGAACAAAACAAATAAAGCTCAAAGGTTCCTATTTGAAGAGATTAACCTTACGAAATCAACGTTTCATAGTCTATTCTACCCTACACATCCATTACAATTTATCCCCTCCAGCTATATGTGGAATGCGGATATGCCTCTGGTGCTCGTTACAAGACATATAAGTGAAGATTTGAGTTCTTTAACGCTTCAAATGTTTTTGAAAACTAACACAAAGTTTCGATATAACTCATGTCATCTTGTGCTACTTGCTTTGTCCCCCATACCTAGCGGAGATCAAACTCTGTTGCATAAGTTGAAGTTTATACTATTCGATCATTTTTGTGTGTGCATTGTTGATTTATAACGTTTTATTTTTGTTCTTTATATTATATGATTTTGTCATCATTGTGTGTACTTTAATAGTTTGTAAGAAGACATGACTTTGTAATAAGTCTATCGTAACCAATAACCATGTGGCTTCTTAAGGGTGTTCACGTTGATATGGGTTAGTTGAGCTGTAAAAATAAAAATAGTTTTCTATATAGGACAAGGTAGTAGCCCTTGGAGACGACTGGAGTCTCAAACCTGTCGAAACATAGTATTATTTTTTATACATTTAAAGCGTTGAAAATCTCCATCAAATTTATCAATAAAAACAATAAAAAAGGAACAGATAACGTTTAAACAACAATTAAGTTCTTTATATTTGTTCCATGACTATCCGGGAAGCATGAAAGACTATCTCATATATGATTTGTATACTGTAAATGTATTTGTTCGTCGATGAATCTACGTAGCCCTTTACATCATTGAACATATTTTCTTTCCTAATCCATAAAACGTGTTAAAGCTACTTGCACAGCTAACTTATAAACCATATTATAATTGGTTGCATGTAAAGGGGTTATAAATTTTTGATTGACTCTACATATACATCAAACACTGATAATGAACTTAATTCCTATCATTAAATTAAGTTTTTTATTTATTTTTTTTCATATCCCTTAATATCACATTTTGAAATTCTCCATTGCTATTATTGTAAAATAAATAACCAAAACGATACTTTGCCAAATTTATTTTTAGCAATGATCATATTTATAGGGATATTTGAAAGGGCCAATATTTACCTTAATATATTTTATAGAGGTTGAATACGTTAAATAAAGGGAAGTCTCTTTAACAAAGATAAATGTGTTGAGAGATAAGAGGTGTAGCCACTAATGACCTTCCCTGTTTCTACTTCCTGAAAGTCGTAAATATCTGTTTTTGTTAATTTTACGATTGCAGCCCCAAAAGTTTTTTCCTCATATGCCTTAAACTGTAATATATTGCTGTGGACTTTAGTTGAGAACTACAATTTTAATGTTTTTAGGCTATCCATTTATTCAAAATTGTATTGAAGTACAGCATTTTTTTAATAAAAAATCCAATTACAAACGTGGCTATTAGTTAAAAAATAATATAATTAGGTAAAGTTACCTGTGTTATTTTTTATCTTTTAAATGACGTCATCCATTTTCATACTTCACCAATAACATCGATCATGGCATTAAGATACCATTCAATACGAATTCAACATCAATGGTCAAGGTAACCATTTTAATTTATATATTCTCACGATTTCCCTGTCCTTACATCAGTGTTTATTTACTTAAAACACAGTTATGTTAACTATTTGGAAGGTAATTAATATTTAAGTTCATCACCTGCACTTATTCTTTATTACATTTTCCATGTCATACATTTCAAACCTTGAATATCCATTTTAAAGAATATTAATACATATCCAACATAATACAAACTGATATTTAGGAGTAACTTGGTAGATTTTAATTCGAAACGAATTCAAGAGACGGAAGGTTTTGGAGAATCTTAAGAAAATTTAAATTGGAATTATTGACAATGCAATCTTAATAAAGAACGAAAGATTCAGCGATGTCGAAAAATGGTTCTTCATTGAGTTAGGACAAGTTAGAACATCAGTAGAAACAGCGATGAAATAATGTACATATTGTACTATCTAACTTCCAAAACTAATATATGATTGTATACACCTTACCTTTATTTTATGCGTAGTTATGTGGCATTCTTTTTAGAAATACAATTAAAATATTGTATCCTTTGGTCACGATATATATAAAGAATTTTCATTCTTTATTCATTGAATATTGTTTATTTTTCTCACTATTAAGATAAAGTTGTTACTGATTTTTAAACCATTCTATTACAGCCATTTATATAGTCCTATAACTATTGTGTGTATTAACTCGGGAAGCGTCAACCCTCGGTGGCACGACCTGACAGGATCACCCCACTTAAGATACCAACTAGGCTTTTCACAGTCCTTAAACTGTACCACAATACAGCCACTAATCACAGTGTAGACTCGAGTTTTAGTTGGATTTTCAGGGACTTTATTTTACTTACAAACCCATCGACCTAAATGCACCGTCCATCGAAATATTATCTAAGTTATGAGAATTTCCGTTGTTTATTGTAGGCTTTGATAATGATATAAACTACAAAATGGCACCTAACAGTTTAATTTATATCCAAGTAATAAATAGTGTACAAACAATAAGTATGTAAACAATCCCACCTGGTAAAACTATTATTTCTCATGTTCAGCATAAAAACAAATCCTGTAAACTGTAACAAAATTGAAAATACTAATTTTTAAAAAGTTTGGCTCTTAAATATCACTTGAAAAATAAGTTTTTAGATTTATCGCTAACGGAACGGTTTTTTGCTGTTGAAATCACCATCCTAAAGAAATAATATAAACTCATATTTCGTCACTTTTTCAACAAGAAATCCTATTTGCAGAGTGTCTAGAATATGTCTAAAATAGTTACACATTTCTATAATGGGAATATCCGAGGTAAGATTTATAGTTAATATACTTATTAACCTTAGTCCAAACTATTACAAGGTTAATTATTTTTAACAACGAGGGTACTTGCTTTCTTATTTTTTCAAAATATGTTAGTACCCTTACAATTTCAACTTTACAGTTGCAATAAAAGTGAAAAGTTATTTACAAACAAGATAAAACATTCTTGGGACATGTCTTTTACAGTAAACCAAAGTATTGATGGATATAAAGATGTTAATACTACTATCAATGATTATTGATTGGTGCAAACAGAAAACATGTATAAGTGCATTGATATTGACTAAATCACTCACCCATTCACGTACAGTCGTGTCGACCTAAATAACGAAAGGTAAAAAACAGGAATTATTTTTAATATGAAAATAACTGTAATAAAATCATACTCTTATATCTTGAAAAATATTGTAAAAATAATATTTAAATACCCTATTTAATAGTCCCTTCAGACTGAAACAGGTTAAAGAAATGTATTATTAACAAATTATTTGTTTATTGTACCTCACATGAAATATTCTGATGTATTATAGGGATCTACTGATATATTAAATATTTTCAAATCCTCACCAAGAATAAAATTCAAAAATAGAATACAAGAATCGTAAAGACCAATATTCTGTAAATTTACCTATGAATTCTGGTAATAAATTATTATTATTATTGTCATAATATTGTACTACGAATGTTTTGTTTAGTCAACTTTGCCAGGAAAATGTTAAATTAAATAAAACATAATACTTAAAAAATAACTTATTTAAGTTTGAAGATAAAATTACAAACAAATATCACAAATTAATTATTTAACAGTGCTTCTAAAACCATTGGTTTTTTTATTAATTAAATAATTAAATTAAATTTAACTTTGCTTCTATGTATTTTTTTCTAAAAATATTTTGCATTATTATTTTACTGCTTAAGTGTGATATAGTTAAAATAATCTAAAATTTGTATTCTTTAGTAGCACTCGCGACTTTATAAACTATCTACGTGCATGTCACCGTTTTATAAAAAGTTAAATTTAAGAAAGCTAATTTAAATGTTGTAAGAAAGGGCAAAAGTTGTTAAATTGGTTTGTGTAGTAACAGGAATACAAATCATCACTTTTACAAATGTCTAACTGTAAACACGGTTTTAAATTAAACATAATGTTACCAATGCCTAACAAAGAAAAGTAAAATGTAAAAAAAGACAATATATTTTGTTCTATGTAACCACATCATACTCTGCACGGTACAAGACAAGTGTGGTAGAGTTTAAGGAATCTATAAACCTGTCCTTGCCAGTTGTTATTTTATGAAGTCATACAGTTCATAAATACGTCACTTAGGATATATTATATACGAAATATCAATTTTATATAGACATAAAGTAATTAATGAAGAGAAAGAACTCGAGTATACTACTCTACTTATTGTTATCGTGACTTATATGATTTTTTTATGTTATATTTAAAGTGCAGTTTCTAGGTTAGTTCAATCTTATACCCTATGACTTAATTATTAATCAAATCACACAAAAATTTTCATCATTCATATTTTATGTTTAACATGTCTGTTACTATTGTTATCAAGAACAAACAATACTCTGGTAAATATACTCAGGTACGTATTTTGTATTGAAATACACTTTACACTTGCCTTAGTAATTTACATATGGAAAAACTTCAAGCATACAATGTCATGTGGATCTTTTAGTTACATTGTAAAGTGCATTCAAAGATCGAAAGTAAAGTCTTTATAACCACATTTTTTCCATAAATTAACGTGCGATATGTCTAACTCTAATTACATGACTATGTGGTATTTTCTATTTGGTTTTATAAATATAAAATTAAGAGTTAAATAATATAAATATCTTAGTTGACACAATAATTCATTATCAACATAGAGGATATATTTCAAGCTATCCACTAATAACACTAAGATGACTTGTCACCTGGTAGTAGTAATATTCCAACTTAACCTATTACCCTTTGACTCCACTGCCTCTGTCCTCTGATAATCCTTATAAATGGGTCTGTTAATAGCTTTGGAGGTAACTAGTTAACTAAGTTTGGTGATTGTATTTCAGTTGAGTATGTGCTTGTATAACTAAAATATTAATGTGAGGCATAAATTCCTATTTAGCGTGTAATTTGAAATAATAACCGATATAGGGAAATTATTTCATATAGAATTAATGGCATCAATACCGTCTGAATTGCTTACTACATAGACTTGCAAAAAATATATACACAAATCATGATACTATGACATATGGTGGTATTTTAATGAACCTGTTATTTCTATAGTTGATCCTAATAAAACCAACATGGGGTACACTCAACGGTTACCATCGATATGAATACTACTAGAGAAGTCTATGGAGTAGTACCAGTACGGATGTTGTGAGTATCAGGCTTGTCATTTTTTTGGAAATTAGATTATACCAAGTGATTCGGATTCCCCGTAGGTCGTTTAGGAGTTGCTCTGGTTACTGGGCTAAAGGGTGTTTTCTAAGGAACAGTCTACTTTAGTTAGTAACAATGCCTACACTCATTCACCTACATCTCTATGATCGGTGTCTTGATATTTAATTTATGTGTTGTTATTATTATTTGTTATTATTAGTTATCGGAGGGTGCTTAAATAATATACTGTTTATTTCTATGTATGATGCATCACATAATCTTTTAAACTGTGGATTAAATAGAAAATGGTTACAACTTATTGTAACAGTGTGACATATTGGTTTTTATTCAAAACCAAACTTTTATTTCATAAGCAATATAAGATATTACCAAACTATTATTATTTATTTGTATTACAAAAAAACCATTTTTAAATATTTAACTACAAATCATTAAAATCACCCCATTTTATTTTATAAATAATTTAAAAAGCAAATCAGTATTTACCTTTAGACACAAAGCCTTTAGCATTTGAAATATAAATTTTTAAATTAAAATATAAAGTATATCCATTACAACTTGACAGTTAAATCAGTTATTTAACAATGAGCCATGAATCATAATCAGTTGTTTGAGTTATTGATAAATAACAGACACAAGCGTCACAAATTGTACTGTGACGTTTAGACATCAAACTATTTAAGGGCCCCCCTCCGTTTATCTTCTTTAGGTTTAAAACTACTGATTTTAAAAGACTTCTTTATTACTGGATAATTATTTGCATAATCGAGATTTTTTGTTGACACGATGAATTATCTTTTTTACTATCAGATATTTTTTTACATTGTGAAACAAATTTCTCATACAGTACCATATTGATAAAAGTGTTTATCGTTAATAATAAGTTAATCTATGAAATATTGAAATGTTAACTGTAAAAATGAGGATTTCAGAATTGTTTACAATCATCAACCTGTTGCACATATATAAGGATGTAAACAATGTTGTACAATGCTTGAAACTTGTAAAGGTACAGTTAAAATCGATTTAGTATAAATTTTGAATTGTAAAAATTATTCATTAGAAAGACATTTATCGTCAAGATACGGGCAAATATGAGGAGCGAATGAGTGTGATGAGTGTATATGAATGAGTGTAGTCATTGTTACTAAGGGTTTACTAGGGTTTACTCAGTCTCGGAAAGAATAACTAGCCCAAAAGCCAGGAAACTTAAGGGACCTTTACGTCGAATCCGAACCAAGTAGTATTGGCCTGATTTTCAGCTAGCTGACAAAAGCCTGACACTAAATTCTCTTTCCTACACTACATCTGAACTTTGACTACCATCCAACATGGACACCCCAGACTTCTCTAGGAAAATTCAAGTGGACTGCAACCATTGACCGGCACTGAACATATCTACAATCTCCTGAACACTTTGTCCCTAAATACAGTACCTGGGTTACAGCACTAGCCACTAATGCTGACCGATGATTCAGAAACCAAACTCGGACCCCTCTTAATGTTTAGCATGACACGCATTATTTGTACCATTAAATTATGTCTGAATTAACTAATATATCTATCAGTTTCCATACGAATCTACAGCTAAAACTGTTATTTTTATGAACTAAAATAATTGAATGTAGCTAAAATGTAACCTATTTTGTATATAAAAATTAAGCATATTTAAATTATGAATTATAAATCCTTAAATAAATGTCTGAGCATCTATACCATAATGTATAAAAAAACTATACAAATGCTTATAAAAAACTAAATCACTTCCTCTACATCGGAAATCAAAATACATACTTAAATGTATATGCAAGTAGCCAATCTCAGTACACGTCTATTTTCTTTATGGAAACAGTATTTTCTCTGTGACTTCTGGTATGTATGACACCAAGATCCAATATAAGTGTCAATATTTCCGATATTGCTCACCGAACTGAATTGTATCTCATGAAATATGATATTATGTAATTGTTTATGGATAGTTGTATTTAATAATTCTACTACTTTATCCATATTGTCATGGTTCAAACAGTTCAAACAAAAAGTTGAACTTTGGGTTGTACAGTAATAAAATGTTATACAGATTTAATTGCATTCCACCACATTTAAAAAGAAAAACTATAAAGTCTATCAATTAATTTTTATTTACATAGCGACATTTCAAATATCACTATAAATTTATATATAAATCTGTAATTAAACCCGTTAATATCTGGTAATGCTAGGAAACAAACAAAATACACGTACAGTAGTAATGACCCACCTGCCCATCCATACACGTACAATGGTACTGACCCACCCACCCACCTATACACGTACAGTGGCATTGACCCACCCACCCGCCCATATATAAACTAATAACTTTGAAACAGAAGCATTAAACATTAATGATTGTATCAAATAACAAAGACATTTACTGTATGCTATAACGATTATAAAATGTATGAATGGACTAGAAATTAGAATATAAAGTAAATTGTCCTGTTATGAAAAAGTTTATTTACAAAAACTAAATACAGAAAAGAATTCTTTTTATACAACACTTAATATATGTCCGCATTTACTATTGGCCCACGCGTAGATCAGAGAAATGTTATCGGCCTAATTGTTTTATGAATAAATACACTTTAATTACTTATTATAATGTTTAAATGTGATTTCTTTTACATATTAAAAAAAACATAAATGTACAAGATAATGATTATTTTACCAAACTGTTACTTTCATTCTCAGGAAAATATCTGAATACAAACAAGATAGTTAATTTTCTTAAGTAATTTTGCTTGTCTGGGTGACATACAATGTCTGTAAAGTTAGTGTTATGGATCTGTTATTTCACCGGGCGATGTTAGGGATAGTAAGCCTCTCTAACACAACCTGGAGACCAACGGTTAAGGATGACTTCGAACCATCTCCAGAAACGGCGGACTGCGGGATAGGACGGGATCGCTGAGACGGTTACCCACCCAAGGCACAGCCACACTCGATGTTGCTAAGCACCGTTATCAAGCGATAACGTCAGAATCCTTAGGTAAATGCCACTGGCCTCTTATTGTTATTCTATGTAGAAGAAGTAAAAATATCAAAAGAACAAAATAACAAATGCATAAGGACATTTGTATTCAATTTCATATAGTCAAGCATAATGAGATCTTAATAATCGATTTCCCAACTGATTATGAGTATCCACTCACTCTTCGCCCTTGTCCTTGTTGTTCGTGTATCATTTAATATTTAACCTGTAATATATCGACGGGTCATTTCATATTCAGTCAGTAAGCAGCGTGGAAAGTGTTATACTGTTGAATTATATTGGTTACTAAGGGAATTTGAATTCTCAATCGATCTTAGTTCTTAGTAGCGTAATTATGTCGTTGAGTAAAGTCCCTTCATTTTTTTTACTTAGAAATATTAATAAGATTTTAATGTACATTTGTTTTTATGTTCTTAACAGGAAAAATTTAAAATAGTAAAATAGTGGAATAACATTGTTCTTTTTTGTAATAATATTTTAATGAATATACAAGTATAAATGTAAAGATAATGTTTCCCCTATAAACAGTATGAAAATAACAACTGTTTAGCTAAGCAATTGTTTTGTGTAAACAAACTATAAATACAATATTGTAACAATACTTTATTATGGTTGTGGTTCACGTAATGCATGTAACAAGATCCTGACAAGAACTTTTCATGGTGTATAGACGTTTTATATGTTAGCAGTGATTACCATATTTATATTAAATAATCTCACAAAATGTAACTTTTTTACTGTCTAGGTTGATTCCAACAGATCTTACTCACCAAGAGTTTTCGTTTCTATTTTATGACATTTATTTGATATTTTCAATTCAGATTTCATTACGCATTTAGTATATCAACTATGCAGTGTATCCTACAACATTTAGTATACCAACGATGCAGTGTATCCTACAACATTTAGTATACCAACGATGCAGTGTATCCTACAACATTTAGTATATCAACGATGCAGTGTATCCTACAACATTTAGTATACCAACAATGCAGTGTATCATACAAAATTTAGTATATCAATGACGTAGTGTATCCTACAACATTTAGTATATCAGCGATGCAGTGGATTCTACAACATTTAGTATATCAACGATGCAGTGTATCCTACAGCATTTAGTATATCAACGATGCAGTGTATCCTACAGCATTTAGTATATCAACGATGCAGTGGATCTTACAACATTTAGTGTATCAATGATGCAGTGGATCCTACAGCATTTAGTATATCAACGATGCAGTGCATCCTACAGCATTTAGTATATCAGTGATGCAGTGTATCCTACAACATTTAGTATATCAGCGATGCAGTGTATCCTACAACATTTAATATATCAATGATGCAATGTATCCTACAACATTTAGTATACCAACAATGCAGTGAATCCTACAAAATTTAGTATATAAACGATGCAGTGTATCCTACAACATTTTGTATATCAGCGATACAGTGTATCCTACAACATTTAGTATATTAGCGATGCAGTGTATCCTACAACATTTAGTATATCAACGATGCAATGTATCCTACAACATTTAGTATATCAACGATGCAGTGTATCCTACAACATTTAGTATATCAACGATGCAATGTATCCTACAACATTTAGTATATCAACGATGCAGTGTATCCTAAAACATTTGAAGTAAAAGGCAAAGGTACACAGCGTCTCACTGTACTGTACATGAACCACTTATGTAAGGGTACACGGTGAGTAGTACATCCAATTCTACCGTGCAATTTTTTCTTAATACCACTACTACCTGTCCAACAAGCGTTTTAAGTGCAAATAACAACGAGATATGACATGCAGTTTTTCAGGTTCCTTTTTTATTGACTTCAATTAATATTGTTATTCTTTTCCACTAGGTAACATAAAATTTACAAAATGGATTTAAACATTTGAGATTAGTTTACTGTAAACAGGTAACATACACGTTTTGTTCAAGTCGTTTCTCGGGATATTAACCTATTGCATCGCCCGGAACCTGATGTGATTCGTTACGCCTCTATCGGTAAATTATCGATCACCTAACTGCCAGCTGGGTCCAAGGTAACGACGTGTTGAGCTTACAAATGTGACAGTGAAGGTGCTACTACCTACTCACCTACACATCTCTCAGTCAACGCAACACTAGGTAAGTCGTTGATAATATTGTGTAAAAATAGCAACTCGATTTTAACTCACCAATAACAAAGGCGGAGTAAAAACCTAAATATAATACCCAGGACAAAACCAAACAAATTTAAAATGATAAACTAAGTAAAGTTGGTTGTACATTTTATTTTTTTTAAATAAAATCTTGATATAAAAACTTTATTATACATATATACTACTGAGCAGTAATAAAAAATAATAATTTACTTATTTACGATGTTCTTCTATTATTCTACAACGCTTTGCAGTTTTAAACTGATCTATTATTTTAGTTAGCACTGTATACAGAATTTTCGTTCTGTGAATGTAAGCGGGCTCACTGCTCTACCCCCACCACAGTTCAGTATGGGACTCAGTGCTCTCCATCTGCCTAGTCTTGAAAGCAATGATAAACTGTTTCAAATGTAAGTTGAACTGTTGCTAAAGTAACTTTGTCAGTATTAAGTTTGCAGGTTAAGAAACATCTCAGGACAGTTTATGATCCATAAACGGTTAATTACAGAGGCCCAAAGAAGGAACCTACAGTATATTTGTTACTGATTTTCGCAACATAAAGATTTCCTAAACGATTTCATAAAATAAAATTCGTTAGCCTAGTGAAATACATTTTAGATTTAGAATACCTTAATAGTATCTTAGTTTAAATATAGTTGAGTTTTTGGAATGTTTTTGTGTTCTTTTCATTATTCATTGTTTTTATGTTCTCAAATATTTTATTATATTTATTTATTATATTTATTGATATATTATATTTATTATTATTATGTATTTATTATAAACATTCATTTATGTTTACTCTATGTAAAAATGTGTCTCAGTATAAAATGTACTCATAGAGTCACTGATGTTGCAGGTGGCGATGTACTAAGTGCTTTTATATACATAATGCTAGACTCAAACTTCTATGTTAGTATTTCTTAGTTATATTGTGCAACTGGCCACGCTACTGGACAAAGTGGTCAGTCTTATTTTCTCACAATTTGTATGATTGTATTTTGATATTTTTTATGGGAAATAAAATTCATTTATTCATTTATTTAAACATCTCAATAAATTTTAAATATATTACTTGTACCGTGATGAACAGTTAAGTCCGATGGCTTTAAATTATTCCTTTCTGTACCATTTTTCCAAAATTAGTTACTGTCATAGTTCCAGATTTTCGAATAATTTCGTATATTTTCACTAATATACTATTATTTCAACCATCCCGTGAGGGATCCAATTAGAGTAATTCACATCAATGACTGTAACCCAGGCTCAACGTCATATTTTACGCACAATGAAAGCTTTCTAGTTGCCTACATTTTTACTACAGTGAAGACCATTACAATAACTGATCATGTAAATGTAATGATATTGATATTTCCCTAATTAGATGTGACTTGACAACGAATAACCTCGACTACAGTTAGTTGACCTCACCTCAATTACCCCTGTCCGTTGTCAAGCTCATGGTTCGATGTGCATGTCTCCCCACCAACACGACACACTTGGAAACACTCATATAATTTTCACCAACCCATTTCCGTATTAAATTCTTATATGCTTGTTGACAATCAGCACGGACATGTCGTGGTGTTTTGCCATTATTACAGGCCAGTCTTCATGAGGCAACAACCCTTCAGCTTTCAGGTACGGTGGGTGAGTAGTCCCTTCAGTATATACTACAAACCCTTACCTATATAATAGAAAGTAAATAGTTTAAAATTAAAACCAATTCAATCACCTAATTTCTGTTAATATATTTAGATCATTACGTCAATAATAGATCGATATAGTAAAGAAATTGTTTAAATTATACTCAACGTTTAAATTAATAAAAATGTTATTACGTTTATGTACTGAGAAAAAATACTTTAGTTTTTACTTATTCATGATACAACACGTTTCAAAGTTACTAACATATGTTTATATTTATACAGCATTACTTGTAATCCGAACCACATAGTACTGGTCAGATTTTCAGCTAATTGACAAGCTTCTTGGTTAATGCTATATCTTACAAAACATCCGGACCCTGACTACCACCCAACATGGACACTCCTGACTTCACTAGTAGTATCCACACCGATAGTAAACATTAAGTGATATATATAATAAAATATAAAACTCTCTTTATGAATTAACAATATTTAAATTATCTATAATATTATATTTACTAAAAGATTATCTGATGATATTATCTAGTAGTTACTGACTAGATCTTCAATACGGTAAATTATTATAAAAGTATACTTCACTTAAATCAAAATGATAATGAATATTCTAGACTAGACATAATAAAACATACCAAAGAAATACTCAATCACAATAGTTTTTTAACTAAAGTTCTAATCGTTTATAAACAAAAAATAAAAGTAGCTTTATAAAAATTTCTCTTTTGTAAGCTATATTTTTATGACAATATTATTATTCAAATACCTAAAGAGGAGCCTACAGACAGTATCTGATAACACAAAAATAACTTTGATAAACCTCTTTCAATCCAATTTCACAGGGAAACCAATTTTACAATCCAAGTTTACTTGAACTCAAATTCCATTTCCAGTGTATTGACTCTTGTCACTTGGTTCCTGGCGTGTGACGGCACTTCCGAGCACAAGCGTCAATATTAATAATTGACTGTATGGGGTTGAATATCAAATAACCAGATACGGCTTGATTCCTCATATCATATTTAGTTTGAATATGTGTTTATTTTGTATGTTTGCTATTTCCATTTCAACTTTAACTGTTATTACTGGAAAAATATGTTTATTTCTACCAATCCACATTTATGGCATTTTAAAAAGAATTAAATTTCATCGAAGATTTACATTTAAAATCTTTTTTTTATTTTAGTACATTGAAATATTCACTCTTACATTATGTTAATTATTAATGTAAAAATATTATCAAACAGTTACTACTGTTGGTGAACATATAAAACATGCTCCAACATAGGCCTATAAGTTGAAAAAACTATGGAAACACTTTAACAACTTTGTATGACTTCACTTGTAAAAGTGAAATCTCGTACATCATCATGGTTACAAATGCCTACTTTTTGACGCCATTACCGATATTTTGTTTTCTTCAGGAGGACGGCTCATGGGGAATTGAACGAAAATCTTCAAAGTATGCCTATTTTCCATTGATAACTTAATAATTTAATTTTTTCGAATAATTGTGTTTTCCATAAAATGTAATTTTTTATCAGCAGAGTTTAGTTGAAAACGTGAAATCGCGGAGAAATAATACTCGTCAAATTAGTTACTTTGAAATGCAAACGACCGCTACTCTGGACTACATTAAATACCAAACTCGACCTAGGCTTACATTGAAGAGTTTCGTTCAACTCCTCAAGGGCCGTCCCCCTGAAAAGATAAAATGTTGCTAATGGCGTGAAATAGTAGGTTCTTTGTAACCATAACGATGTACAAGATTTCACTTTTGTCAGTGAAGTTATACAACACTTATGAAAGCGTTTCCATTTTTTTCCAACTTGTATAAAGAGCCAACAATGTGGTGTACGACTGTAACCCAACTACTTAGGGGCCAGGGGCTGAGGATATTGTTATACTATTAATGTAATTGTTATCATTATATTAACAGAAGTATTTAATACAAAGTATTATAGAAAAATGTTCAAGTCAACTAAATATTAATAAACTGAAATGTTCCATGCCAACTTAACTATTTTATTATTAAAATAATAGTGTGCATTATAAATAGCAAACTTTCTCTAATTAGTCAATAACATGAACTATGTCGTACTTAATTTTACTAACTATTAGCGAGGCCTATAAAATATTTGAGGTTACTTTTCCTAAAAGGTTTGTTGATTTATTATTGCTTTATTATATTATTTATTATCACATGGCCATTTGATAAATAGTTCGTAATTAATTATAGAGCTAAACAGCTGTAAATTACAATAATTACAAGAGTATTAATACAACTATTAAATTTTTTTGTGTTAAGATAAGTATTATTCCGGTGAATAAGTGATAAATGTTTTATATATCTATTTTTAGTTAAATAAAATAAATAATGAAAGAGTAGGTAGGAGTGGTAGAACCAAAGAGTTACAGTGCAGTTGTTCGTTAGTGGACCCATTCACAATTATTGGTTTTAAGATATAATTCTGAGCACCAACTCACTGACAATATTTGTATTCGCATATTAATAGCTAATCATCTAGTTGATAAATACTTTTCTATACTTAATACAAAATACAGTTTTTAAGATTGCAAATCTTATCATATATACTCCAAGTAAGAAGGGCACTGATAAATTCTTTCAGAAATCACGCGAGGTTGGGTTATATTTGATCCATATTTCATACCTCTGCCAACCTGAAGTAAGACTGAAATCCACTTCTGGAACTGATTCATTGTCTAGACAAGATCTGTCCGATCTCACAGTAGTACAAGTTATATGTTTTTCGATTTGATTCAACATTCGATTTATTACCAATCAGCGTATTACTTGTTGGTACATATTTAAAAAAAAGTGAAAAATCACATAATACAGTTAAATAATAAAAATAAAAATGTACAAACATTATGCTGATTTGATTCGAGGAACAACAATTTCCCATCATCCTACATAAGAATCTTTTCGTTGTGACTATTGAACTTTATAAATATTTAGATTACGTTGTGAGGTAGTTCTACGCTTTATAGTTTTTGAATAGTAAGCGTGTCCTGTATCGGGATTAATCACCTGACTCTCCTACCCATACGCGTATGTAGTATGACTCTCCCACCCATATCCGTATGTAGAATGAGATCCTCCTACCCATACATGTATGTAGAATGACTCTCCCACCCATACATGAACGTAGAATGAGACCCTTGCACCCATACACGTACGTAGAATGAGATCCTCCCACCCATTCACGTACGTACAGTGAGACCCTCCCATTCATACATGTACGTAGAATAAGACCCTTCCACCCATACACGTATGAAGAATGAGACTCCCCCACTCAAACACGAACGACGAATGAGACCCTTCCACCCATACACGTACGTAGAATGAGACCGTCCCACCCATATACGCACGTAGAATTAGACCCTCCCACCCATAAACGTATGTTGATTGTGTTTAAGTGGGAGACACATTATAAATATAGGGGGGTCTAGCTTCAACTTTCGCATATTTTTGAGGATTGTTTGTCAAGTCAATACAAGCAAATAATGTCAAATAACATGTGCCCTATCTCAATTCGTTTTCTGTCTGTGTCTCTATGTGTTTCTTTACAGAGATTTGAATATCTCAAAAACCGTTTGACATACAATACTGAATTTTCATAAGAATGTTTGTATTCCAAAGATACACTTCATATAATAAGGCTGAATGTATAAGATTATCAGTTTCAAAATGGCCGCTGTATAAAGATTTCAAATTCAAATATAAAATAATCTACACCATTTACAAACAAATTTTAAGATTTGTATTTGTAGACTATGTTACGTCAAATTCGACGATATGCCAATTTTAAAAATCGCTTGACAAGTAACTGAGAAAACTTATGTTTTGTATCTAAAAGCTGTGTTATCTTAGTACTCTTTATCCACATTATAATGCTTTATAACATAAAAATAAATGTTCTCTGTTTTTTGTCAATTGATCTTTTAAATTGGTATACCGACGAATTTGGCGTAACGTAGTCTAAAAATACAGTATTGTAATTTAACATTTTTTTTGTAAAATGTATAGTTTTTTGATATTTGACTTTGAAATTTTAAGACAGCCGCCATTTTTAAACTGCTAATGCTATACATTCAGCCTTTTTACATGAAGTGTATCTTTATAATATAAGCATTCTTTAGAAAATTCAGTATTATATGTAAAACGGTTTTTGAGATATTCAAATCTTTGTAATAAAACACATACAGATATACAGACAGAAAACGAATTGAGATAGGACACGTGTTATTAACTTGTATTGACCTGACAAAAAATCCTCTAAAATATGTGACAGTCGAAGCTGGACACCCTCTATAAGCCATTTTCCACTCTTTTTCTTTCGTTTATCAGTGTTTCTCCAAAACTATACGCCTAATTGACTTTAAAGTTTGTACATAGGTTTATATTAATCCTATAGGTTCTCCGACCTCAGGAATCCGTCTCATAGGCCTCCAAAATTCCCACACAGTATTCTCGTGGAGCTACATTAATTGAATGATGTATTTTATCAACAGCTGTTGAATAAAAACAAATTAAATAAATTTATCGTGGTAGGCTTAAGTTGATAGGCTAAACTAACAATATTTGAGTACAGTAGTAAATTATACCTGATATCTACTAGCTGATGAGCGGTTTTAAATTCACTCACTCACTCACTGGCATAAATATTGAACATTTCCCAGCGTCCTACCCCCATAAAGTGTATACTTGAATTGAAGCTCTCGGTCTGAAACCTCCAGGAAAATTCACAATCCACCTTTTTCACTCATTAACAAGATAGTGGCCTTTTTTACCCAAAAACTGCCCCAATGTATAGATTATATAATTAAACTCAATATTATGACCGACGAAGCGGGCGGCTACAGCTAGTTATACGAGAGGAATATGAAATTACATTAAACGTTTTACATCTTTGCTACCTTACAGTGATGTTCATGTTTCAGGTAATGCCTCAATCGTTATCAAAATTTCACCATAATAAAATGCACCTTTGCTATATTTTATATTCCTTCTAACCAGTATATATGTGGATCACAAGTATTTTAATCAATTTTTTATTAAAATTAAGAAAGAAAAATGTTTTACTGTATTTCAAACTATAGTTTCAACCGTTTAGAATCCCAAATAAAAATGAATACTCTCATTACAATTACAAATTATATACATTATTTTACTGAAATTCCCCTCTCAATCTCATAGTTGAATAAAACAACTTGTCCTTTCTCAGGAAATGAATACAAGAGCTTGACTTATCAAATCTATAAAAGTAATACCTCAGTTAATATTGAACCTTTTGTAAAATATGTAGCAAGAATAAAAATGATAGTTAAAATGTTTACAGCCATCAAAGAATAATGTTTTATCTAATTTATACACATATACGAGACATTACAAGATAATATATATTTTCTCGTCTTTCCTTACGTAGCAAGCTGTACATACCTGTCTGTGTGTGAGTTCGCGCGCACGCGCACGTGCGTGCGTGCGTGCGTGTGTGTGTGTGTGTGTGTGTGTGTGTGTGTGTGTGTGTGTGTGTGTGTGTGTGTGTGTGTGTGTGTGTGTGTGTGTGTGTGTGTGTGTGTTTTCGATATTGTCAAAGTCTTACAAACCTATAAGGAAATATTTATTTCATATTTGATGTAAGTAGTTTAGTTAATTCATTTACTATCAACACACCACACATAGGTAAATATGAATTTAAAATTATTTTATCAATACATGTAAGCGATGATCATCAGCTGATGTGGTACGGTGCTGATTGGGACCGAACTGAGAACCTTTAGCTTATGAAGATTGTCTTTAATCGACTACGTTAACAACCAAGTACAATTATAATCGTCACTTATTTTTACCATACATCATGTTTGTAATAATTACAATAATTAGAGACATTAGTGGGCCTTTTTGTTCATGTACCGTACTGATTTGTGTAAATATACATTTATTTATTTACATTACATACCATTACATACATTATATATTGCCTGTAACATGTCTCTCAGGAAGCCAAGACATGCTGAGAGAGCCGTGAGATATTTATGTAGGCAATATAAATGCAGTAGCTATATTGCGTTTTTCAGTTTACAGGCGCTTTACTTACTGTCGGTGTAGAACAGGGGTCGGTAACATGAGGCCCGCGGGCCGCTTGCGGCCCGCCTTGTGATAATTTGCGGCCCGTCACCTGGCCAAAAAATATTAAAACAATATACGTAAATACATTATACAAATAATACTAATCGGTTTCTAAACCTAAGTAACCAGCGAATGTAATCAACAACACGAATATATTTCCTATTCATTACGTAAAACAAAGGTAGAGGCGGCGAAGTGAAAGCAGCCAAACATTTGAAACGACTGTCTGTATCCCTATATCTCTCTCACTCTGCCTGATGTCGGTTGAGTCACTCTAGTTCGGAGAAGGTCGGTTGTCATCGGAACATTTCGGCCGGTCGAGTGGGAGGAGAAACTGGGTGCCGTCTACCATCAAGGACGTCGACCGTACCATTTCCGCCATTTTATTTCAGTTTCAGTACATTTCAGACAGTTAATGCGATACGATAGTGCGATAGTTAGTGCGATTTTAAATATTATAGAAAAATGGCTAGTTCAAGTAAGAAACGAAAAGTAAGTGACGAGTGTCGTATTTTCCAAAAACGTTGGACAGAGGCATACTTTTTTATTGATGTAAATCAAAAACCTATTTGTTTGGTATGCAATGAATCAGTTGCGGTAATGAAGGAGTACAACTTGAAGCGTCATTACGAAACGAAGCATGCTGCAAAATTTAATGTGTTTCAAGGCCAAGTTCGGAGTGATAAAGTCAGTGATTTAAAGAAAAAACTTAAAAATCAGCAGTTTTCATTCAAGAAACCAACAGTCGAGACAGAGGCCTGTGTTAAGGTTAGTTTTCTTGTAGCTGAAAAAATTGCAAAAAAATTAAAGCCCTTTGTAGATGCAGAGTTTATAAAAGAATGTATGGAATCTGCTGCTGAAATTCTCTGCCCAGCACAAAAACAGTTCGTTTTTAGCCTATCTGCATCTACTATTTCCAGGCGTATTGATGATATGGCAAATGATATTGACAGTTCTCTGGTGTATGAATGTTCTCAATCTGTATACTACTCAATTGCACTTGACGAAAGTACGGATGTGTCCGATACTGCACAGTTAGCCATTTTTGTTAGGGGAATCAATGATAATTTCAAAATAACTGAAGAGCTATTAACCTTACATCCAATGAAGGGGACTACAAAGGGCACAGATATGTTTCAATGTGTAATGGAAGTTCTCGAAAAATTCAAACTTGGTCTTGCAAACTTGGCAGGGATTGCCACAGATGGTTGTCCTTCCATGATTGGGAAAAACAATGGAGTTGTTGCATTGATTCAGAAAAATACAGGAGCCAATACCATCTTGTCCTACCATTGTATCATACATCAACATCATCTGAGTTCTAAGGCAGTAGGTTTAGAGAACGTAATGAACACTGTGATCAAAGTTGTAAACTTTATCAGATCTAATGGACTCAAGCATAGAGAATTCCAAAACTTCTTGTTTGAGATTAATTCAGATTATGAAGATGTAGCTTACTTTTATGATGTTCGTTGGCTTTCCCGTGGTAAAATGTTAGAGAGAGTTTTTGAATTAAAAGATCCAATTAAACAATTTTTGAAAAGCAAAAATAAACCTGTCTGTGAATTCGATGATCCTACTTGGGTAAGTGATTTAGCTTTCTGTGCAGACATTACAATACATCTCAACATTCTTATTAATAAAAAATTGCAAAGTCCAGGCAACTTCATTCACAATCTTTTTGACTGTGTCAAGTCATTCGAGTGCAAGATTGATCTGTGGACAAATCAACTAAAAAACTTTGACCTAACTCATTTTCAGAAGTCATCACAGTGTGAGGGTTATGATATGAATAAGTATGTTACTGCATTAAATAAACTGAATGATGAATTCAGTGCCCGGTACTCCGACTTCAGGAAAAATGAAAAACTACTTCAGTTGTTTGCTCGGCCGTTCAGCTTCAATGTCAGTGATGCGCCAGGAATCATGCAAATGGAACTTACTGACTTACAATGTAATTCAGAGTTGAAGGAAAAATATGATCTTGGCTTATTAGAATTTTATTCTAAGTATGTTGACAAGGATGATCTCCCTAATTTAAGAAATCATGCTTTAAAAATGATGAGTCTTTTTGGAAGTACATATTTGTGCGAAAAATTGTTTTCTCAAATGAACTATGTAAAAAATAAGACTCGTAGTAGGCTAACTGATAATCATCTGAATAATGTACTGAAAGTGTCAATTTCTAATATTAAACCAGATGTTGAGAAACTAGTAAAAATATGCATTGCCAAACTTCCCATTGAACATTTATATATTTACTATTGCATATTTATTTTCGAACTTTGATGTTGATTTGTTATCATTAATTTCATTATAAATTTTGTATTTTTTCCTGGTTCAAATTATTGTGTTCAAACAATGTGTAAATAAACATGTATTCATTTATTAATAACAGTATTTTTATTGTTAAATATTTGGGGCCTATATAGATAAATAAATAAATAAATATATATATATATTCTATTTATTACTAAACATCTTGCTCCATAAACAGTTTACATTTTTAAAATAAATATAGGCCTACATATGCATCAAACATATTAAAAATGTATATTATATTTTAAAGACATATGCGGCCCCAGAGCTCTTACGAAAACTATGATGTGGCCCTCAGAGCTTCTAAAGTTGCCGACCCCTGGTGTAGAACTTATATGTACCTGAGTTTAAAGGTTTTTTACTCCTATTCATATATATATATATATATATATATATATATATATATATATATATATATATATATATATATATATATATATAGTTATTTTATAACGTAAAGAAGAATGACAATAGTTTTAAAAGTTGAACAAACCATAGCAATAGAGAAAATATTACTAATTTCTGAACCCCTCTAAAAATAGGAATTGTTTTCCAAAGTTTATTTTAAAAATTAAAAAGAATAATACAAAGATATTTTTAGTGCTAAAAGTTACTATTTGCTGTTGTGTATTGATAAGAAGGTTGAATATTTTGTTAGTCTCATAAATACAAAACATTTTAAACAAATAGCACATAAAATAATAAATTACTTTTTTATCGTGTATTTTAATGTATATACAAAATTGGGATGTATATAGCCCTCCCAAATATGTTTATTATTAAATATAAGCCATACAATAAAATGTATAATACAGCATGGTAATCCTGAATAAAATACATAAATTTGATACATCATCTTTACAGATAGAGTATAAATGGTTTAATGTAAGTTTTACTTAAGATCACGTGGGACTTGTCAACTGTTCAACCGATAAAAGTAAAATACATGTCTATGTACAGTCAAAAGAATACAGAAATTATTTAATTAATAATAATTTTTGGCCTGTTACTTGGCTAATCAGATTAGCTCATCAAAATTCATGTTTTTATTCACGTTATAACGTTACATACAGCTATTACACGTAACTGATGCGCTAAGGTTTCTTTCCACCATCCTATACTATAACAAGTTTTGTAGCCATTATAACTTGAACGAATTCATCCAAGACAGAGTTGACGTTCCAGGAGCAGAGACGTCAAGTTATACGTCATTTATGAATCAGCTCCTTGAATTGTGTATTTCATTGCTACTATTAATTAATCTGTCATATTTGCTTTAGGTCCGAGTGGTATACGTAATACGGCCTTCCTGTAAAAACCATGGTGCTCGCTCAATCTACCCAGTTCAACTCCACCCCGACCTTGGATACTGACATCATCAACTCCACCCTCAAGTGTCCACCAGATGTCGAGTCCTGGGTGCCTTTCTACACCATGCTGTTTCCTGTCGTCCTGACGGGGTTGGTCGGCAACGGGGTGGTGATCTTCGTGTTTGTCCGCCACAAGAACATCAGATCAGCACCCAACACCCTTCTGGTTAGTCTGGCTGTAGCCGACTTCACAACTTTAGTCCTTTGTGCGACAGCCCCTGCCTATGACTTCGTCGGGAACTCTATCCCCGCTATCTGCCCCGTGATCGGAATCGTAATGGAGACCGCCGTTCATGGAACGGGCTTCAGCTTGCTTTCTCTGAGTGTCGAGAGGTACTTTGCCATTGCCAAACCACTCCGGACCAAGGCTGCCGCTAGAGCCTTCATCCGACGTGCGCTTACTTTTACCTGGGTTGGAGGCTTAACTTTGAGTTTAATAAAGTTCCACTTCCAAACTGCTGATAAATGTGATAAGTGTGTGCGCATGATCAATCCTAGAACCTTGACGGCCAATCATGCACTTATTGTCTTTCTCATTGAGTATATCATACCTCTGATAATAATCGCTATTTGCTACATCATGATGGCGCGCAAGCTGTACTTTAGTGGACGATCTCTACAAGAGCAAAACGAAACAGTTATTCGCCAGATGGAAGTAAGGAAAAGAGTTGCTCTTCGAGTTCTTCTTCTTGTGATCATATACGCTGTACTTTTACTGCCATACAACTTCTTTTCTTTAAAAATGTATCTTCTTGAAGATCTTTCAATTGCTCACGATATTGGTCCGTTGATTACCATCTTGTATTGCATCGGCTGTATTCACATCAGCATTAACCCGTTCATTTTGTATTTTCTGGGCAATAGTTTCCGAACCCACTTTAACAACTATCTGTTTTGTTGTATTTTCAAACAAAGTGACTCGACAGATTTAAGCAACTCAAATCAGCAAAAAAGGGACAGTGACAAAAAGGCAAACCTTAACTCTCTTTTATAAAATGTTTAATAACAAAAATGGGGAAAAGTTATTAAAAAGTTTGTTTTAATAATGTTACTGATTTGAACTGTTATATGGTGTTTAATATTTTTAATGTTTACTAAAATACATAGTAAAGGTCACTTATTTATTACTTATTTTCAATATCACATAAGACTCAAATACGACTAAAAGGACCAGAGAATAAATTAATTATTCATAAAACCTTGAATGTGTCTGTTTTAAATGTGTTTTTCATTTGTATAAAATGTCCTTTTGTTTAGTTCACTCTCGTTTGTTTAGATTATAGAGTTTTTAGAGCTCTTTGCCCACATCGTGTAACTTCTTTAGACCAGATTTCCTGACTCCTTAGGTTTAATTTAAATGCCGTTATATTATACTTATTGTAGTTTCAACTTTTCGCTTCCTTAAGTCTTATTAACATTTATGGAACAAACTTCACTATGCAACTAGTTGTTTTTTTTTTTATTTTTGTTGATTAATTAATACCTAATGGTAGAGTTCAATTAAAACTAGATACCTCAGAGTGAATCAAACTATATTAATACTAAAAAAAAAACTTTAGACCACATCAAAGTCGTAGGTCAGTGGCTAATAGATATAAAAACATCTGTGACATGTCTGCAGTCATATGTCAATTGTTGAGTGAAGCTGTAACAAAAATAAAATTAATTTTTACTTAATAGTGTTTTGAAAACACATTTTTCATTAACTGTAAAACAATTACTCTTTAAGTAATTACAAAGTTCTTTGTTTACACTCTTATAATGTTTAACTGTTTATTGAATACATAATATTTAAACAGGAAAGCAATTTTTTTACAAGACATATCAACCGTAGTCATAGGACTGGTGGAAAGTTTACCCTCCGGGTGAAATCAATCGCTGGAATACCAGTTCACTTTTTACTTCTTGTTTTTTACAACTATGTAACATTTGCCACGATGTGTACACCTGGATCCTTATATAAAGGCCTTTTTAATGTATAATAAGTTTATTTTTAATGTTTTAAAACGTACTGTTTATAATTAATGCTCAGTATTTGTAATAATTTTTAATATTTGTTAGCTTAATGTTTATATCAGTACTAAAATCCTAACCAAATTTAAATTGTATTCTTCATTTATCTGTATGCGTACTTGTAATAATCTCAATCAAAACCAAATTATTAACACTTTAACAGTATCACCGGTCTCTGAGACCAGGCAGGTATTGGCACACCTGATTGTCCGACTGCTTTCTTACGCTCAGTAGCTGTCAAGTAGGTTCCGTCAAATTGTTACTTCAAGCCCTCAATTGGTTATAAGCTCTTGTTCCATCCATAGAAGATTTTTAGAGTTTTTGTTACGGTCTCCTGTACTGGACGATTCGTTTAGAGTTTGGCGAGTCTTGGTCTGAGATACCAGATGATACGTTCAGTGTTTATCGAGTCTTGGTCTCAGATAACGGACGATACGTTCAGTGTTTATCGAGTCTTGGTCTGAGATACCGGACGATACGTTCAGTGTTTATCGAGTCTTGGTCTGAGATACCGGACGAAACGTTCAGTGTTTATCGAGTCTTAGTCTGAGATACCGGACGATACGTTTAGTGTTTGGTGAGTCTTAGTCTGAGATACCGGACGATACGTTCAGAGTTTGGCGTGTTTTGGTCTGAGATACCAGACGATACGTTCAGTGTTTATCGAGTCTTGGTCTGAGATACCGGACGATACGTTTAGTGTTTGGTGAGTCTTAGTCTGAGATACCGGACGATACGTTCAGAGTTTGGCGAGTTTTGGTCTGAGATACCAGACGATACGTTCAGTGTTTATCGAGTCTTGGTCTGAGATACCGGACGATACGTTCAGTGTTTGTCGAGTCTTGGTCTGAGATACCATACGATACGTTCAGTGTTTGGCGAGTCTTGGTCTGAGATACCGGATAATACGCATTACATTTTAGGTTTTTGAGTGTACCTCAATATAAATATTATTTATAAAGTTTTATACTGTAAATAGTGCATTGTGTGTATATTGTATATAGTTTTTGTGTTTTGGTTGACTATCATTTTGAGATGGCTCATTGCGAGGATCTAAAAGAGAATGACTCAGACTTCAATGGTCGTATTTTGTAACTTCTTTACAGCAATGTAGAGGAACGACGTGGATGATACAGGATTAAGATCCTGATTAATTGGTTTCTGATGCTGACAGTGAAACTAGTGACGGGAGTAGTTTAGGTGACGAATCCCGAATAGAGGATGAAGATGATAATCTTTATATTATGAAGTGGGTTTCGTTCTTTCGGAAGAAGAGTCTTAATTCTTCTGTGGTAAAACGGCAATTAATCTGAATTATAAAATTCAAGTTGTTTTGAAAATAAATAATTGAACACTTAACTTTTTTTAAATGTTATTTTTATTTTCCGTTTTATATACATATTACTTACTAAGTGGTACACAGTATTGCTGAATTTTAATTCATACACAAGCTTCATATTTTAAAATGAAATAAATATCCATATTCAAGTAGAATAATAACTAAAATGAACAAGCAAAAGATCGGTCTGATAGACCTGATGATACTGTAAATGTGTTAACTGACCACTTCGTGCGGTGTTTAAATTATTCATCATTGGTAGATCAAGCAGGTAATTGTTAAAAAAGATCTTCTCCCCACTGGAGTATATAGAGTAAATCTGTTATTTATTGCTGATATTAAAATAGGCAACTAACATAAATTTGTAATTGTTGTAGGTTTACTATATATATTTTTGTATCCATTTTAAATAATGAACAATTTATTTATGTTTCCTCTTGCAGAGTATTAGTAAAATAATAAATTGAAGATTGTCACGAAACCAAAGTGTCTAAGTGTAACAGATCTAATAGGAAAGGTGGGTTAACAAGCATAAAAACAATTTATGTAAAAAATGTTAATGATATTTATAATTGTTATATATTTTGAAAATTTAAATGATATAATTAATTGCTTACTGAACTATTGCCAGTAGCTTGAAACTGTTGTTATTTGAGGGGAAATTGAATAAAACATAACTGACTATATTCTAAGCTCGTTTTCAGATATGAGTGTTTTAAATCAAACTAAAATGTATGCAGTATTTTATTTCATTATTGTTTGAATATTTTTATGTAATTGTTGTCTAATTTTGATTTAACACAGTTACAATTGTATAGTGATACATTAACATCTTATCATACAACAATATTGTTAGCTACTGTTGCTGAGTACAGAGTAAAAAGAAACCAAAATATTATATCACATTTGACTTAAGGTATGAATACGTAAAATGTTACTAATAATATCACTTTTTTTATATTATGTATAACATTATATTTATGTCAACAATTTCAGGAAAATACTAATAAAACAGTAGCAGATCAAAGAACAACAAATACACGAGGACTGGTGGCCCCAGAGAATACAAACAAATGTGTTTTGTTGTCGTTTTATATTTGCTATAATGGACTGGCCTGTCGATAATACACCTATCAGAACTGCCAGGCATCTTATCAACTACTTATACAGCCAATAATGTATCATTTTGTTTGCTAGAACCAAAATGTACACAAAGTAAAAATAGATAAAAATTCCACTTTTTTTAGTTTAACATGGGAAAACTGTGTACTAAGTAGTTTAATGAACTCATTATAAATAATCAATTTTAACCATTTACCAACTTTTTTGTTTGAAAGGCACTACTCCTTTTAGCCAGTATTTCTAGTTATATTTTACTTACAAAGGAACATTGCTGACAGTATTCTTCTCTATTTTATTCCCGAACCACTTTGATTTTAAACCTTAAGTTTAGACCAGAACACATTTTAACATGACAACATGTATTCATCGTACATTGTACATTATATTCATGTTAACATTTGTAGATGTTAGGTGCTGAACATTCACCCCGAATGTTCCCAATCTGCTTTCCAATCTTTTATTATTATTTTTTCCTTACATTACACCATTCAATTCGCAGTTTAATGGTCGAAGCAGATTATGTAAGCCAAACTATTGCTATCAGTTTGGGAAGAGATATTTTTCTGGTGTCATTACAGTCAATAGTGGTTTTTTCATTCTGTTGCATCATTTTTCCAAAAATATTTTTTGAATTGATTTCTCATGCTTTTTTAACCTTACTGATTGTTTTCGTTTCTTAGTATTATAATTAGGTGGCGTAAATTTCGAAGCACAAAAAAGTAATTTACTTAAGAATGTTTTCCTAACTTAAAGCTCATTAAAACTTAAAATTCTCATTGTCAATATATATTTTACCATACGGCATAATATTACGAAAAATTATTAGTGACTGGGCTCAATAATTTTATAGATATACTTTTTTTGATATTTATAATTCCGATATTCTGTTTTTGTGTTGGATATTATGTTGTTGAATAGTTGATTATACATGTAGCGAAGACACATTTAAAATCAAACCTACCTTCTTAGCAAATGTTATTGGAGATTTTGACCTAAGCCTATGTTAAACAACAATAGACAAAGGATATACGATATAAGTTATACTTTTCACAATACCAACTTTGACTGCAAAATTTGAATTTAAAATATACTTAAAATTGTTATAATAACTGGTTGAAAATAAAGCATCAGGAGGAACGTTTAGGTGTTTTTCTATTATTACATATTACTAATAGGTGGGACAAATTTACTGGTTAAAAGGGAAGGAGCAATAAATAGATCAAAAACAGGAAGAACCTCATCATGGAACCTGTTCAACTGAATGAGAGACATAGAGAGATTCCTACCCCATAGAGAAAGGACAAAGGCTCCTACTGGAAGAGAACCTTACGAAATGAACGTGTCATAGTCTATTCCACTCTACACATCCATTAAAATATGTCCCTTCGAGTTATTGCAGGAATGCGGATATGTCTCTGGTGCTTATGGTGAAACTAACAAGTGGAGATGGACATTTTAAGAGTTCATTGACGTTTCGATGTAACTCTAGTGCCATCGTCTTCGAGAGCTCCTTACTTAGTCCCCCGCACCTAGCGGAGATGCCAAATAATACGATGTTGGATAAATTTAAATTTGTATTATTTCATCATTTTTCTGTGCACTTTCGATTCATACCATGTTATTTTGTTCTTTATATTGTATAAGTGTGTACCTGAATAGTTTGTTAGAAGACTTGATTCGTTGATAAGCCTGTCGTAATAAATAAACATGTGATTTCTTAAGGGGTTTTTCGTTAATCAAGCTGTAAAAATGAAAATAGTTTTATATATATATATATATATATATATATATATTTATATATATATATATATATATATATATATATATATATATATATATATATATATATATATATATATATATATATAGGATAAGATAGCAAGTGACACTTGGAAACGACAGGAGTTCATAACTCAAACGATTGTGTTAGTTTATAAAAACACTTTTTATGTTTGTTGCTATATTATACGGGAAGCATGAAAGACTATCTCATATATGATTTTTATACTGTAAATTGGTTTGTTTGTCCATGAATCTACGTAGCCCCTTATATCATGAGACACTTTTCCTTTCCTAATCAATGAAACAAGTGTTTAAGCTACTTACACAGCAAACTTATAAACCATATAATTATTGGTTGCATGTAAAAGGGATATAACCTTTTGTTTAGTTTTAGAAATATGCATAAATACAAATACTGATTATGAACTTAATGTCTTTAGTAACATTTATTTTTACTTTTTTCAAATCCCTTTATAGCATATTTAGAAATTTTCCATCGCTAATATTATAAACTAAATAACCAAAACGATACTTTGCTAAATATATTGTGAGTAATGATCATTTTTATAGGCATATTCTAAAGGGCCAATATTTACCTTTAAATATTTTATAGAGGTTGAATACGTTAATAAAGGGAAGTATCTTTAACAAAGATAAATGTGGAGAGATAAGAGGTGTAGCCAACACAATGACCTTCCCTGTTTCTACTTCCTGAAAGTCATAAATGACTGTTTCTGTTAATTTTACTCATTCATAAACCTTGAATTCTAATATATTGCTGAGCACTTGAAGCTTGAAAACTGCATAATTTGGAAGTTTAGGTTACCAAACGATTAACCATAAAACCTCTTTTTACAAAAAAAATCCATTTACAAACGTGGCTTTTAGTTTGGTGAGAAATTATAAAAAGATTGTACGCAACTAACAGTATTTTTTTTCGAAATGACGTCATACCTTTTATAATATTTGTCATAGATCAACGAATTACGATACAATTAAATATGAATACAAGGTCAAGGAGACCATATTACTTTATTTATTCCCAAGATTGACATATCCATAAATCAGTATGTATTTACTTAAAATATAAATATTGTTAACTATTTACAAAACAATTCATATTTTCAATTAATTATTATTTATTGGTAAGACTCCCATCGTCAAGATATGGGCGAATATGAACGGCAAATGAGTGTGATGAGTCTATATGAACTAGTGTAGTCATTGTTACTAACTAAGGTCGAGTGTTCCTCCGAAAGAGTTATTTATGACTAGTCCATTACCCAGGGCAACTAAGAGACCTACAGCTTCAAGTGGAATCCGAACCACGTAATGTTGATCTGATGTTCAGCTAACTAAAATGCCTGACACTCAGTTCCCTTCCCTACATAACGTCTGAACCTTGACTACCAACCAACAGAAACACTACAGAAATGTTAGTGTAGTGTCCATTTCGATGGCAACCATTGATTGGGCATCGTGTCGGTATTAAGGGGACCGAGCATAAAACCTAAAGCCTACAATCTTCACAACACTTTGCCCCCAAGTAGTTGGGTTACAGCACTGCGTCACTAGTACCGACCCTGCATATATTCTCCATTACATTTTCCATAGTTTACATTTCATATCTTGACTATTCGATTTGGGGGTTAGTAGTAATTTCTTCATAATACAAACTGACTTCTAAAAGTCAATTATAAGATTTTTCTTCAAAACTAATTCAAGAGGTGTAAGGTTTAGGAAGAATTAAATTTGCTAATATGATGTTGAATAAAGAACAAAGAATTAAAGATGAGATCATTGCTAATGTGATGTTGACTAAGGAACGAATAATTAAAAATGAGATCATTGATAATGTGATGTTGACTAAAGAACGAAGAACTAAAGTTGAGATAATTGCTAATGTGATGTTGACTAAAGAACGAAGAATTCAGCGATGTCGAAAAATGGTACGTCATTACTTTGGACAAGTTAGAACGTCAGTAGAAACAGCTATGAAATAATGTACATATTGTACTATATAACTTCCAAAACTAACATCTGACTTTGTACACTTAAATTTTTGTTATGTAGTTATTCGTCATTCTTTTAAGAAATAAAGGCAAATATGTATATATCCTCTGGTCACGATAAAAATCTGACATTAATTAATTATAGTTGAATATACTTACTATTGAGGAACAGGGGAAACCGTTCTTCTACAACCATATGTATTTCTGTACTATTCAGAGTATTAACTCAGGAAGCTTCAACCCTCAGTTAGTTACAACCCTCGGTGGCACGGCGTGACAGGCTCACCCCACTAATATACCAACTAGGCTTTTCACAGTCCTTAAACTGTACCACAATACAGCCACTAATTCACAGTGTAGGCCCGAGTTTTAGTTGGATTTTCAGGGACTTTACACTTTACTTATGAACCTATCCTTCGAAATGCACCGTCCATTAAAATAGTATCCAAGACAGAGAAATTCCGTTGTATATTGTCGATTTTGATATTTATATAGACTACAAAACGGCACCTAACAGCTCAATTTATATAAAAGGAATAAATATTGTAAATAGTTTTTAATACACAACTAATAAATGTACATTTGAATAATATTATTAATTTAATCAGGATGTTAAAAGTAGAAAAAATTAAGTTACAAAAGTTTAATTAATATAAATAAATCTATAAACTATTGGGATAGGATTTATAATCTATTTTATCATCTATAATAATATAATCTATTTTATCATCATAAGACTAAAGAAATTCCCTATTTAGATTCTTTTTTTCCATTTCTTTAGTCTGATGTGGTAGCATATAGCTTACTGACCTCGATTGATATATTATATTTAAATAGCAAAACATTTATAGTACGTACCAAACTTGTGTTACATGACATTACTCATGTTAGTACATATATGATAATTCTATATAGTATATATGTAATAAACATTGCAATTTAAAAAATCTATAGTATTAACAATTGAAACCATTCCATTATTCCAATTTACACAAACATTTGGTGAGTATATTCGGTGAGAAACATTATTTAAACTCTCAATGAATAACTATTTTAACTTTGTTCTGATTCCAAATAGTTTCTTATTTTCAATCATACTAACGTAATTCACAAACTAATCATAAAGGCATTCATAGACAATAATCAATAAAGTAATGTCGCAGTAAAATGTAATCAATAAGTTATTAAATTATAAAAGCGTTTACTATTTAGAGGTGTTAATAGATAAAAATAACTGTTTGCATTTATTTCAATTGCCCCAGTTATTTAATATATCTGATATAAATGTAATTCATCCTACTTGTAATACAAGTATAGCTTCAAGCATATTAAACTGTATTTCCTGATGCATTCTCTAGTTATGCATATCACTCCAAGTATAGGAGATTGAGCATATTACAAATTATTAAATTAAAAAACATTAAATGAGGAAGATTAATTTAATTGTTATATTAATTGATAGGTTAGAATATCCGAAGTAATATTTATAATTATACTTCTATATATTGGTCTAAACCATTACAAGGTCCATGGTCTTTAACTACAAGGACACTGGCTATGTGATTTCTTCCGAACATTTTAGTAAGTTTCTAAGTTTTAATTCTACAGTATGCAACAATAGGGAAAAGTTATTTACAATGAAGAGGAGAAATTCTGGTAGATAACGTTTGCTGAAAATCATACCTAGTATTGGTGGATATAAAGTTGTTAATACTAATATATTATTGATTGGTGTTGCTTACAGAATATCCGTACAATTGCAGTAGTAGTGACCCAACCACCCACACATACACGTAGAGTAGTATTGACCCAACCAACCACCGTTGTACGTAGAGTAGTATTGACCCAACAAACCACCCATACACGTGAGTAGTATTGACCCAACCAACCACCCATACACGTAGAGTAGTATTGACCCAACCACACACCCATACACGTAAAGTAATATTAACCCAACCACCCACCCATACACGTAGAGTAGTATTGACCCAACCACACACCCATACACGTAAAGTAATATTGACCCAACCACACAACCATACACGTAGAGTAGTATTGACCCAACCACACACCCATAACGTAAAGTAGTATTGACCCAACCACACACCCATACACGTAAAGTAATATTGACCCAACCACACACCCATACACGTAGAGTAGTATTGATCCAACCATCCACCCATACATATAGACTAGTATTGACCCAATCACCCACCCATACACGTACAGAAGTATTGACCCAACCACCCATACATACACGTACAGTAGTATTGACCCAACCACCCACACATACACGTACAATAGTATTGACCCAACCACCCATACATACACGTACAGTATTATTGACCCAACCACCCACACATACACGTACAGTAGTATTGATCTAACCGCCTACTCATACACGTACAGTAATATTGACCCACCCACCCATACACGTAGAGTAGTATTGACCCAACCACCCACACATACACGTACAGTAGTATTGACCCAACCACCCACACATACACGTACAGTATTATTGACCCAACCACCCACACATACACGTACAGTAGTATTGATCCAACCACCCACACATACACGTACAGTAGTATTGATCCAACCGCCTACACATACACGTACAGTATTATTGATCCAACCGCCCACACATACAGGTACAGTAGTATTGATCCAACCGCCAACACATACAGGTACAGTAGTATTGATCCAACCGCCAACACATACAGGTACAGTAGTATTGATCCAACCGCCTACACATACAGGTACAGTAGTATTGATCCAACCGCCAACACATACAGGTACAGTAGTATTGATCCAACCACCAACACATACAGGTACAGTAGTATTGATCCAACCGCCTACACATACAGGTACAGTAGTATTGATCCAACCACCCACCCATACACGTAGAGTAGTATTGACCCAACCACCCACACATACACGTACAGTAGTATTGACCCAACCACCCACACATACACGTACAGTATTATTGACCCAACCACCCACACATACACGTACAGTAGTATTGATCCAACCACCCACACATACACGTACAGTAGTATTGATCCAACCGCCTACACATACAGGTACAGTATTATTGATCCAACCGCCCACACATACAGGTACAGTAGTATTGATCCAACCGCCAACACATACAGGTACAGTAGTATTGATCCAACCGCCAACACATACAGGTACAGTAGTATTGATCCAACCGCCAACACATACATGTACAGTAGTATTGATCCAACCGCCTACACATACAGGTACAGTATTATTGATCCAACCGCCCACACATACAGGTACAGTAGTATTGATCCAACCGCCAACACATACAGGTACAGTAGTATTAATCCAACCGCCAACACATACAGGTACAGTAGTATTGATCCAACCGCCTACACATACAGGTACAGTAGTATTGATCCAACCGCCAACACATACATGTACAGTAGTATTGATCCAACCGCCAACACATACAGGTACAGTAGTATTGATCCAACCACCCACACATACACGTACAGTAGTATTGATCCAACAGCCTACACATACACGTACAGTATTATTGATCCAACCGCCCACACATACAGGTACAGTAGTATTAATCCAACCGCCAACACATACAGGTACAGTAGTATTGATCCAACCGCCAACACATACATGTACAGTAGTATTGATCCAACCGCCAACACATACAGGTACAGTAGTATTGATCCAACCGCCCACACATACACGTACAGTAGTATTGATCCAACCGCCAACACATACAGGTACAGTAGTATTGATCCAACCGCCAACACATACAGGTACAGTAGTATTGATCCAACCGCCAACACATACAGGTACAGTAGTATTGATCCAACCGCCAACACATACAGGTACAGTAGTATTGATCCAACCGCCAACACATACACGTACAGTAGTATTGATCCAACCGCCAACACATACACGTACAGTAGTATTGATCCAACCGCCAACACATACAGGTACAGTAGTATTGATCCAACCGCCAACACATACAGGTACAGTAGTATTGATCCAACCGCCAACACATACAGGTACAGTAGTATTGATCCAACCGCCTACACATACAGGTACAGTAGTATTGATCCAACCGCCTACACATACAGGTACAGTAGTATTGATCCAACCGCCAACACATACAGGTACAGTAGTATTGATCCAACCGCCAACACATACAGGTACAGTAGTATTGATCCAACCGCCAACACATACACGTACAGTAGTATTGATCCAACCGCCAACACATACAGGTACAGTAGTATTGATCCAACCGCCAACACATACAGGTACAGTAGTATTGATCCAACCGCCAACACATACACGTACAGTAGTATTGATCCAACCACCCACACATACACATACAGTAGTATTGATCCAACCGCCTACACATACAGGTACAGTAGTATTGATCCAACCGCCTACACATACAGGTACAGTAGTATTGATCCAACCGCCTACACATACATGTACAGTAGTATTGATCCAACCGCCTACACATACATGTACAGTAGTATTGATCCAACCGCCTACACATACAGGTACAGTAGTATTGATCCAACCGCCTACACATACAGGTACAGTAGTATTGATCCAACCGCCTACACATACAGGTACAGTAGTATTGATCCAACCGCCTACACATACAGGTACAGTAGTATTGATCCAACCGCCTACACATACAGGTACAGTAGTATTGATCCAACCGCCTACACATACAGGTACAGTAGTATTGATCCAACCGCCTACACATACAGGTACAGTAGTATTGATCCAACCGCCTACACATACATGTACAGTAGTATTGATCCAACCGCCTACACATACAGGTACAGTAGTATTGATCCAACCGCCTACACATACATGTACAGTAGTATTGATCCAACCGCCTACACATACAGGTACAGTAGTATTGATCCAACCGCCAACACATACATGTACAGTAGTATTGATCCAACCGCCAACACATACAGGTACAGTAGTATTGATCCAACCACCCACACATACACGTACAGTAGTATTGATCCAACAGCCTACACATACACGTACAGTATTATTGATCCAACCGCCCACACATACAGGTACAGTAGTATTAATCCAACCGCCAACACATACAGGTACAGTAGTATTGATCCAACCGCCTACACATACAGGTACAGTAGTATTGATCCAACCGCCAACACATACAGGTACAGTAGTATTGATCCAACCGCCAACACATACAGGTACAGTAGTATTGATCCAACCGCCTACACATACAGGTACAGTAGTATTGATCCAACCACCCACCCATACACGTAGAGTAGTATTGACCCAACCACCCACACATACACGTACAGTAGTATTGACCCAACCACCCACACATACACGTACAGTATTATTGACCCAACCACCCACACATACACGTACAGTAGTATTGATCCAACCACCCACACATACACGTACAGTAGTATTGATCCAACCGCCTACACATACAGGTACAGTATTATTGATCCAACCGCCCACACATACAGGTACAGTAGTATTGATCCAACCGCCAACACATACAGGTACAGTAGTATTGATCCAACCGCCAACACATACAGGTACAGTAGTATTGATCCAACCGCCAACACATACATGTACAGTAGTATTGATCCAACCGCCTACACATACAGGTACAGTATTATTGATCCAACCGCCCACACATACAGGTACAGTAGTATTGATCCAACCGCCAACACATACAGGTACAGTAGTATTAATCCAACCGCCAACACATACAGGTACAGTAGTATTGATCCAACCGCCTACACATACAGGTACAGTAGTATTGATCCAACCGCCAACACATACATGTACAGTAGTATTGATCCAACCGCCAACACATACAGGTACAGTAGTATTGATCCAACCACCCACACATACACGTACAGTAGTATTGATCCAACAGCCTACACATACACGTACAGTATTATTGATCCAACCGCCCACACATACAGGTACAGTAGTATTAATCCAACCGCCAACACATACAGGTACAGTAGTATTGATCCAACCGCCAACACATACATGTACAGTAGTATTGATCCAACCGCCAACACATACAGGTACAGTAGTATTGATCCAACCGCCCACACATACACGTACAGTAGTATTGATCCAACCGCCAACACATACAGGTACAGTAGTATTGATCCAACCGCCAACACATACAGGTACAGTAGTATTGATCCAACCGCCAACACATACAGGTACAGTAGTATTGATCCAACCGCCAACACATACAGGTACAGTAGTATTGATCCAACCGCCCACACATACACGTACAGTAGTATTGATCCAACCGCCAACACATACACGTACAGTAGTATTGATCCAACCGCCAACACATACAGGTACAGTAGTATTGATCCAACCGCCAACACATACAGGTACAGTAGTATTGATCCAACCGCCAACACATACAGGTACAGTAGTATTGATCCAACCGCCTACACATACAGGTACAGTAGTATTGATCCAACCGCCTACACATACAGGTACAGTAGTATTGATCCAACCGCCAACACATACAGGTACAGTAGTATTGATCCAACCGCCAACACATACAGGTACAGTAGTATTGATCCAACCGCCAACACATACACGTACAGTAGTATTGATCCAACCGCCAACACATACAGGTACAGTAGTATTGATCCAACCGCCAACACATACAGGTACAGTAGTATTGATCCAACCGCCAACACATACACGTACAGTAGTATTGATCCAACCACCCACACATACACGTACAGTAGTATTGATCCAACCGCCTACACATACAGGTACAGTAGTATTGATCCAACCGCCTACACATACAGGTACAGTAGTATTGATCCAACCGCCTACACATACATGTACAGTAGTATTGATCCAACCGCCTACACATACATGTACAGTAGTATTGATCCAACCGCCTACACATACAGGTACAGTAGTATTGATCCAACCGCCTACACATACAGGTACAGTAGTATTGATCCAACCGCCTACACATACAGGTACAGTAGTATTGATCCAACCGCCTACACATACAGGTACAGTAGTATTGATCCAACCGCCTACACATACAGGTACAGTAGTATTGATCCAACCGCCTACACATACAGGTACAGTAGTATTGATCCAACCGCCTACACATACAGGTACAGTAGTATTGATCCAACCGCCTACACATACAGGTACAGTAGTATTGATCCAACCGCCTACACATACATGTACAGTAGTATTGATCCATCCATACATGTACATGTACAGTAGTATTGATCCATCCATACATGTACAGTAGTATTGATCCATCCATACATGTACAGTAGTATTGATCCATCCATACATGTACAGTAGTATTGATCCAACCGCCTACACATACAGGTACAGTAGTATTGATCCAACCGCCTACACATACATGTACAGTAGTATTGATCCAACCGCCTACACATACAGGTACAGTAGTATTGATCCAACCGCCTACACATACAGGTACAGTAGTATTGATCCAACCGCCTACACATACATGTACAGTAGTATTGATCCAACCGCCTACACATACATGTACAGTAGTATTGATCCAACCGCCTACACATACAGGTACAGTAGTATTGATCCAATTAACAAAGGTAGTATCTATTACCCATACACAAGGTAAAATAGATTTGTATAGCGATATTATTTTAATGAAACCATATTCTCAAATATTGAGTAAAATTATTTATGTGCCTCATGACTAATAAAGAAGAATAGAAGAATGTACACATATTCTATGCTACAATCCTACTACTTCCAAAGAGCTCTCAACGGATTAGGTACGAGAATGATAAAAAACATTATGTATCTCCATTACATGACACAGGCTTACAGGGGTAATCCATCATTAGGGGATTCTCTTTTACCTGTATTTGATTTAATTTTTAACATTCATATACATTACAAAAATGATAAAATCAGCATACACACACTAAGTATATTAGTATACATTCTGAAACAGGTTTAAGAAATCTAATTTTGACAAGTAATTAATTAATTGTTCCTCACATGAAATATTGCGTTGTATTTTAGGGATCTAGGATCCATGAAACGTTTTTCAACTGAAATAAATCGTCACCAGGATTAGCAATAAAAAATTGAATGCAAGATCGTTAAGACAGGTTTTCTAATAAATTGAATAGCAATTGTATCAAGCTATATTATGAAAACTGTTACTTTTGTCAAAAGTAATATAACTTATTTCAAATTTATTAAAACCCATTCAATATATCTTATACACAGGAAAAATATCGATTAAAATAACATCACCCAACACCATTTTTATAAAAGTATATTTTTTACAGTTAATCTCTTTGTATTTTTAGTGGTTTACAGAAGAAAATTAGACTAAAATCTCAAAAATCTCTAATTAAGAAACCGATTTTATTAAAATAATTAATCCAAAAAATCATCAATTTAAAGCAAAATGTTTTTACTTGTATTCATTTTATGTAATAAATGTTCATCGTTATTATTTATTCTGTTAATTTACCTGGAAGTGTTCAAATTGTTTCTGGTAATTGTTTGGGCGAGCCGGTGATCGAGCGGTCTAAGGCGACAGGACTTTGAGCTTGGGTTAGAGATAGCGCTGGTTTGAATCCGGCCTAGACTGGAAGATTTACCAGTAATATTCACCTTCTACTGTACTGGTTCGCCCCTTACTCTGTCTGATTAAGTTCCTCGCACAGATTAATAGTCTATGAGTAATGTGCAGAGTAAGGTTAAGAAGGAGACTGGCCTCTCCTTAAAAAAAAATAAATAAATAATAAATATAAATAAAAAAAAAATAAATATAACAATAATAATAATAAATGATTATTATTATTGTAATATTTTGCTATGGCTGTGGTGAATAACCAACGTTTTAAGTAACATTTCAAGTTTGATAGAATATAATTCTTAAAAATTACTTATTTAGGGTTGAAGATAAAATTACAAACATCACAAAGTTATTATTTGATAGTGAAACTTTGTTTCTATTAACGTGTTATCTAAAAAAAGATGTGATATAGTTAAAAAAATATGTAATTTTTATTCTCTAGTAGCACATAAGATTATACACTCTATCAACCTGTGTGTAACTATTTTATAAAAAAAAGAACATAAAAATGCTAATTTAAATGTTGTAAGGAAGGGCAAAATGTTCAATCAGTTTGTTAAGTATTGTTAAGAATAAAAATGCAGGATCACTTCTATAATTGTTGTACCCACGGTATAAGTGATCACGACATTTATGCATTAACATAAATTTAATTATATATTAAATGTAACATAATTTCGCAATAAATCACGAATAAAAATAAAATTAAAAAAAAAATACTTGTCTGTGTAACCACATCAAACCCTGCACGGTACAAGACAAGTGTGGTAGAGTTTAATGAATCTATAAACCTGTCCAACATCTAGTCCGTTAATCTTATAGCTAACGTACAACGTTGCCAGTTGATATACAATGTCACTTAGGGTATATAATACAGTGTGAAAGAAAGGACCAGCTTAGTAATTTCTGAACGATTACAAATAAAGAAACATAATTACTGCACCTACAGTAACTACCATTTTTCTATTTTTTCTACAGTTATACCATTTTTATATTTACCATTCTACCTGTACCAATACCATTCTACCTGTATGGGTGGGCGGGTGGGTCAATACATACTTACACACTTAATACATGTTATTTAAGTGTTTAAGTACAAGTTTGTAAGCTTATTCGAATAAGGCAAAAACGTGTATAAGTATGTGTTGTTTGAATTAATATCACATTTAGACTATCTAGGCATAAAATGTAAAGTAAAACTTGGAATTTAGGATATATTTTATTATTTTAATGTAAGTTTTATTACCCTTAGGAATTGATTTGTGATTTATTGGTATCTATAAAAACAGTCTTATAACCACTGTATTTTGATAAAAAACCATTTTTCTACAGTAACAGTACCCATACACATTCTATACCATAGTATGTGTATGGGAGGGTGGGTGGGTCTATACCACAGTACGTGTATGGGAGGGTGGGTGGGTCTATACCACAGTACGTGTATGGGTGGGTGTGTGGGTCTATACCACTGTACTTGTATGGGTAGGTGCGTGGGTCTATACCACAGTACGTGTATGGGCGGGTGGGTGGATCTATACCACAGTACGTGTATGGGTGGGTGGGTGGGTACGGATAGCCAACCCATATACGTACAGTGGTAAAGTCCTACGTATTATTATGGTAAAATCCATTTAAAATGATGCACATCTTGACCTATGTGTCATAATTTTGTCGAACTCCTTGTGAACCATTCTCCATTGGAAGTGAAGAGTCAATAACTACCCTAAAAACTATTTCATAAGTCCAGTAGGCATTTACAAAATTTAATTTTCCTAACTTGAATCAAGAAAAGAACATGAAACCGTATAAAATAGCGCCGTCATTGCAACTTTTTAAAACTTTAAACCAACGTCATGTTTTTAAGAGCGAGTCTTTTGAGGTCGGATTTGTGAATTTATGCTTTACTAAAAAATACCTTTGATTTCATAAGGTCCACTCGACCCACGTTTTAATTTGAGATTTTCTTCTAACTCCCCTTACACGCAATCCTCCTAAAATGATAGAACTATGGAAGTTACTTTAAAAAGTACATTAATAGGTGCAGTTTTATTCCTTGATCTATAATCATTTAAATGATTAAGCCGTTCTGGGACTTTTCCTCCACACTTTATGTACAATAATAATTTGAAATAGGCATACAGTAATTGATGAACAAAGAGCAGTTTTGAATACTTGTACTCTACTTATTGTTATAGTGACTTATGTGTACATTCTGTGGTATTGAATGAAACATAAATAATTAGACTGAGTTACATGCCATATTGTATACTATTGTATACGTTTGTAAAATATATGATCGGAAGGATTTTGTACAATCAGCCATGGTGTATGTGGTTTCATTTGTACTTGCCCAAAAGTGTTCACTTAGTCAAGTCATGTGGATCAATTTATAAATTAACTGTTTTTTCTTTTTGACATAAAGCGCAGTTTCTCGGTTACATTAGTCTGATATGACTCAATGACTAACCAAACCATACAAATATGTTCATCATGCAGGTTTAATGTTTAACAGAAGCATCTGTTACGGACGATTATTTCGTATTGAAACACATTTACCCCCCCCCCTCCCCTACAATAAGGTGCTGTTTGAATCTTTCAGTTCCATCGTAAAGTGAATTCAGAGATCTGAAACAAAGTCTTTGTAACAACATCCCTTATCTTCTTTAACTTTCTGACAAAAGTATATGTTATGTTTTTAAGACAGTAACAGCTTCTAACCTCTAGCAGTTGTGAAGAAGATATATACTGTAGTTAGTTATAGATTATTATTATAATTAATACTAAACGAGCATTATTACTTGAGACACTGAAATTAATGTGAATACCAATGTTTTCGTAAAGTGTGGGTTCAAAAATACGAAATCGTGCCCGATTTTAATATCTACATCATTAAATATGTAAAATATTTATCTCCAACCACTCTAATATTTTGAACGACAAACAGCACTTAATATGGGCCCAGATTTCATATACTACAATCATAATCATAATAACAGGAATTTTATCGAGAAAAAAGCTTTCAAATAATAGTAATATTTATTTTATCGGACCATAGTTAAATGTATAGCTAAACATAATATCATCAAGCAATATATTGAATGTTTTAATAAACATAAAAAACTGTTGTAATTCATAATGGGTTTAAATTAAACTATTTAGTTTAGTCTGGTCTTAAAAAAAAGATTGAAGTTTAAGAATGAATGCTTTTGACCTTTCAATGGATTTTAGTTGTTGAGGTAGGGAATTAAACAATGTAACTTCCTTAGTAATAGAAGGAATTTTATTAGTTTACTCTAATAAGTTATTTAAATAATAATAACAATAATTTATTAATATTATTATTTAGTATCTTTTAGTGTACTCCAAATAGATTATACCAATATAAAATTAAATCGTCATGAACCCATTTTGAAAATAATGATATCCATTAGCAGCCCCTTCAGCGCGTAAATCACCCTCCTCAACAGTGGTAATGGGTACTTGTGTCACCAATTAGAGGCAAATGTAAGTGGTAACCAAACAACGTATTCACAATGTACTCTGTACGTGTAGTTTACTTACTTTATGTTACATTTACAATTTAAAAAAAATATTTAAATATACTTGTAAATAGAGTAATAATGGTGTAAAGAAATATTTGTTCTATGAATAGTACATATTATTACTTACGCATATCAAAAATAATAAAAATAAAAATTATAAATTATAAATGGTGTGACTTATTTAACCGACTCGACGTTGCTTTTGCAAAATATGAAAATTGTAAAACATCATTGAACTGTAGAAGTTAAAGGAGGTCTTATTTCACCGAGTGTGGTTTAGGCTGAGAAGCCCTCCCTGACACTTAACCTGGGAACCAACGGCCTAAAGGTAACTTCCGAACCACCACCAGTGACTAGCCAGACGAGTTGCGTGCTAGGGCGTGATTCCTTACCGGTCACCCATCCAAGGAACCGCCACGCTTACCGTTATCTTGCGCCACTTGTCCAACAATCGTACGTGTATGGTTAGTCGGGTGTGTCAGAATTAGATTATATTTTACCGCTAATAACATGAGTTACATGAAATAAGCCAAACTATACAAACAAACTTAAAATTACAGAAATTTATTTACTGAGTAAGTGCACTGTTCAATAAAAAAAGATTGAAGTTTAAGAATGAATGCTTTTGAGCTGTCAATGGATTTTAGTTGTTAAGGTAGGGAATTAAACAATCGTAAAACAGAATAATGGAGAGACTTTCCTCTAAGTGTAAGCCTGTGAATGGGATACGTCATATCGTTTCTGTTCTGAGTGTTGTACAGATTACCAGCTTTGTTCTCTATGAATAAGTGACTATTCGTTTTAAATAAAGACAACACTCCAAGGATTTAAGTGCCCGGTATTGTCAGAATATTTAGTTTTTGGAAAATAGGCTTGCAGTGGTGTTTAAAATTTATTCTACACATAATTCTAACCATTATCTTCTGGAACTTGAAAACTCTTAATATGTCACTTGATGAGCCCCAAAAGCTAATGCCATATTTAATTTGGCTATAAACATAGAGATAATATACCTGAAGCTGGATTTCCCCGGAGACCATAGGTGTTAATACTCTGAATAAAAAAATCATGGATGACAATATTGTACAGAGGTAATCTACAAGCTTTGATCAATTTAGACGTTCATCCACATTAATACCTAGCAGCAAAGCAGATTCTGATAGTCTGATACCAGTCACACTGAACAAACCAAAGTGGCGGGAATGTGAGGAGAATAGCATGATTTTTCTCTTATCTTCATTTAAGTGTAGATAATTCGACTGAAACCACTTGTTTAAACTGATGTACGCCTCATTCATTCTAACTGCAATGGAATTTATATCAGGATCAGACAAAATTGCCGTAGTATCATTCTCATAACAGACTATTTTATAATCAACACTCAAAGGTTAGTCGTTTAAGTACACGGAAAAAAGAAAAGGCCCTAATATGGAGCCTTGAGGAACTCTCGAAATTATCTGCAGCCAATCCCCATGAGGCCTCCCACAACCCATTAAAGTGACAGTCTACTTTCTACCCAATAGATATGAAGTAAGCAAAGACAGGGCATTAACTCTCAACCCATACCTTCGAAGCTTCTCCAATAGAATAGGATGACTCATGCAGCCGAAAGCACTGGTCGGATCACAGTAAATCGCCCCGGCAAACTGCGATCGGTCCAAGGCCTCCAAAACTGCCTGGATGACACTATGTACAGCTTTGGATGCTCTTCATCCCCTCTTAAAGCCATGCTGTGAGTTAGATAAAAGATTGTTTGAATAAAAGAAATGCTCAGGTCTTGAAAGAATGTACGTGTATGGTATGAAACAAATCGTACCACAATAAGAGGAATCGATGTACTTATTGTGGTACTTCTAAGCTAAAGGATATAAGTATTTAACTTACTTATACTGTTTAAACTGGAACCAAGTTAAGCAGCCATGAATGCAGCTGATTACCATGCATGATAAAGATATAGCAGATTCAATCAAATTTGCTGGTTGAGATGTTTAAGGCCTATGTTTTAGTACAAAATCTGGTTAATTCAATTTATTATATGTTTCCAGTTGGAACAGGGTATACTCCTTCAGTAATATTTATCACTAAATATATTTGCTAGTTGGCCATTATTCGTTTAAAATCCTACTTTCAGGTTTTGTCTCGTGAAATATCAACAATGACAAAACAAAACAAGGACACATCACCTCAACACCCCTCACTAAATAAACATATATCGTGGTGGCTGAGTGGCGTGAATTCACTCGTTGAACAAAGTTCACGCACAGGCCTGCAGGCTCATGTAAACTAGCGAGTACATTGTTTTTATCGAAGTAAAAGTAAAAAAAGTATAGTATGTCAAACATTAACCCCTACCCACCCAACTGATATGTATGAGTAATATCTATAGTATGTCTCAAGGTTTCTAATAATTAAAAGGTAGGACCATCAACGTCATAGACAAGAGCATTCAGGTTGGCAGAACTGACACATCATTTATCAAACCTGGTGTGGCGGAAGGATCCGTCTAGACGTATAAGCCTGAAAGGTGAGTATATTTTTGTTGACAGTAGCTCGGTGGCACATCCATTTATTGCTTTAATCTCATTTTTTTTAACGAGAAAAACAGCATAATAACGATAATAATTAGAATCTACAGCAAATAACAAGTGAACAAAATGTTATTGGCTTATTAAATGTAGTCCTTCACACTTTAAAAGGACTTAGGGTAAAACTATGCGTTTCCATTCTTAAAATACCTACAGTTATAATTTATAGCATTACAATATGAAAACAAGAATTTAAACCTCATTATTTTTAACAAACTTTTTGTTTAGTCAAATATAGAAATAACATTTTCAGATTAAATTATTATGCATGTAATTTAATTACAAAACTACTATAATGCCAGCCTCAGCAGGTTCTCAGTAACCAACAGGTATCAATTATATGTAATGGCCAATGACATTCATGTGCCATTTCCTATTGCATTCTAGTTACATGGTGTTCAAAAAGTGCGAAAACGGTTGAGTATCTTTTAGACCATTACAGATAAAGGTACAAATCTTTGCACATTGCTTCTGGATATAAAAAGCTATTTTACCATGTATTCAGTGATTACACTACCTGTATAGGGGGACGGCCCACTAGGAGTCGGAAGAAAATCTTTAATGTAAGCATAGGTTTGATATACACACCATTTTAAAGGTCTTAGCTAGTAGAACACTATGCTGCAAATTAGATCTCAAAAGGTTAATTCTAAAGAAAATGGCGGTGCTCGAAAGTTTCAATACTGTTCTTATATGCAAGTTTAAGAATGGCTTATTTTTTTGTAACCATATTATATGAAACTACAAAACTTCACACAAACACCTACTGTAAGATGTATTCAATGTCCTGCTATTCTTCTATGGGAACGGTCCATGAAGAGTCAGTAGAAAAGTTTTTGTGTAAGCATGGGTGCATATGCATATAACTTAAAGGGCTGGTCAAGTACAGAAGAATGCCGCAAACCGCACTTCAAAAGCTTTATCCGTCACAAAATGGTGACGGTTTAAAATCTTGCAAATAAGATCAGCATTGAAACTTTCGAGTGCCACCATTTTGTTTAGGATTAATCTTTTGAGGTCTAATTGGTGGTATGATGTTCTACTAGCTAAAACCTTTAAAATGGTATGTATATTAACCTATGCTTACATTAAAGATTTTCTTCCGACTCCTACTGGGCCGTCCCCCTATGCAGGTAGTGTAATTACTGAATACATGGTAAAATAGCTTGTTATGCCCAGAAGTAATGTGCAGTTTTGTACCTTTATCTGTAACGTTCTAAACAATATTCAACCGTCCTCAGGCTTTTTGAACACCCTGTATGTTAGCTAGTCTACATAAGCAGTACAAGTAACTATGTTGATGAGTGTATTGGATATTTTAAGAAAATATGTTTCAAGTGTACATATGTAAAGTAAAGTAAAGTAAAGTAAAGTAAAGTAAAGTGTTCAAAACTTTATATGTAAAAAAAAGTTAAATGTAAATTAATATTACAGCCCGTCTACTTGAAAGAAACAGACTTAAGGCTCAAGTGCTGGTGTAAACAAATTAAATTTATGATAAAAGATAAGTAAATATAATAAAAATTATTTTAAAAATCTAAAGGTATTACTTTGATGGGGTAACAATTGAACATTTAACTAAATAGCTCTACTAGCCTTCTAGCACTTGTTTTGTATAACAGTTTTATTTTATTTTCCCGATGAAATATTCTTAATATTTTGAGACAATGTAATTCTTGTAATTATGAGGGTTTACCCTTCTAGAGTCGGTAGCTAACCGGAAAATAACCTACCATCTGTTATGTTAACACACTTATAAAAGGAGCTATTAAAATAAATTTTATATATATATATTATTTTAATAACAGTTCTTTTATTCCCGCAATAATTACGTAATTTCTAAAGTTAAAAGCAATGAAGACGAAATAAATTGTTTTAAGACTGATATTTACAATATTTTGAAAGACGAAATAAAACCCTCACGACTTTGCGTTCGTATTTTCAAAGAGTTCAATCTTGAGGAACACAATATTTTATTGGAGAAGTTATTGATGGCTGCTGTTGCTAATAACAGTATAAGCAATGTTTGTATACTAGGTTACCGTGTTCAAAACGTGATCATTATTGTTTACTAGGTTTTTTTCTTTGCTTAAATAACTTAATGACAGGATAGCTGGGAAAATATTTAAATATATTTAAAATTGATATAATTTATCAGGCAAATGATATTTATGGGATGGCCTGAGAGAATTTACAACAAACATAAATATTTTATCTACACTATAGATAAAGGGCTAACATGTAATAGAGTGAACTTTCAACATGTAACGAAACATTTCACACCAACATAGCTAAGAGAACAACTTTGATTAATTTCTCATAAACATGAACCAATGGATTCCATAAAAAATATTTAGACTTACTTAAAGTGCTTACAAAAATATAAATTATGAAAATCGCTAGCTGCATATGGCCAGCATGATTTTCCTAGTACAGTACATAAATATATATTACATTACTACTATGTAATTTTTCTCCTTGTCATGAATGTCACATTCGTGTTTTTGTGTGGCAATTTATAAATTATATATTTAACAAATAACTAAAAATCAAGCATGTATTTTGTAAGAGGCAATACGCCTAAAAAGATTAGCACCACATTTTCTTTATTTCCACGGTTACGTGCACCCACCGATATAATAGGTTACTTATAGCTAACCGAACCCATAATATAACTGACCTACCTAAACTAAACTAACCTAGCCCACATAATCTACCTAACCTAGCCTACATGACGTAACTAACATAGCCTACATAATCTACCTAACCAAGCCTACATGACGTAGCTAACCTACCCTACATAATCTATCTAACCTAACCTACATGACGTAACTAACCTAGCTGCATAATATACCTAACCTAGTCTACATGACGTAACTAACCAAGCCTACATGACGTAACTAACCTAGCCTACATAATATATCTAACTTAGCCTACATGACGTAACTAACCTTGCCTACATGACGTAACTAACCTAGCCTACATAATCTACCTAACCTAGCCTACATGACGTAACTAACCAAGTCTACATGACGTAACTAACATATCCTACATGACGTAACTAACAAAGTCTACATGACGTAACTAACCAAGCCTACATGACGTAACTAACCTAGCCTACATAATATATCTAACCTAGCCTACATGACGTAACTAACCTTGCCTACATGACGTAACTAACCTAGCCTACATAATCTACCTAACCTATCCTACATGACGTAACTAACCTATCCTACATAATCTACCTAACCTAGCCTACATGACGTAACTAACCTATCCTACATGACGTAACTAACCTACCCTACATAATCTACCTAACCTAGCCTACATGACGTAACTAACCTACCCTACATAATCTACCTAACCTAGCCTACATGACGTAACGAACCTAGCCTACATGACCTATCTAACCTAACCTGACATACCATTTGACAATCTAACACACCTCTGGTAGGTGTCACAATCCTGTTAAGGAAAATACTACATTTGATTAGTATAATATACATAATGTTAGTGAACAATTATTATTTCTTTTTTGATTAATTATTCTCCCAAAATTAGTATTTCTGGACAAAAATTACTATGTATTTCGTGATCAATCGTAGTTTAACAAATCGTAAACTTTAGTTGGAGATCCCTAATTTCCATATTTACCTTTATATATGTTTATACAACGAACAAATCAAAACAAGTGAAACTAAACCAACCATTAGAAATGGCTGACCCTATGAAATGTAAAAAATTGTCTTGAAGTTGACAAACATGAAGTTATAGACCGGAAACTTTGGTATTTGAATACTGTTATATTATCTGCAACAACAAATAAATCTATTTTTCTCTATAGCAGGTCAAAAACGTTGATTTCTGTACACGTTTGTAAAGAAATTCGACGTGATGGAATCATAAAACTTGTTTAAGGCCAAAAATAGAGAAAATTTTAGTAAAGAATCTGTGTCTGCAGATATCTTAATTATAGTAATACGTAATTACATGTTAATATGCTCTTTAAATCTAGGAAATAAATTTTTATTGTTTTTTTTAGTATTTTTAAAATATACCTCACATGATCATTGTAAGTTTATTTTGTAGGTTTACAATGACTTTTTTACTCTGTCAATATTTATAACAATATATAACTAAAATTTTATTGTTACATTTTTATTTATTGATAAATATTATCTATTATTATAAAACATCATTATTTAAAATGCTATTACGTTAATTCTGTGTTCCTAGTTAATTAATAAACCCTCCCAAACGTGTATTCTACTCTATGGCACCGGGTGAAACCATTAATTAACCACAATATTGCCTCAAGGCACACCCTGTTTGGTTTATCACCTCATTGTCTGTTATGAAGGGCGCTAAAGAAATATTAATAGGTTAATTAAAACTAAATATTTAGTGGTACTTAAGAGGATAAGTAACTACGTAAATATGTTTAAATTACAATTTTAAAACACTAATTTGTAACTTTTGGCGAACTGGGAATATAGGCAGCTACAATTTTGTTCCGATAACCAATAAAACATCCCGTCTAAACACCGTAATTGAGTTCTCTGCTTTTGGTTTTATTCCAGTTTAAAACCTCAAAATAACATATTATTTATCAATATGTCACTACATTTTAAGACTGACGAACGATTCCTGAAAATATGTTTTTCAATTCACTAAAATACTACATCTTTCAGAATAAAATAATTAATTTCAGTATCTGAAGTGGGTTTGTTTTTATTTGGAATAAAGCATATTATTCACCATTGATCAGACTTTTTCATAATACACGATATATTTTATACTTATATTATCATGATTATAATCACTATTATGTAATGATATAGTGAAAATAAAAAGGTATGTAAGTTTTGAGCTCATGTACATTCCTATACCTTTTTTAGTATGTTTCAAAAGGACGTAACTAAGTGGTTAGACAGGGGCTTGCCATGCAGCTGGCTTCGGCAGTCACTTTAGCCATCGGCCCAAAAAGCCTAAAAAGCAAAAATAGGCTTGTTTTTCTCAAGCAAGAGTACGTCTAAACACCAAAGTACCTCTTAAAAGTTTAAGATCATCTTATTGTACCAGGCGAAGTTAGGGCTAAGGAGCTCTCTCTAATACTTATCCTTAAGTGACCAACGGCTTAAGGGTAACTTCCGAACCACCATCAGTGACCGGGCAGAGGGGATGCGTGCAAGGAGGGGATTACTCATACGGTCACCCATCCAAGAGCCAGCCACGCTCGATGTTGCTTGACTCTGTTATCACGCGATAACGTCGAAACCCTCCGGTCAAGGCCATTGAATTTCGTCTTAATCCCTTTTGCAAAACTGTTTCACAAATGAAGCATAAAAACCACAAATAACATTGGGAAAAATTCTTGAAGATATATTTCAATCGGAGTGTCTTGATGATGGTATTTAGATATAGTTCTACGTCCTAGAACATTACAAATGTTTTAGTGAGACCTGTGAGCTTCAGTTTGATAAGGAAAACTAGACAAATCAAAAGTTCTATCTCGAAAATATGAAGAACTTTGAATGGTAACAAATCAAATAGATTTATTAGATTATTATCTAGAAATATATTTAAAATTGAAAATATATTTTTTTTCATTAGTATTATAATGTTATTATTTATTATTTATTACTAATATACCGATCGTAGTGATGTGTGCGAATATGAGGCTGACTGATTTTGATTACTGTAGATGAACGAGAATATTCATTGTTACTAAAGTCGACTGTACCTTAGAAAGAGCCATTTATAGCCCGATTTGCCAGGAACCTAAAGGGATCTACAGATTCACGTGGAATCCGAACCCCATAGTATTGGGCTAATTCTTAGCTAAGTAACGGCCATATTGGTTTTAATTCCATTCGAACAATGTTATTTGTGAATCCATATTTTTTTGTTATTTAGTGACCAAAAGTTATGTATGAGGTGGCATTTTATACGTTATCATATTGCGCATTAGGTTTGCTTTTCATATTTTGAATACATACGCCTCTTTTTGAAAAATAGGTGAAAATAAAAACTTCAAACTAAATATTTCCTGTATTTGTACTATAAAACTAATTAGGAATTCGCAAAGCAATTCCAAAGTAACATTTTACTGTCGATCAAATGCAATTTGTTTGGAAAAATCCGTTTGAAAATAAATGTAAAATTTGGATACGCGTGATCGTATGTCCGGTTCAAAAATAACATTTTTCTTATGGGGTTAAAACCAACATGGCCGACAGCATCTGCAGAGTCTTAAGTTAACTTTGTATAAATTAAACTATATTTTTATGATTAAAGCTTCGACACTTCTATGTATTCGATTTAATACCAATAAATTAGCAAATCAATAGCATATAAAATGGTTTACGCCTTTTGGAAACAAGTTAAAAAAACTGCTATCCAAAACTAAATAATGATCAGTTTTTCTTATGATATTGAACCTAACCTAAGGATACGACTATCATTATCGTAAAGGACGAACATTTCAATTAAGTACAAAAAAGGCTCTGTGTCTTGGTATTGCAGTATAAAACCCAGCATCGATGTATTTTACAGTCGACGTCATGTCATTAAATCTGCACCGATTGCTCAACACTCAAGCCACAACATTACCGCAACACAACACTGCTTAAATCATCAGGGCTGTTCCAAAGCCACCCGTATTGATCTCTCAACACTCCAGCCAAAACATTACCATAACACAACACTCTAGAATCATCAGGGCAAGGTCCAAAGCCACCCTCACTTATCTGTCAACACTCAAGCAGCAACATTACCGCAACACAACACTGCTGGAATCTTCAGGGGTTGTTCCAAAGTCACCCGTATTTATCTCTCAACACTCCAACCACAACAATACCGCAACACAACACTCTAGAATCATCAGGGCCGGGTCCAAAGCCACCCTCACTAATCTCTCAACACTCAAGCAGCAACATTACCGCAACACAACACTGCTGGAATCATCAGGGGTTGTTCCAAAGTCACCCGTATTTATCTCTCAACACTCCAGCCACAACAATACCGCAACACAACACTCTAGAATCATCAGGGCCGGGTCCAAAGCTACTCGCATTGATTTCTCAACACTCCCATCAAAACATTGCTAGGTATATTTTTATTAGCAATTATTGTTGTATTTTCCATCAATAAGGTAATAGTCGAGTTACTTCCATCAGTTCTACACGTACTGCGTAGCTGTTTACGTTAAGTAGTTTCCGTCAATAACTTGATAGTCTAGTTACGTCTAGCAGGTGTACACGCACTACGGATGTTGGTGTATCTATTTACGTTCGGTAGTTTCCGTCAATAAGGTAATAGTCAAATTACGTCTAGCAAGTGTACACGCACTACGGATGTTGATGTATCTGTTTACGTTCAGTAGTTTCCGTCAATAAGGTGATAGTCTAGTTACGTCTAGCAAGTGTACACGCACTGTGGATGTTGGTGTATCTGTTTACGTTCGGTAGTTTCCGTCAATAACGTGATAGTCAAGTTACGTCTAGCAGGTGTACATGCACTGCGGATGTTGGTGTATCTATTTACGGTCGCTATTTTCCGTCAATAACGTGATAGTCAAGTTACGTCTAGCTGGTGTACACGCACTAAGGATGTTGGTATATCTATTTACGTTCGGTAGTTTCCGTCAATAATGTGATAGTCAAGTTACGTCTAGTAAGTGTACACGCACTGCGGATGTTGGTGTATCTATTTACGGTCGGTAGTTTCCGTCAATAACGTGATAGTCAAGTTACGTCAAGTAAGTGTACACGCACTGCGGATGTTGGTGTATCTATTTACGTTCAGTAGTTTCCGTCAATAACGTGATAGTCAAGTTACGTCTAGCAAGTGTACACGCACTACGGATGTTGGTGTATCTATTTACGTTCAGTAGTTTCCGTCAATAACGTGATAGTCAAGATACGTCTAGCAAGTGTACATGGACTGCGGATGTTGGTGTATCTATTTACGGTCGGTAGTTTCCGTCAATAACGTGATAGTTTAGTTACGTCTAGCAGGTGTACACGCACTACGGATGTTGGTGTATCTATTTACGGTCGGTAGTTTCCGTCAATAACGTGATAGTCAAGTTACGTCAAGTAAGTGTACACGCACTGCGGATGTTGGTGTAACTATTTACGGTCGGTAGTTTCCGTCAATAACGTGATAGTCAAGTTACGTCAAGTAAGTGTACACGCACTGCGGATGTTGGTGTATCTATTTACGGTCGGTAGTTTCCGTCAATAACGTGATAGTCAAGTTACGTCTAGTAAGTGTACACGCACTGCGGATGTTGGTGTATCTATTTACGGTCGGTAGTTTCCGTCAATAACGTGATAGTCAAGTTACGTCTAGCAGGTGTACACGCACTACGGATGTTGGTGTATCTATTTACGGTCGGTAGTTTCCGTCAATAACGTGATAGTCAAGTTACGTCAAGTAAGTGTACACGCACTGCGGATGTTGGTGTATCTATTTACGGTCGGTAGTTTCCGTCAATAACGTGATAGTCAAGTTACGTCTAGTAAGTGTACACGCACTGCGGATGTTGGTGTATCTATTTACGGTCGGTAGTTTCCGTCAATAACGTGATAGTCAAGTTACGTCTAGCAGGTGTACATGCACTGCGGATGTTGGTGTATCTATTTACGGTCGGTAGTTTCCGTCAATAACGTGATAGTCAAGTTACGTCTAGCAGGTGTACACGCACTACGGATGTTGGTGTATCTATTTACGGTCGGTAGTTTCCGTCAATAACGTGATAGTTTAGTTACGTCTAGCAGGTGTACACGCACTACGGATGTTGGTGTATCTATTTACGGTCGGTAGTTTCCGTCAATAACGTGATAGTCAAGTTACGTCTAGTAAGTGTACACGCACTGCGGATGTTGGTGTATCTATTTACGGTCGGTAGTTTCCGTCAATAACGTGATAGTCAAGTTACGTCTAGCAGGTGTACACGCACTGCGGATGTTGGTGTATCTATTTACGGTCGGTAGTTTCCGTCAATAACGTGATCGTTTAGTTACGTCTAGCAGGTGTACACGCACTACGGATGTTGGTGTATCTATTTACGGTCGGTAGTTTCCGTCAATAACGTGATAGTCAAGTTACGTCTAGTAAGTGTACACGCACTGCGGATGTTGGTGTATCTATTTACGGTCGGTAGTTTCCGTCAATAACGTGATAGTCAAGTTACGTCTAGCAGGTGTACACGCACTACGGATGTTGGTGTATCTATTTACGGTCGGTAGTTTCCGTCAATAACGTGATAGTCAAGTTACGTCAAGTAAGTGTACACGCACTGCGGATGTTGGTGTATCTATTTACGGTCGGTAGTTTCCGTCAATAACGTGATAGTCAAGTTACGTCTAGTAAGTGTACACGCACTGCGGATGTTGGTGTATCTATTTACGGTCGGTAGTTTCCGTCAATAACGTGATAGTCAAGTTACGTCTAGCAGGTGTACATGCACTGCGGATGTTGGTGTATCTATTTACGGTCGGTAGTTTCCGTCAATAACGTGATAGTCAAGTTACGTCTAGTAAGTGTACACGCACTGCGGATGTTGGTGTATCTATTTACGGTCGGTAGTTTCCGTCAATAACGTGATAGTCAAGTTACGTCTAGTAAGTGTACACGCACTAAGGATGTTGGTATATCTATTTACGTTCGGTAGTTTCCGTCAATAATGTGATAGTCAAGTTACGTCTAGTAAGTGTACACGCACTGCGGATGTTGGAGTATCTATTTACGGTCGGTAGTTTCCGTCAATAACGTGATAGTCAAGTTACGTCTAGTAAGTGTACACGCACTGCGGATGTTGGTATATCTATTTACGTTCGGTAGTTTCCGTCAATAATGTGATAGTCAAGTTACGTCTAGTAAGTGTACACGCACTAAGGATGTTGGTATATCTATTTACGTTCGGTAGTTTCCGTCAATAATGTGATAGTCAAGTTACGTCAAGTAAGTGTACACGCACTGCGGATGTTGGTGTATCTATTTACGGTCGGTAGTTTCCATCAATAACGTGATAGTCAAGTTACGTCAAGTAAGTGTACACGCACTGCGGATGTTGGTGTATCTATTTACGGTCGGTAGTTTCCGTCAATAACGTGATAGTCAAGTTACGTCTAGTAAGTGTACACGCACTGCGGATGTTGGTGTATCTATTTACGGTCGGTAGTTTCCGTCAATAACGTGATAGTCAAGTTACGTCTAGTAAGTGTACACGCACTGCGGATGTTGGTGTATCTGTTTACGTTCAGTAGTTTCCGTCAATAACGTGATAGTCAAGTTACGTCTAGCAAGTAAGTGTACACGCACTGCGGATGTTGGTGTATCTATTTACGGTCGGTAGTTTCCGTCAATAACGTGATAGTCAAGTTACGTCTAGCAGGTGTACATGCACTGCGGATGTTGGTGTATCTATTTACGTTCGGTATTTTCCGTCAATAACGTGATAGTCAAGTTACGTCTAGCTGGTGTACATGCACTGCGGATGTTGGTGTATCTATTTACGTTCGGTATTTTCCGTCAATAACGTGATAGTCAAGTTACGTCTAGCTGGTGTACACGCACTGCGGATGTTGGTGTATCTATTTACGTTCGGTATTTTCCGTCAATAACGTGATAGTCAAGTTACGTCTAGCAGGTGTACACGCACTACGGATGTTGGTGTTTCTATTTACGTTCGGTATTTTCCGTCAATAACGTGATAGTCAAGTTACGTCTAGCAGGTGTACATGCACTACGGCTGTTGGTGTATCTGTTTACATTCGGTATTTTCCGTCAATAACTTGATAGTCAAGTTACGTATAGAAGGTGTACACGCACTGCGGATGTTGGTGTATATGTGGATGAAATCAATACACTAATAACTATGTCTTTACTAAATCCTCCAGAATGCCATAGTGAAAGAAATATCTACTTATAATCAAAGTAATAGTTATAGCTACATTTACAATAAGAAGATTTTTAGACATGATTTTTATTTTTCATTTCAGTGATATTTCTTAAATATGGAATATTTGATTAAAATTGTTATTACGATGCTTAAAGAAAGAGTAAATTTTAGTATTGACATATACAAGTATAAACCCCTAAGCATGTTACCAAAGAATATATTTTTATTTCATTATTTTTTACTAGATGGTACTTATTCAAATATTAATACATTGTAAACAAACCTCTTATTACAAATTATAATACTAACTATAATAATTAAAAACAATAAAGCAGTCTGTACTGATAAAGGGAAAACGTGGTGATTGTTAATAAGAGATAATCCACAATAAGATAATTCAGAGTTGTTTATTAAAAGGGTAAAGTGCCACCGTTCGGGATAAATGATCACCGTATTAACTGTGATTTTGAATTATTCGTATATATTTAAAAAGGTTTGTTATAAAAATATATCCTGACCTTTACTGTAATTAAAAATGAATCAAATATTAATTAATAATTTTCTTGAATGACGATACCATATCTCAAAGTCAATTTATGATTTTGAATGAAGTGATAAATATACATTCTTACAAATCTTACATAGAGAGTATAAATAACTATATATTGTTGTCATGGTATTTTCGTTTTTAAAGTTTTTATGTGTATATATTAGATTACTGTAGCAAAAGTCTTGGAAAATTGTATTTGAATTTGTTATAAATACATTTTTATAGAAGTATAACTAGTTTAATAGCCCTTCATCATCTGTCCCTTATTGATTACAGTAATAAAAAGAACCTGTTGTAAAATAAGGGGGGGTTAAGATTGCTGAGGGGAGAGGGGATTCACTTAGGTGATTTTTAAAGTCAAGACTCTTCGAACATTCCTGGTTAGTATAAAGAGTATTCCCTTGGTATCGAAACATTAGGTTTTTTTGAAATGTACGTTTTTTGAAAATACACGGCTCACTTCTAAATTTAAATATTGGGAAAGATAATTTAAAATTACACCCTTACCACTCAAATAGTTAAGGGAGACATTAATAGTTACATAAATATAAAAAAATAACAAATATATAAAGTTATATTTAAATAAAATACTGCTTGAAAATTAGATTAATTTAGAAAAAAGTTACCAAAATTAACAATAAGGAATCTGATAGATGCTATTACGTCATGACAATATATAAAAATACTCTTCAAGCACATAAAATGTATGTAGACGGCTAGGGTGGTTGTAAGTAAGTAAAATAGAATACAATATATAACAGCAAGATTGTGTGAAGGATCAAACTGTGGAGGAGAAATATATGTAGGAGGCTAGGGTGGTTGTAAGTAAGTAAAATAGAATACAATATATAACAGCAAGATTATGTGAAGGATCAAACTGTGGAGGAGAAATATATGTAGGAGGCTAGGGTGGTAGTAAGTAAGTAAAATAGAATACAAGCAAGACTATGTGAAGGATCAAACTGTGGAAGAGAAATATATTTCCAGAAAAGAGAAAATAATTATTCAGTGAATGTTTTGAGAGATTACACTTAATTATGGATTGGAATATATCAAAATATTAATAAAATTAACAAGAAGCGTAATTCGATTTTCCAGAAATCAAGCTAATACATGTTTAACTCTAATTACATGATTATGTGGTATTTTCTACTTGTTTATATATATATATATATATATATATATATATATATATATATATATATATATATATATATATATATATATATATATATATATATACAATTAAGAGTTAAATAACATAAATATCTTAGATGACACAATAATTCATTATCAACATATAGGATATATTTCAAGCTATCCACTAATAACACTTATGAGCAGATACTAAGATGACTGTCGCCTGGTAGTAGTAATATTCCAACTTAACCTATTACCCTTTGACTCCACTGCCTCTCTCCTCTGATAATCCTTATAAATGGGTCTGTTAATAGCTTCGGAGGTAACTAGTTAACTAAGTTTGGTGATTTGATTTCAGCCAATTATCACTAAGAGTAGTTTTATTTGTATTTTTATTTATAAGAGTTGTGCTTCGTGCTTATATGCCTAAAATAATAATGTTAGGCATATTCTTGTTTATTGTGTAATTTGGCTATAAATAACAACACATAACATTACGGTTTTACCGATGTAGTGAAATTATTTAATATGGTATCAATACCATCTGTACTGTTTACCATATATACTTAAGATATATAAAACATAAATCCATATAATCCCTCCCCCTAAAATAAAAAAAAAATAAATAAATAAAAAACACAACAAAAATCTGTTACCTATGGAATTTCAAATACACTAATACTTTTAAATGTATCTTCTTATTCCTACTGTTTTTAGTCCTAATCTTATATTTATCTTCACTGAGCCACGTCAGCATCGTCAACTACTTTCCCATTAAATTTCACGTCTAACGTGAAATACATATCACTGTATTGTAACAGTGTGACATATTGATTTCTTATCCAATAAAAAACGTTAAATTCGTCAGCAATATAAGCTATTGCTAAAATAAATAAGGATTATTTTGAAATATTTAACTACAAATTAATAAAATTTAATAATTTATATTTTATTTTATAAATAATTTAAAACGCAAATCAAACACAAATTCTAATTTTATAGTTTAAAAGCTCACTTTATAAACTAAAATACAAAATATAACGTATATCCACTACAACTCAATAGAGATCTTAAATTGTGTATTTAGAAATTTTCCATGAATCATCACTATTCCATGAATCAACTATAGGTGTTGTTTTTTGTTTTTTATTATTGATAAATAACAGTGTTAAACTTAAAAAATTGTACTGTGACATTTATAAATCAAACTACCACAAAGGGTCTCTACATTTATCTTGTTTATGTTTAAAACTACTGATTTTAAAATACCACCTAATTACTTGCTAACTCAATTTGTGTAATCGAGATTTTTCTTGACTTGATAAGTTAACTATTTTTTCTATTATTAGATAAATGTTTGTACACTGGCAAATTTACAGTACCATATTGATCAAAGTTTTATCGTGAATCTAAGGAATTTTTAATTTTTAACTGTGAAAATTAGTGAATTAAGATTTCAGTATTGTTTACAATCATTGACCTACTGATAATTTATTTCTATAAGGTGTTCAAATGCCGAAAACTTCCTTACAGTTAAAATCGTTTTAGTTTAACTTTTTGATTGTATAAATGGTCCTGAAAGCAAATTATATATCTCCTAATTTTAAGCATGCTACGCATTAGTTGTACCATATAACACTTTAAAGGAACCTAACATCTTTATCAGTAGCTGTACGAATCTAGGACCGTGATTTTCTATGAACTAAATTAATTGCAAGTATCTAAATGTTTACCTATTTCATGCTGAAAAAAGTAAGCATGTTTGAATGTTCAAATATAAATCTAAAATTATGAAATATAAAGCTTAAAATAATGTCAGAGCATATACACTACAATCTGTACACATTATTATAAAAAGCTACATCACTTCTTGTACATCATAAATCAAAATACATACTTCAATGTATATACAAGTAGCCAATCTCAGTACAAGTCTATTTCCTTGATGGAAACAGTATTTTCTCTGTGACTTCTGGTATGTATGACACCAAGATCCAATATAAGTGTCAATACTTCCGATATTGCTCACTGAACTGAATTGTATCTCATGAAATATGATATTATGTGATTGTTTATGGATAGTTGTATTCAATAGTTCTACTGTCTTGTGCTTGATGTTTTGGCTCAAATAGTTCAGCGAAAAGTTTTACTTTGGGTTGGAAAATAATACAGATTTGATCATAATCTGCGTATTTAAAATAATATAAAATATATCAAATACATTTGGTTTGATAGTGACATCTCAAATATCAGTATAAACATAAATCTGTTTGAAACGTTAATAAATGCCATAAAATATGTTAACTTATAGCTGTAAAGCTTAAATATTACTGGTTTTATCCAACAATAGTGAAATTTACTGTATGCTATTGCTGTAACGATTAAAAAGTGTATGAATAGACTAAAAATTAGAATACCAAGTAAAGTTTATTTTTCCCTGTTGTAAGAAATTTAACACTATTAAAAAGAGCACCTGTTCTCAAACCAAAGAAAATCTTTTAAAAAATTAGTCTCTGTAAAATATATTTACATACTTTATCAAACTATCTTTTCAGCAAATCTTTGGTGTACTTTTGATTAAGAGATCGGAAAAAGTAATTTTAAGTAAATTATGAAATGTAGAAAACCAACAATATTGTTTATATAAGCTAAGTATTTTGCAGCCAGTGATTTTGTGATTTTTCTTAAAATAACAATCATAAATTAATAAAATAAGTCGAGTTTGTGGAATATTCAAAAAATGTTAATTACACGTACTTAAGATTGATATAAATATATTGCAAGTTAAACAACGTTAATTTTTTTTATTTAAAGTTAACCTGTCCTCCGACATCTTAAATGTGCTTTCCATCTGTCAGGAGGGTTGCGTGCAAGGATCCCTCAACCATCCATGGAACAGCCACGCTCAAAGTTGCTTGACGCCGTTATTCTGCCATAATGTTGGAAATATGAACATTATAATTATTTTATTATGTTAACTATTTAAGAAGTTATTTTCCTATTTGTTAAAATTAACTATTTTCTGGAAGGGTATTTAGAATATTTAGCAATATTCTTAGGAAGATTCCCACTCCTATGATTTGGAATCAGAATCGTACGTAACACACATCCATGATTGATTTGACGATGAATTAGTCGATGAAAAAAAATACTGAGTTGAATGACACTAACTTGTTGACAATAACCCAGGTCAAAACCAATTACTTTATTTAATTATAATAAATACATAAAATTATGTGTGTTTTTTTTAATAATGTTCAAACTCTATAATGTTAGGTATTCTATTTCTTATAATTGTTCTTATTTATATAATTATGTCAACAAGTAATTTGTGTTTTGAGCATTGAAAAGTATATAACTACTAGTTTTAAAATGTGTGCCTGAAAGAGATTTTATACAATGAATAATTCTACCATAAAAACATTGAAAGACTCGCTGTTAAAATTACATATTATTTCAACAGACCGCGTCTTCAGAAAAATATACCCTCTTACAATTTTCATGTATTTGTGTTCAATACATAACATTCCACACACAAAAATAAGTAGTCGTTTAGCCAGTCAGTAATCTAGTCATTTTTCAAGAGTTATTTGTGGCAATCTAACTACAATATTGTCTCCCTTTTGTTTAATGAAAGCTGTTCTACAAACTTAGGGTAATAAAACCCTTTGTCATAACTAAAGATTATTATCGTAGTTAATACACTACTAAGCCAACAGATATCAGCATTTATGGGGTGAACCATCACAACAATCCAAAACAATACAATGACTTAAAACTTTATGATATTAATATAAAAGTATTATCCACCCTAGAATAATGAGGTAATAATGTTTAATAAAGATTTAGAGTCTTGCTTCTTGATGTTTAAGAAACTTGCTTATTTAAAAAATTGCATGATAGCTCAATAATTTCTAAAATTATATGAAAAAGTTCATTGAAATAATGGCTTTTAGTTCAAATTTGTTTTAAATCAGGAATAATAGACCATTATACGCTTTGAAAGCAGTCTAAATCAACCAACAAACTAAAGAAATAAATGAAAATGTGTCAACCCACTGTGAAATACTATAGCAAAAGTATAGCTTGAAAGACAACTTAATTGGATTATTATTTGAAAAACAATCCCAAAATATTTTCTAATTTATTTGTATTTTCATCAAAATTAGCCTTTTAAATCACACTAAACGTTTCAAAAGACTATTGAAATATTAAACATCACTCATAACCAACACGTTGTATCAAAAGTAGATAAAGTATCCTAATTATGATTTAATTTAAAAAATGTATTTATTTAATATATTATACATATTTTATGCCACCCTAATCAGGGCAGTGTGTTATTCTCAATGAATAAGGTCTATATTACAATCAACATTTTGTTTTGGAAACTTAAATAATAATAATATAAGTATATAAGTGCAGAAAAAACAAAAGTATAACTTAGGACTTTAAATAGTAATAAATAGTTAGTCGAAAAATGTGTTATATTCTTGGCTTTAATTAGTGACCTTTATCAAAAAGCATTATCAATTGATAACACTGTTTTCAATAGGCTCACAATACATGAGAATATGACATTCATTGTAAGTAGACAATCTCGAGACACCGAGTTGCTCTGTCCCAATCTCAGTTGGGTCAAACCTTTAAATGCTTCAGTTGTCATTTTTGAAACTTGACAATATTTTTCAGCCTAATAAAGCCTATTTTCCTGTTTTTTAGTATATTTTGTTATTTATAATGTAGTGTTCAAATTATTATTTTTTCCTTAGTTAACTGTAATATATTAAATTCCACTGTAGTGCATAGATGGGTGGGTGCGCCAATACAACTTTTTCTGTATGGTATTCCGAAGCCTTAGCCATTGAGCTATCACCCGGCACATGTGAGTAGATGGGTTAATACCACTGCGTGTGTATATGTGGCGGGTAGTTTAATATAACTGTAAATATATGGGGGTGGGACGGTCACTGCCACTGTACGTGTATGGCGGGTCGAGTAGGTCAATACCACTGCACGTGTATGGGTGGGTGCTCCCCCTGTATAACCCTGATCTGTGATATAAAGGGTAAATAATATAATTGCATAAGTAAGTGACTGGAGTATGTGGGATCTCCCTCCCCCTTACATATAACAACCATTGTTAAAATATTCCCATTTGTCCCATACGTCCATTTGTCCCATGTAACGATTTTATACATTTTTTCTGTCAGTTATATTATGTATATTGTATGTGTTTTACAGGGATAACCCCGTAAAAGCCAAGGCATGTCAGGCTTTTCCCCGTCTTTAACCCCTGCCAGGTCGTTACTTCAGTACAGTCTGGTCAGACACATTTAGTTGTGGCATTACACTCAAGTATCACCTACACCTCCCTCTTTATGACGTTTATAATTGATGTGTTTAATGTTTCATCTAATTACTTATAAGTATATTAGTAGTTATATCAATTACAAATAAAGAAATTTACAGATAATCTAACTAAATAAACCTATTGCATCGCCCGGGACCTGCTGTGATTCGTTACGCCTCTATCAGTAAATTATCGATCACCTAACTGCCAGCTGGGTCCAAGGTAACGACGTGTTGAGCGTACAAATGTGACAGTGACGGTGCTACTACCTACTCACCTGCTCATCATTCAGTCAATACTAGGTAAGTCGTTGATAATATTGTGTAAAAATATCAACTCGATTACAATTCACCAATAACAAAGATGGAGTAAAACCTAAAGATAATAAACCAGGACGAAAACCAACCAAATTTAAAATGATAAGCTAAGTAAGTTGGCTGTACATTTTAGGTATCAAAACTTAGACTTACATATAAAGAATTTTAGTATATTTATACTACTGAGCAATAAATAAAAATTACTGATTTATTTATTTACAGTGTTCCTCTAATATTCTACAAAGCTTCGCAGTTCTCAACTGGTCGAATGGTTTAGTTGGAATTATATACAGAATGGATGATGCTACATCACAAAACCCAGACCCAATATGGTCAAGGCTGTAAGCCTTCTTATCAGAAAGTAATTCCTCATGAAACGTAAAATTAGGCATAACTTTATAACCATAGAACTTTTTGTACAGTATTGTGAATCCGTTGTATGGATAAATCTTTGACTACTACTAACAGGAACTACTGAGAATAAGACGGCAAGAAGTCAGACAGGAGTAGTCCCATACCATCAAGTGCGGACGTCTGTGCAGTGTTCGGTTCGTACTTAGCGAGATCACCGAGGCCTCAAATGGTCTTATCATATTTGCTGTTCCACAAAACCTACTTGCTATCGAAAAAGACTTTTTTGAGTAGTTAGGTCCCTTTCCTATAACACCTTATAGGTTAGGATTAAGTAAAAATTTAAATTAATGCAATTATTGTAAATATAGTGTTTTTTAATTGTTGATTTAATTATAGATAGCCTTTTCTTTTAACTTGTTTCAGTTTAATAACGAATTACATATATATTTACAATTTGTTTTAAATTTTAACCAAATTTAAATTTTTAAAATAACTAATTAAACAATATAAATAATTTGTTTAAGGAGAAGCCAATCTTCTTTCTATCGTCACTCAGCCCATTCCTCATAGACTATTGATCTGTGCGTAGAATTTATTTGGATAGAGTTTGGGGTAACCTGTACATTGCAACATGAATTGATACTAAACCTGCGCTATCTCTAACCCAGGCTTAAAGTCCTGAGACCGTTCAGCCACTGGCTCTCTCAAATGAACGTGATAAAAGCACATCTCTTGTCTATACATTGTTGTATGACTATTAAAGCAATTTTGATCTGTTATTATATTTTTTTTTAATAATTTATTTGTAAACATTATTATCTGATATTAGTTTTTACATGTTCTTCGTGTTATAAACATCAGTTACTCTACTTATTATCATTTAATAAGTATCATTTAATTTAACCTCTCAGACTACACACACAGAACTGATTTTATCTAATTAATATAGTGAATTTATTATTAATTGCATTAAAATTGCACAAGTATTTCAAAATTTAATATCCCTAAGTATCACGTGATAACATCTGCTTTTATATTTTACAGCGCAATGAGAGCTTTCTAGTAGTCTACATTTTTATTACAGTGAAGACCACTAAAATAATGAATAATGCAAATGAAATGACATTGATATTGCACTAATTACATTCTACTTGACATCAAATGACCTGACCTCAGCTACCCCTATCCATTGTCAAGGTCATGGTTCGATGTGCATGTCTCCCCACCAACACGTCATTCTTGGAAACACTCATATAATATTCACCAACCCATTTCCGTATTAAATTCTTATATACTTGTTGACAATCAGCACGGACATGTCGTGGTGTTTTGCCACTGTTCAAGGCCAGTCTTCGTGAGGCAACAACCCTTGAGCTTTCAGGCACGGTGGGTGAGTAATCCCTCCTACACATACTACAAACTCTTACCTATATAATAGGGAGTAAATAGTTAAATATTAAAAAAAATTTAATCACTATATTGCTGTTAAAATATTTAGACCATTAAGTTGACGATAGGTCGATAAAATGAAAAAAATTAAATATTTTTATTACTTTTATTACACTCAACGTTTAAATTACTAAAAATTGTATTACGTTCATGTAATACGAAAATTTACTTAAGTTTCTTCTTTTTCATGATACAGCACGTTTCACAGTTACGTACATATGTTTAAGTTTGTTAGATATGACAATTAAGTGACTTACAGATTTACGTAAAATCCGAATCACTTAGTATTGGTTAAATGAAAAGTAAAGAATTTAAAATTGTAATCAAATCAACTACCCAGTTGTTGTTCATTTTTCAGAGCATTAAAATTATAGATCGATCATATACGGAAACTTTTTTGAAATATCTCTATTTCTATTACAATGCATTTTCTTATCACCTTTCTTTCACTTTAGGCGCTTTTTAAGGTTAATATATTTGTTTTATTTAATCTCAGAAAAAATATTTTTATATACATATTATTATGTCTACATGATTATACAAATACCTAAATAAAATCATACTGATAGTGATTATTGTCACCGTTAGTGACAACAATGACTTTGTTCAACCTGTTTCATTTCAATTTCAAAGGGAAAACCTATTTTACAATCGAAGATTACTTGAACTCAAATTCCATTTCCAGTGTATTGACTCTTGTCACTTGGTTCCTGGCGTGTGACGGCATTTCCGTGCACAGGCGTCAATATTGCTGATTGACTGTGTGGGGTTGAATATCAAATAAGCAGATGTGACTTGACTCATCTTAGCATATGTAGTTTGTATGTGTGTACTTATTATTGTATATTTGTTATTTATTCTTCAACTTTAACACATATTGGTGGAAAAATATGTTTAATTCCACCTATGTATTTATGGCAATTTAAGAAGGCTTTTCATCAAAGATTTACTTGGAAAATATATTCGTTATTTTGATACATCCAAATCATCAATACTATGTCATGTTAATGATATATGTATGACTACTATCAAAAATAACTGTTGGTGAATATATTACACATGCTCTCATATACCTCGGTGGAAAATATATGGAAACGCTTTCACAACTGTTGGATGACTTCGCTTGTAAATCATCATGGTTACAAAGAACCTACTTTTTGACGCCATTAGGCCAAATATAGTTTGATATTTTATCTTTGCACTGGGACGGCCCATGGGGAGATGAACGAAAATCTTTAACAAAAGCCTAGGTCGAGTTTGGTATCAAATTAAAGGTTACTTCAAGAGAAATTATTGCCGCAAACCGGACTTTGAAAGGTTTGTCCTTCCTAGAGTAGCAGTCATTTATATTTCGTGACAAACAAATTTATTCATTTTGCATTTTGGAGTAACTATTTTACTTTTGTTAGTATTTTTTATGTCGGTTATGTAAGCTTATAAAAGAGCACTGTCGTAAGAAAATATTTTGCTACAAAATGTGACTACAGACAAGCACTTTTTATTACAGACTAGCACATTGCTAATAAGCATTAGAAGTGCAGTTTAGGTTAGGTTAGGTTGACCATCTCATCCATAGTTTTCATTTTCTTCCATAGACAATTTGATAATTTAATTTTTGGAATAACTGTGTTCCATAAAGTGTTATTTTTTATCAGAATAATTGACTTAAAACCGTGAATTCGAGGAGAAATTATACTCGTCAAACTAGTTACCTTGAAATTCTTACGACCGCTACTCTGGACACTACATTTAATACCAAACTCGACCTAGGCTTACATTGAAGAGTATCGTTCAACTCCTCACGGGCCGTCCCCCTGAAAAGATTAAATTTAACTAATGGCGTAAAAAATTAGGTTCTTTGTAACCATAATGATGTGTTAGATTTCACTTTTACAAGATAAGCTATACAAAAGTTGTGAGAGCATTTCCATTTTTTTTTATTTTTTTTTTTTTTTTTTTTTCACCTGGTATAAAGAACCAGCAATGTGGTGTACGACTGTAACCCAACTACTTAGGAGCCAAGGGTTGTGGATATTGTTGGTGTCAGGTTTTGTTTTCAGTCCTCGTAACACCAAAATAGACCACAGTCATTGTTAAAACTCTGAATATATTAAATACAACTTAATAATAATCAATGTCAATCATTAAGAGAGCAGGTGTCCGAGCGGTCTAAGGCGTACCTGAGTTAGTGATAGTACATATGCGAACCCTAACCATGTCTCATTTGTTATCAGTAACATTCACCATGTACAGTCCTGGTTATGCCTCTTTCACTATCTCGTAAGTTCCCCGCACAGATCAATAGTCTATGGGGAATGGTTAGAATGAGGTTGAAGAATAGATAGGCCTCTCCTTAAAAAAAATCATAAATTATAACAATGTCTTAACATTTTAAAAAGTACCATAAACAATTAAACTCTTTCTCTGGCTGAAAAGGTATAGTTTTTATCATAAAAATAAAATATTAAATAAAATTAATAGTGAAATAGTAAAGTTCTTTATACTAAATGGATACTTTAATTTAATTAAATTTAATATTTTAGGTTTATATTAATAGAGGTATTTCGTACAGAGTATTATAGAACAATTTTCTAATTAACTAAATACTAATAAGTTGAAATTATCCATGCCAACCTAAACTATTTCATTAGAAAAATAATAGTGTGCATTATAAATAGCAAACTTTCTCGAACTAGTCATTAACAGAATGTCTTACTTAATTTTATTAACTAATAAAGAGGCCTATAGAATTGTTGAGCTTGCTGTTTTTTAGTGCATTATAAGATTATTACTAAAACTATTACTTGGTTATTTAACATATTTCGTGGTGTACAGAGAGATGTCCGTTTATAGACGACGATATTAATTATAAGTATATAAAGGTATACTTTTTATATTTTATTTATTTATTTTTTTACCACAACTGTAAAATCTGTGAAGAAGTAATCATTTAGTGATATTTATATTTTTTTAAATTCAAATTCTTTACTTTATTATTTTGTACAACAAATATTCTACAAGTAGTCTTTTTTTATTCCTTATCCTATGGCTATTTGAGGAAGAATCTTATAGATAAATACATTTGCTATGATATTTACAATATAAAATACATTTTATCAATTTATTTCTGTCATTGTTATTTTTCCAATTAGTAGTTATTATTATTAATTTTTAATATTTTTAACTTTATTAACAAATATGCTAAGCCTCTTCACATTTATACAATCGAAACATAATAATTAAATCAGGAATTTAACATAAATGATATCAATTTAAAACCAACATTTTATTAGGCCCAAATATATATATATATATATATATATGAACATTAATGTAAAAATAATAAAGAGTAACACATTCAAATAAAACATAGCATAATACAACACAGTATAAATACCCAGGCCACACCAAATATTGGGAAAATTAACGAGAGTAAATATATAACCCACCCACCCGCCCATACACGAACAGCGGTATAGGCCCACCCACCCACCCATACATGAACAGCGGTATTGGCCCACCCACCCGCCTATACATGAACAGCGGTATTGGCCCACTCACCCGCCTATACATGAACAGCGGTATTGGCCAACAAAAACAATAAATTAACAATAAATTAACAATAAATTAATATTTGCTGGAATATTCATTTACAGAAAGTTGCAAAAGTAATTTAGGGCACAGAAAAGTACAGGTTGTAGGAGTGTTAATGATTTGACTATATCAAAGGTCTACTATGGATGGGCTGTACACCGAAGAGGAGTGAAATCTAAAAAAAAAAAACCATAACCAACAGTTATAAAAACAGTGCAGGAATACGTACAGGAATACAACTATTCTGCATTGCTTTCATATGCATCACATTAGTTAAGGTTATGTTGACAAATAAACTATTTAATATCTGATACGTTCAATATGATTGTCTTTTCCTACTATTTGTAAAATTGTGTGTCTGCATATGTGTGATAATCAGTTCTTTGTGTTTTGTGTTTAATTGTGATAAACCCATGTGATTATGATGTATAACCTAAAAGTCATTATTTGTGTTGGTTGGTAAGTAAATATCAGTATATTGGTGAATATTTTATTTTATGTTTGTAAGCTAATGAAATAAATGTAAGGTTTGTTTTCAACTGGCTGTAACTATTTAAATGTTTTAGATCTAGAGGTAATGAGTTAATTAGTGATGGGATTCTGTATTAAAATAAAAACAATAATATAAATCTGGTAGGACCTCAGGATTTGTAGATTTTTTAAAGTACCTCTTTAAAATGATTGGTTTTATGATATAAATCTTAGCACCAACTCACTGACAATATTTGTATTTACATATTAATAGCTAATTTACTGTATAATAATTGCGTTGATAAATAGTGATGTAAGGAACACAGTCCACTCTTTTATACTTGATACATAATACAGTTTTTATAGTGAAAATATTATCATATATACTCCAAGTAAGAAGGGAACTGATACATTCTTTCAGAAATCACGTGATGATGAGTTATATGTGATCCATATTTCATACTTCTGCCAACCTGATTTGAAGAAGTCAGTTGAACTGAAATCCACTGATTGAACTGACACTTCAGTGTATTTGTTATGTATTTTATAATTTGATTCAATAGACGTTTTATTGATCAGCGTATTACTTTTTGGTATATACTAAAAAAATTAAATATCACATAACACTGTCAAATATTATAAATACAAATGTACAAATATTATGGTGATTTGATTCGAGGAACAACATTTTACCATTACCCTACAAAATAATCTTTTCATTGTGACTATTGAACTTTCGAAATATTACTTTGTGAGGTAGGTATTATGCCTTATGGTGTTTGAATAGTAAGCATTTCATGTATCGGAATCGATCACCTGATTAATTAAAATTTATATAACTTTAAACTCGTGTTGCGTGGCATTTCGCTTTTTGGCAGTTAACTAGAGGCACAGTGCTGTAATCCTGCTACTTGGAGACGAAACGTGGTGGATTGTAGGTGATAGGTTCTTTTCTACATCCACTTAATGGCGTCTACTTAATGGTATACATCTACATGGACACTTTATTATAGATGTCAGGGGTGTCCATGTTAGTTGTTAGTTAAGGGCCGGATGTTGAGTAGGGAGGAAAACTGAGTATTCTCTACTACCTGAATCAGGCTAATACTACGTTAATCATCTACACTCATCACAGTAATGCACCCCTCATATTCACCCATATCCGTACGTTCGGCTTCTTAGTAATGAAAAATAATTATATTAATAACCTATTATAATAATACCATTATTATAAAATAATTATTATTTAGGCATTCGAATACTAAAGTTGTTATCATTTCATATTTATTGTAGATTTATATTAAGAGTCAGTATAGGAATTTGATTTTGCGTGCCTCGTATTTTGAATCTGAACCGTCCTCCGATGTGAAATATTCATAATAATCTATTTTATATCAACAAAGTCAATTTACCATTCACGGCATTGACCAAAATTCACTATCCACTAGTGATAGTCCAAACACGTACGTAAAATGAAACCCTCCCACCCATAAACGTACATATAATGAGACCCTCCCACGTATACACGTACGTAGAATGAGACCCACCCACCCATACACGTACGTATAATGATACCCACCCACCTATACACGTACGTTGAGTGAACCACCCCCCACCTATACACGTACGTAGAGTGAGACCATTCCACCCATACACGTACGTATAATGATACCCACCCACCTATACACGTACGTTGAGTGAACCACCCCCCACCTATACACGTACGTAGAGTGAGACCATTCCACCCATAAACGTTAGTATAATGAGACCCGCCTACTCATAAACGTACGTTGGTTATGTTTGGGTGGGTGAATATGCTCCTACTTATAAATTACATATGGAAAACCTTTTACAACCTTACAGTGATGTTTGTGTTTCAGGTAATGCCTCAATCGTTATCAAAATTTCACCATAATTAAATGCTCCTTTTCTTTATTTTAGATTCCTTCACACCAGTATATAAAGGATCACAAGTATATTAATTAATTCTTTATTGAAATAACGATGGGAATTTTTCGCATTGCCATTTCAATATTTTTAAATATAGGGTCAACCATTTAGAATCCAAATAAAAATGAATACTCTCACTACAATTACATATTATAAACATTATTTGACTAAAATTCCACTCTCAATGTCATAATTGAATAAAATAGTGTGCGTGTGTGTGCGTGTGCGTGCGTGCGTGTGTGTGTGTGTGTGTGTGTGTGTGTGTGTGTGTGTGTGTGTGTGTGTGTGTGTGTGTGTGTGTGTGTGTGTGTGTGTGTGTGTGTGTGTGTGTGTGTGTGTGTGTGTGTGTGTGTGTGTGTTTTATCTGATATTACGCCATCCTATTGTTTAAGGCATTGACAGCGAGAACTGCTGCCAACCCACTCCTGTAGAAAACATAAAGTATTGTACTTTTAACAATGTGAAATTATGTCAAAATGTTAGAAAGTTCAGAACTACCTATGAAGCTCCAAGTTTCGGTCTAGTACCAAAGTACAACTATGTATGCCAAGTGATACACAACACTTAATGGCAAAGTGGGCTCCGGATCCAACCCAAACCACTAACAGTTTTCCACTTTATTTGAATTAGTGGACGATAAAGAATGTAATACTTATATCTTTTCTTACGATCATAAATGTCGCGAATCTGTGTGTAGTAAATAATAGTGATGGTGTTTATTGTTTTTTATTAAATTATTTTTTAACAATATATTTTTAACAATAATAAATAAATAGCTTTCTTTTTATGTCGTTGAATACATTTCTTAAACAAACAATATTAACCATTACTGAGTCAAAACATATATATATATATATATATATATATATATATATATATATATATATATATATATATATTTTATTGGGCTCCCACGTCCTTACACCCCATGTCCTTGAACTTACACTTCATCTAGCTTCATAACATCTATGAGAGGAATTTTCTCCGGATTTGAAGTGTCTATGTACATTGTACACTCGATCACTACCTCGAATAACAATGGTGTACGCAACATGACTCCTAAAATTTGCCTGTAAAGCGTTAAACAAACGTTTTTGTCATTGAACCACCTGATGGTCCACATAACAAGAACTAAGTTACTGCCATTGAACCACCTGATGGTACACATAACAAGAACTAAGTTACTGTCATTGAACCACCTGATGGTACACATAACAAGAACTAAGTTACTGTCATTGAACCACCTGATGGTACACATAACAAGAACTAAGGTACTGTTATTGAACCACCTGATGGTCCACATAACAAGAACCAAGTTACTGTCATTGAACCACCTGATGGTCCACATAACAAGAACTAAGTTACTGTCATTGAACCACCTGATGGTACACATAACAAGAACTAAGTTACTGTCATTGAACCACCTGATGGTACACATAACAAGAACTAAGTTACTGTCATTGAACCACCTGATGGTACACATAACAAGAACTAAGTTACTGTCATTGAACCACCTGATGGTCCACATAACAAGAACCAAGTTACTGTCATTGAACCACCTGATGGTACACATAACAAGAACTAAGTTACTGTCATTGAACCACCTGATGGTCCACATAACAAGAACTAAGTTACTGTCATTGAACCACCTGATGGTACACATAACAAGAACTAAGTTACTGTCATTGAACCACCTGATGGTCCACATAACAAGAACCAAGTTACTGTCATTGAACCACCTGATGGTCCACATAACAAGAACCAAGTTACTGTCATTGAACCACCTGATGGTACACATAACAAGAACTAAGTTACTGTCATTGAACCACCTGATGATACACATAACAATAACTAAGTTACTGTCATTGAACCACCTGATGGTCCACATAACAAGAACCAAGTTACTGTCATTGAAGCACCTGATGGTCCACATAACAAGAACTAAGTTACTTAACTTCGGATACAACAATGTTTAAGTAGATTACATATTAATAATATTGTAGATAATATCTTAATTTGCCAAACGTAACAGAATATTTATTTTATATTTGATGTAAATAGTTTTTCCGATTCATCTATTCATTCTTAAGACGCCGATCGTCAAGATATGGTTGAGTATGTATTTTTAATGTATGTGATGAGTACATGTGAGCGAATCTAGTCTTTGTTACATTAAGGCTGATTAGTTCTTAGAAAGTGGCGTTAATTGTAATACCTTGATGACAAATGAACAGCTGATCCCTTTCAAAATATTTACTGACAATTATTATGATCGAACTGAGAACAAAGTCTTGTGAAAATTACCTTTAATGGAATACCTACCAACCAAGTACAATTAAAATTGTTACCTGTCTTTACTATACAACATGTTGGTCATAATTACAATAATTAGTAAACGTAGTCTTCTACATGTACCGTACTAAGTTACGTATTTATAATATATTACAGTTATATTTATTTATGTCTACATACATGTCAGCTGTAATGTATGTACATACAGCTAACTGTAATGACAGTTAGCTGTAGGAAGCCAAGGCATGCTGAGAGAGCCGCGAGATATGTATGTAGGCAATATAGATACAGTAGCTATATTGCGTTTACAAGTTGCAGGCGCTTTACTTCCTGGCGGCCCGCAGAAACTATGTGTATATCTGAGTTTGAAGGTTGTTTACTAAGACACTATGATACCTACGAGAAATTCAGTCACACCATTGTTATCTAAGTTTACTTTTATATAAATCCATAGCATTTCAAGATTTAATTTTTAGTTTATAATTGTCATAATAGTTGGAGCAATAAACGGAATTTTCACTGTGTAATGAATATTAGACATGACGCGATATTAAATGAAGAAAACAATGGTTTGACTATATTTCATATGTCTCTAAATTTCTTAGTAAATGACCTTCAAACTCAAGTACAGATTTTTTCTCCACTGACTGTAGGTAATGTTTTTTATAATTTACCCATCTGTAACATAGACACCTGAGGTATGTGGGAAACTATTAGCCACTATCATTCATATATATATATATATATATATATATATATATATATATATATATATAAATGTTTGCATGTATCTTTTTTCTATCTATTTCATATGTATACAACATTAAGTATACACATTTTTGTGACTTTTTAGTTATAAGACACTGTTACAAAAATATTTTTTTGACGGCAATGACATTTTTTACGTATTACAGCGAACTAAAGTATCGATGATCTAGAGAGACCTAAGTACTAGAAATGAAAATGATTTAGCACAAGACAAAAAAAATCATCTGTTGTTTGTAGTGAACACTGTAAATATGAATCAAAAAGCAAAATAGCTTCATATTACATGACAAATAAATAAATTTAACCTGCAATAAATTGCTCAAAAAAGTAATTACATTCAAAATGTTGTTAAATTAATTTTTAAAATGGAACATGAAAATCGTGTTCAAACCTCACTGCTAGTTTTTTATATAATAACATAATAGCCTATGTATATTTTTAATTGTTATTTCATTATCTAAAGAAGAAGGATAATAGTTTTGAAAGTTCAACAAATCACAAAAAATGTTTTAAACCTTCTTTATAGAGAGATAGTTTTGCAAAGTAAAAACAATACGGGGACATTTTTAGTTCTAAAAGTTACTATTTGTTGTTGTATATTAACAAGAGGAGTAAAAAATATATACGAGATATATATATATTATCAAAATATTCTCAAAATTACTATTTTGGTGTATTTTCCCCTTGGGGTTTTGAAAGACCCCACTGTACGGACCAGTTAGGTGACAAAAATCCTTTGTACCATTAGAAAATTAATGAAGGATCACATAATTTGAAATATGAACTAATTAAATATTTTACTTTTCTCTGTTCATGAGTTTTTTAATAAATTGACTAATAACTAGCTGACGGGCACTTCCATTCTCGCCGTTAGTGTAATTACAACATGTAACCTTTGTTTCATTATCAACACTTGTTAATTTTTTATTAACACATGAATGTAACTAAGATGCAAATACTAGCATATCAACCCTCCAAAGAGCACTTTATACTATATTGTGATTTTTATACTTGCAGATTTTACTTGTAAACTACTGTTTCTTTTACATGAACGTTATGTACTTCTGATTCTCATACCTAAGATGCTGATACGTTAAATAAAAGAGTAAAACATTGGCAATACAAAGAAAAATTATCAAAACAAGTGACTGCAATATTGTTTTTTTGTTTTTTTCAAGCCATCTATATATTTGTGGGATATATTGCAATAAAATATTGTTTATTTAAAAATAATCTCTCTCATGCATGCACAAACTTACGTGGCTTTTGTACTTTATGAAATACTATTTTTATAGTTCATCTATTAAAACAGATGCCATCCATAATTTGTTTTATTTGTTTCTGAAAACTTGATGTGGCAAATAAAAATAAATAACTGAAACATGGCAAATAGAAAACCAATTACACTAAATCAATTAATTTCATACCCCATCAGGGATTTTCAAGGTATAAACATTTCAGAATAGTTACATTACTATATTTGCATTTTTCACATGATTTTATCGAGTGTTCCTTTGTTACTTGCTATCCTTTTCCTGCGAATGAATGTACTCTACAATGGAATTTTTCAAAACTGTATAATTGATTATAAGGGATGAAAAACTAGTTTGGCCAGTTAGTTCGGAGACCTATGTGAGTTGATTCCTGGATCAGTATATTGTTCTGCACTGAATTTTCAGCACTGCATTTACTTTTTATTATTAATTTGATATTTAAGCGAATATGGATTTCGAATGAGTGTTATAAGTGTACTCATATTTTAGCAAATTTAGTCATTGTTACAAACTAAGGTCGACTATTCCTTAGCATGTGCATTAAATCAATAGCCAAAAGACAAATAAACAGCCGGTGGTTACCAGTTGATCTCTTTCAACATTTGCATTGGCTATGAACGGGATCGAAGTGAGGACCTTTACTTTAGGAAGCTAGTTTGGCTTTAACGAAGTTCCTTAATTTGGCTTGGAAGAAATATGATATTTGTGTACGGGGATGGAAACCAATACAATCAATAAGGTTTCAGGATTATAGTATTGTAATTAGTATAATTCGTTACATAATCAAAACGTACAGATAAATTATTAGGCTACGTTCAGGAGAGGATTTAAATTTAGTCCTAACTATTTATATCTTATACATCTATGTTAAGTGTAGACATATAAGGTCAAGTTTTTATACTTTTTAACTATATTTTCATGTAAATGTTTAGTACTGAATTAACGAGGAGTTAAAACATAATATGAAATCTTTATTCTTGGAATATGGCACTGGTACTTTTCTCCAAATCGTATTTTCGGTTCCTAATTTATTTGGTTCGATTGTTTATACATAATCCATAGTTTTTATAGCAATTTAAAAAAACCTGAGAATAACTTGTATATAGAGCTCAAACCATACTTTATGACTGACTATGAATAAAATCACAAATTTATTCAAAAAAACTTAACGGAGTTTTTAATAAATTCAATAACTTATAAGGCACTTTCAATAAATCCGAATGTAATAAGTGGGTTTAAAATGTATTAATTCAATTATCAAGAATAATAAAATTATCTTTTGTAGTGTTTAGATGTAGATTTAGTTCATGTATTCAACAACCCTTGGAGCTAGTATGCAGAAAATGTTGTGGTGGTTAATTCTACTTAGGCCAAGGAAGGAGAATGTTGATCGAGTCAACAGTATTGTCAAGGTATCACAACAATGCAGTGTTATCACTGTAACCATAACCACCACAACACGTTACTTGATAAGCCTGACTACACACATGTTTGCGAGGAATCAAGTGTTTTATTTTCCGTTCACATGTTTTATAGGTTATAGGCCTTTGTATTCTCTTAGTTAAAACTGTTTTGTCATTTCAGCAGTCAGTCAACAACCCCTACTTGTTTCCACACTTTAAGCTACATTTTTATTACTTCAATATTAAAGCCCATACTACATTTAGAGTATTTCAATATTGTTAGGAATCACTTGTGGTCCAAGATCTAGGGGTCAACTTCAAACGTTAAATAAGACGAGTGATATGTAATTTAACACCGCAATTTCAAGATCACATTTAAAAGGGACTTGTTGTTATTAAGTTATTTATTATTTTGTTATTTGATTTAATTGGTAATAACCAACATATTTACCTTATTAAAACTGCTTGGTCATGGCTAAAATAAAATTAGGTTTTTGTTTGCATCACAGTGTTCGTTTAGCCCTAACTCGCAATGCATGACAAAGCATTTTTATTTAGAAAACCAGCCATTAGACCAACTAAATAAAATAAAAATAATAATAACTAAAGAACGACAAGTCCTTTTAAAATTCTGATTACTGGATCGTTTTCAGCTTATGTTGTGTTAAATGACATATGAAAACGTTCCTATTTTAAATTTTTAAGTTGACTCCTAGATCTTGAACCCCAAGTTAGCTCTAATAACATTGAAACACTGTAAATATAGTGTAGGTTGGTATTAATTTAATGCCAATGCCAAATACTCAAAAATATTTGACCCTACCAATAAACTTGAGTCTGACGTTATTTCAGCACAAATTATAGTATTACACAATAAAAATTGGTTGAAGGTAAAATAATAACATCAATTTTCTAGTTCTATATCAAAAATATTATTTTGATGTGTAGTAATTAACTTTTAAATTTTTTTTGTATAATGATCACTCTAAATATAACCTTCTTAAAATTGGTCCTAAAAATAGTGAGATGTAACAGTTTAACCCACAAGAATTGTACTTGGTTAGGGGTGCACAAATTGTCTAAAAAATCAATAGTATATGTTGTATGTGAAATGCTCCAAAGAGATCTATCGTTTCAGACAATTCACGGACAAAACTACTGGCGTTCTCTCAAGTGACACTCAATGTGGCGTGCTATTGGCTGAACCGGGCCATTTACCTCACAGTTGGCCACCTGGATCATTACAATAGTAAACGTACAGCTATTGATGACAGTGAACTTTCGTAGTCATAATGTCGGGATATAGTAACAGACCACACCCACCACACGACAGCATATGTCCCTGCTTCTTTTATTGTACATCAAGTGTCTAAGAGAAACGACAATATGTTCGTATTATTTCTTGCGAAAAGATCACAGTAATATCGATTGTTAACAACTAATCGGACATGAACACTTATATATAGCTTATTATAGCTAATTAGATAGAAGATAAACAGCTATTTGAACGAAGTTACATACCAAAAATAGGCAACTCGAGAGATAGGTTACACAACGATAACTTTCAATGTGGTTTATATCATTACAATGCACAACGTAAAATATTCTAATATAACTAATAAGATGGGCAACTCAACCATAACTTGTAAAGTAGGCTACTCAGCCATGAAGCAACGCAATTATAACTGACAAGGTAGGATATCGAACTATAACTCATAAGGTGGGCAACTCAACCATAACTCGCAAAGTAGGCTACTCAGCCATGAAGCAACGCAATTATAACTGACAAGGTAGGATATTGAACTATAACTCACAAGGTGGGAACCTCAACCATAACTCGCAAAGTAGGCTACTCAGCCATGAAGCTACGTGATTATAACTGACTTGGTAGGATATGGAACTATAACTTACAACGTGGGCAACTCAGCCATTACACGCAAAGTAGGCTTCTCAGCCATGAAGCTACGTGATTATAACTAACAAGGTAGAATATGGAACTATAACTTACAACGTGAGCAACTCAGCCATAACTCGCAAATTAGGCAACTCAGCCATGAAGCTACGTGATTATAACTATCAAGGTAGGATATGGAACTATAACTCACAAGGTGGGAAACTCAGCCATTACACGCAAATTAGGCAACTCAGCCATGAAGCTACGTGATTATAACTGACTTAGTAGGATATCGAACAATACCCTACAAGGTGGGCAAGTCAGCCATAACTCGCAAAGTAGGCTACTCAGCCATGAAGCTTCGTGATTATAACTATCAAGGTAGGATATGGAACTATAACTCACAAGGTGGGAAACTCAGCCATTACACGCAAATTAGGCAACTCAGCCATGAAGCTACGTGATTATAACTGACTTAGTAGGATATCGAACAATACCCTACAAGGTGGGCAAGTCAGCCATAACTCGCAAAGTAGGCTACTCAGCCATGAAGCTTCGTGATTATAACTAACAAGGTAGAATATGGAACTATAACTTACAACGTGGGCAACTCAGCCATTACACGCAAAGTAGGCTACTCAGCCATGAAGCTACGTGATTATAACTAACAAGGTAGGATATGGAACTATAACTTACAACGTGAGCAACTCAGCCATAACTCGCAAATTAGGCAACTCAGCCATGAAGCTACGTGATTATAACTATCAAGGTAGGATATGGAACTATAACTCACAAGGTGGGAAACTCAGCCATTACACGCAAATTAGGCAACTCAGCCATGAAGCTACGTGATTATAACTGACTTAGTAGGATATCGAACAATACCCTACAAGGTGGGCAAGTCAGCCATAACTCGCAAAGTAGGCTACTCAGCCATGAAGCTTCGTGATTATAACTAACAAGGTAGAATATGGAACTATAACTTAAAGGTGGGCAACTCAGCCATTACACGCAAAGTAGGCTACTCAGCTATGAAGCTACGTGATTATAACTAACAAGGTAGGATATGGAACTACAACTTACAAGGTGGGCAACTCAACCATAACTCGCAAAGTAGGCTACTCAGCCATGAAGCTACGTGATTATAACTAACAAGGTACGATATCGAACTATAACTTAGTAGTTGGGCAACTCAGCCATAACTCGCAAATTAGGCTACTCAGCTATGAAGCTTCGTGATTATAACTAACAAGGTACGATATGGAACTATAACTTAGTAGTTGGGCAACTCAGCCATAACTCGCAAAGTAGGCTACTCAGCCATGAAGCTACGTGATTATAACTAACAAGGTAGGATATGGAACTACAACTTACAAGGTGGGCAACTCAACCATAACTCGCAAAGTAGGCTACTCAGCCATGAAGCTACGTGATTATAACTAACAAGGTAGGATATGGAACTATAACTTACAACGTGGGCAACTCAACCATAACTCGCAAAGTAGGCTACTCAGCCATGAAGCTACGTGATTATAACTAACAAGGTAGGATATGGAACTATAACTTACAACGTGGGCAACTCAGCCATAACTCGCAAATTAGGCAACTCAGCTATGAAGCTACGTGATTATAACTAACAAGTTAGGATATCGAACTATACCCTACAAGGTGGGCAAGTCAGCCATAAATCGCAAAGTAGGCTACTCATCCATGAAGCTACGCGATTATAACTGACAAGGTAGGATATCGAACTATACCCTACAAGGTGGGCAAGTCAGCCATAACTCGCAAAGTAGGCTACTCAGCCATGAAGCTACGTGATTATAACTAACAAGGTAGGATATGGAACTGTAACTTACAACGTGGGCAAGTCAGCCATAACTCGCAAAGTAGGCTACTCATCCGTGAAGCTACGCGATTATAACTGACAAGGTAGGATATCGAACTATAACTTACAACGTGGGCAAGTCAGCCATATCTCGCAAAGTAGGCTACTCAGCCATGAAGCTACGTGATTATAACTAACAAGGTAGGATATGGAACTGTAACTTACAACGTGGGCAACTCAACCATAACTCGCAAAGTAGGCTACTCAGCCATGAAGCTACGCGATTATAACTGACAAGGTACGATATCGAACTATAACTTACAACGTGGGCAACTCAGCCAGAACTCGCAAAGTAGGCTACTCATCCGTGAAGCTACGCGATTATAACTGACAAGGTAGAATATGGAACTATAACTTACAACGTGGGCAACTCAGCCATTACACGCAAAGTAGGCTTCTCAGCCATGAAGCTACGTGATTATAACTGACAAGGTAGGATATCGAACTATAACTTACAACGTGGGCAACTCAGCCATTACACGCAAAGTAGGCTTCTCAGCCATGAAGCTACGTGATTATAACTGACAAGGTAGTATATTGAACGTGATTATAACCTTATTAGTTATAATCACGAAACCTCATGGCTGACTAGCCTACCATGCGAGTTATGATTGAGTTGCCCACTGGCAAGCTCAGTGATCACCTAGTTGGTTGTGTACGAGGTTGGTTGGACTAGCAGAAGGTGTTTGAAGAGATAACGGTCAAGAGTCGATAGTTAATTTGGGATCTATCATGTTTCATGGCGGTAAAGAAAGGGAATACACCTGTGAGAGGAGTAAGGTGATGTGGTAAGGGTGAATGTATGTAACTTACAGGCAGTACGTTGAGGAGTTTCATAGTCATGTCTACATAAATAGACCTACATAAACTAAACAAAAGGTATGATTTGTAAGGAAGAAGTCACTGTTCATCTACGATTTAGAGAGACTGTGTGTAAATACATATCCATTAAAGTAAAGAGGGAAAGGAATTTTTCGGCCTGTTCATGAAAAAATACAATATCTGTCTATATATTATAAATGCGCACATCATATTTTGTTTGGGACTTTAAGTCTCAACAGTATTAAGCATTGGGAGATAACAATTAGTTTTTAAAGTGTAAAAATGTCTCACTTTGGCTTAAATAACGTTAAACGTTATAAGGTTGTAACAGCTACTGCAAGGTCCTTGAGGCGTTCGTCGTTACATAACTGTTGAAACTCTGTGACAACTGATCCCTAAATGGCCAATTAGAGAGCTTGTCAGTTGAAAGGGTATTTGTTTCTTCACCGACTATAATCCTGTTAACATACCATTAAATAAGGTTCTGGCTCTTTCACTGAACACATCAGTGCCTTATTTATTAAGTCATTAGTGTTTGATCTCTTTACAAAGATATTTATTTTAAGCTGTATCCAATTCACGAACGACTGGGTTTCTTATTATACATCTGTTTTAATAATTGATTTCGTTTTTTACCCACAAATACATTTTAAAGTGATGAAATAAATCCTTACATTCTTACATAGAGACGCCGACAAAACGTTGTTGGTATTTTAAGGCGAATATGAATGGTTATATGAGTGTAGGATGAGTGTAGTCTGGTTACTATCTGAGTTCAACTGTTCCTCAGAAAGGACAATTTATTAATAGCCCAACAGCCAGGGCAACTAAGAGACCTACAGCTTTACGTGGAATCCGAACCACATAGTGCTGGTCTGATTTTCAGCTAATTGACAAGCGTGATACTCAGTTATCTCCCCCACACAACATCCGCACAATGATTACCACCCAAAATGGACACCCCAGACTTCTCTAGTAGCGTCCACGCCGATAGCAACCATTGAGCGGACGCCATACCGGTATTAAGAGGACCGAGCATCCAACATATCGCCTACAATCTCCCAAACACTTTATCCCCATGTAGCTGGGTTACAGCACTGTGCCACCAGAGACCTAAATATACGAGTCTTTAAGTCAACGAATCTCAATGAAATGAAAAATGTCTTTATTCATGTTAGGACTATTTAGTCCTCGCTACCAGTTAACTGCAATGTGTTTTTGGTTCAGTAGTAACGAGTCTCAATAGCATTCTTACAATGATTACTTACTAAACCTGATTGTTCATATGAATTGAGGAACAGATTTTATTTCAGCTTAAAGCCGACCACACACTATTGAGCCGAGGTCCGAACCGAGCACTTATTGACAGCTCATCTGCTCTGTTCACGGCCTTCTCGTAGGAGGATGAAGATTCTCGCAGTGCGCATGTGCGAGGAACCAGTTCCATATGTGGAACCTGTTCCATATGTGGAACCTGTTCCTGTCACAGGAACCTATTCCTGTGACTTGAAAAATAAACGTTACTACGCAACCTTAGGGTCTTGAGAGTGCACAATTCTTTGAAAATGTTCGTAATAGACACTTTACTTTAGTTAAAGTTAGAACGGCAGTACCGTGAAGTGATGGGGTAGTGTGACTTTTGGAGTTATATTGTAATCGTTTTCATATTTTCATACATAAGCACTTCACAAACTTTTTATAAGGCATATAGGCTGTGCAAGCATAAAGGCCTACAGAAGACTCGGGTATTGTCAATCGACAATATGTTAAATTCATTTTTCCTTCCATAAGATTTGTTTTGAAAAAGAAATATTTAAACTATTTTAATATTAAATCCATTACTACATACTTAAGGGTTTCCCTAAAAACAACCTATCCAGTTGTGTCTTTACAATAAACATAACTATTGACTCTATTGACAAATTAAAATAAACGTATCATCCTATATTTTATTCGTTTTGAGGTACAGTGGAATTCACGTAGCAAGCGCTATGTCGTGAAGATTAGATCAATTAATTGGTTCGGTATTAGAACGAAATATTCCGGGACAGGCATATAATCTGATGTTTTGAATGTGTTGTTGGTTGGTTCAGTTCCGTTACCGAGAGAATGGTGAACAGTAACTAAACTGTTTAATTCCTTGTAAGCGTTGTATAAAGTGCAACATTCTCCTCGTCACAGATCTAATGAACAAGTTCCTCGCGCATGCGCTTGGCGAGATGTTCATCCTCCAACGAGAAGGCCGTCTCTGTTAGGAGTAACGGGGCAATTTATCAACCCAAGCCGAGCATCGCGGCCGAACCAAAACTCTGGGAAAGTACATCGACTACAGATCACGTGCTTTAGTTCATTTTCAAGTGCTGTATCGTAGTATTGTGTTATGTATAGATGTTCTATGGTTTCAAAATGTCTACATGGCTAGTTCACAGACAATAGCAGTGACTACATACATTTATCTTCATTTAGTAAGAAGGAAAAGAAAAGAACAGGAAAGATAAATGTTTGCGGTAAGAAAAATGTTTTGTAATAGTCTAAGTGGTACAATCAATAAGTTTACCCACGTCACCAAAAGAGAACTAAATCCCACAAGAGATGGGCTTTTTAAACCCTCGATAAATACTTGTTATCACCTTCAATCCACTCTTACGCTGAATTTATTACAGTTACCAGAGAGTTTTGCCAGATCCCCAACTGAGGCGCTGATGTTTGGTGTTACGGTAGAATGTTACGAACATTCTACACAACAATCTCTGAGCCGGGCGCCAAGCCGTAAGTTTCCTTTGATACATCCGGGGAAAAACCGGTTACTGATGGTTCGGGACTCTGCTCGTCTAAATGCTTGCCACGACGCTCACGTCACACACCACCGTAACGACGCTCGCGTCACACCACCGTAACGACGCTCGCGTCACACACCACCGTAACGACTCTCGGTTCGGCGCTTGGCTTGGTAGTGTGCGGTGGTTGTTCGTTACAGGTTGAAAACGATCATTATAATGCTTACAATTATACCACATACCAATAAAGCCAACCATATGATCCTTACATATACTACGTGTAACCGTTTTGTTGTCAACGCAACTCCTCCTTTAATTCTTAACCGATTGAAACGATCGAGGGGTCAACAGACATCGAGGGGGTTGTACTTGTGCGATAAGTTCTTCGAATTTATCACCCTGAAGGGCATGGGGAAGCTCTCAAAGTTCGTTGAGATTTATAAGAATCGAAAAGTAACACATGTTCAAATGTAAATAATAATTTACAACAAGTTTTAACGCCTGTTTAATTGTAAACAATGGTGTTTGTAATATTGATGAGGTTAGGTCTTTTTCATAATGTTAAACCAAGAAAGGTTTTAGGCACAGTTTAAATGGTAATCTAATGCTGTTATTTCATTTATCTAGTTAATATTTACCTGTTAAACAAAAACAAATGATATAAACACGTTTGAAATAGACAAAGTAATATCATTGGGTGTTTATGATAATAAATAGGTAGCAAAGCAATTAATGTGAGTGAGATACTGTAAATAAATGTAATATTGTGATTTTACGTTATACAGTTAACCTACTATTATTTGTAGTCATTAGTCACTAGCCGAGGCCGAAGGCCGAGGTGTAACGAGCGCAGCGAGTGACGTGGTTGGCACGCGTAGCGTGCAGGGGTGTCCCCTAGTGGTGTATAATAAATTAACTAAATACACCAAACATTGTCTACCTTGAGCTCGGCCAGACGATAATCTGTGGTTGGAGATATCAGTTCCAAGAATCTTGTAGGGGATTACAACCACAAAGTGGCCGATCAGTATCTGCGTGAGGTTTGAATGAATCCCATCAACAGGATGTAGGAAGCAAGGAAGCGGTGATAAGGAAGGCCTGTTATGTGATTGTAATCGGTCGGAAACAACAGCGACGGAGTATCATCCTGTTAATGATCTTGAACAGTCCAGTGCCACTGCCAGGTATGTACAAACTCAAACGGCCAGGGGTTTGGTTGATTTTTTGGGTGTCGAAGCGGAATGCAGATTGTTTTATGCTAGGTTAAATCACCTCAATAACAACACATTGATGGTTATTAAAAATTAAAAATTGTCTCTTCGAACTTTAGAAGATAGTAAATATTTAATTTTTGACACCAACCAACTAAATAATTTTGTGTTTAAAAACATTAAATGCATTCCATAAAGTTTCATAAGTCAAATAAACAGAGTAATGTAGAAACTGTTATCAATGGTATCATCAGGAACATTTTTATAACGCCGCCCATTTAGAGAACATTTCTTATCAACATACACTAAAATCCACTCAGTGACTGTTTACGTCATGTTTTACTTACGCAAGTTGAATTTGTTTCATGAAAATAAATAAATAATGATTTACTATTCCTTCAAATATTTTAAAACATACCATAAAGATAGTTGAAATTCAGGAATATAACTAACCACGTTTAAAGCAATAGTTCCAGGTGAAATATATACAAAAATAATTAATAAACAATTAAAACTGTTGAGTCCAACTATAATTAAAATAAATCATTCCTCATGTCTTTGGTGTTTGACAATAAAACAGAGCTAGATCAGAGATTTAGTTTTACTACTAACAAAACTTTTTTTACATCTAAAAAGCATTACAATATAAGAAAACTACATGTTCTTGACAAACTGGAAAAGAAAAAAAACTGTTAACTTATTTAAAAATATTTGCTGCTTTAATACTAGTAGAATTGGTCAAAGCAATGTTTTGTAGTTATTTGCTCAAAACTAACTTAAAACCTAGATAAAAGAAGGAATACAAGAGACAGAAATGATATAATATAGATAAAATAACATAGTAAATAAATATAAAATATTGAATATCAGTTTTTAAAATGTAGAATGAATTTAATTATAATATATGTATCAATTCAAAACTCTAAGTTTTGTTTTGTAAATAACAATGGTTTCAATTCCAAGCAAAAAGTCCTTCGTTATTGAACATTTTAATTCAAATTGGTAATTTATTGAAACATTTAGGGCTAGTGTTTCAAAATTTGAAAAAAAACATTGCTTAAAATTAGTTTGATTGCTTTAGGTAACCTACATACTTTTGGATAGTTGCTTCTTGTGCTGTGTAGAAGTTTATTGGTACCAGAAGTTATACTTCTAAAGTAAAATAGTTTTAGTACTTTAAAGTTAATACGTCCGATCAAAGAATATGTTTCAAGTTCGTATGAGTTGAAGTTTATAAATAAATCATAAAATTATAAATTTAAACACTATAAATCACTCACCAATAAGTCTGCCTGGCAGTATTTATTCAGATTCGTAAATACTATTTTTAAACATTACTAATTATGTGTTTAAAAAAGGAATGTGAATTATTGATTATTAAATTGTTAATACCGTTAGACCAAGTTCTCAAAATATTTTAATTTTTAATGTCGGCAGCGTGAATGATGAAATGGTGTTCTGAGCGTCTTATGATATCAGAGATGTGGACGTAAAAGCGATCCCTACTAAAATTCAGTTATATTTTCAACCAGCTGTATCCTAATAGTAAGCGTTTATAGCAACAATATGCTTCAAAATTAGTTGACATATTTTGTGTACATATATGTCATATATGTAACATTTGTGTACAGCTGTTTTGTGTACATATACACTGTATTACTATTCTTAGATATGATACGCCGACACAATAAAGGCGAATGTGAATGATTGAATGAATGTAGGATGAATGTGGATGACATTTGTAGTCTACTTCGACTGTTCCTTAAGAAGAACCGTTTAATTTTTTTAACCAAATAACCAGTGAACTAAGGATCTACAGCTTTACGTGGAATCCGAATTAGGTAGTGTTGGTCTGATTGTCAGCTAATTGACAAGACTGATACTCAGTACTCTCCCTGACTACCACCTAACATTTACAATTCAGACTTCTGTAGTGGTCTCCACGTCAATGGCAACCATTGAGTGGACGCCATGTCAGTATTAAGAGGACCAAGCATAGAGCATATCGCCTACAATCTCAACAATACTTTGTCCTCAAGTAGCTGGGTTACAGCACTACGCTACTACCCACAACGCAAAGCGGCAATGCTATTGTGATATATTTACTTTTCAATATTGTTTTTATATTGAATTAATTAACTTAAATTTTAAATAATAAGTCTACTTTTATATTACAAATTTAATAACAAATTCGCTCAGACATTTTTTGCAATAGTTTCAATTATATAAATATTCAGCTACTTTATTGTTTTTGTAGCTTTGACAATAAGTTTTTCTCACACTATTCGAACCATCATATGCTGGTTGCTATTCAACACATTGTTTTCCTTTATTTTAGTTATTTTCGTGGCTAATTAAACGGATTTTCCTCATTTAAAGTGATAAATACAGTACACATTGTTACCACCACTAAGGTAGAACGGTCAAAGTACACTGCGTACGTTCATTATGCATCATTAAGACTCCGATCGTAGAGATATGGAGTGAATGAGTGTACTCACTGTAATGAAGTGAAGATGAACGAGTGTACTCACTGTAATGAAGTGAAGATGAACGAGTGTACTCACTGTAATGAAGTGAAGATGAACGAGTGTACTCACTGTAATGAAGTGAAGATGAACGAGTGTACTCACTGTAATGAAGTGAAGATGAACGAGTGTACTCACTGTAATGAAGTGAAGATGAACGAGTGTACTCACTGTAATGAAGTGAAGATGAACGAGTGTACTCACTTTAATGAAGTGAAGATGAACGAGTATACTCACTGTTACAAAGGTTAAAGTACTTTGAAACGTCGTTTATTGTTAATTAACCTAAACGTTATGTTCTAAAGATTAAATATAAAACCTAGCAATAAATAACAAAACATTATCTGTAGCGTAAATATACCAATACACTGTGTTTGTTAGTAAACCAGTAATTTACTGTTCGTTTTCAATAAAAAAAAACTATTATATTACTAACAAATTCTAGGTATTCGGGGTTCGACCGCGTCATTAGGCTATGTACAAACATTGCCGACGTTTCGGCCACATTACAATAAGCCATTGTCAGGGCGAGACGATCACTGTATCACAGAACTCGAATCTGTGATACAGTGATCGTCTCGCCCTGAAGACGGCTTACTGTAATGTGGCCTAAACGTCGGTAATGTTTGTACATGGCCCAGTGACGCGGTCGAACCCCGAAGACCTAGAATTTGTTAGTGATAGTGACGACCGTCGAAGCCTATCCATGAAGAAAACCATTAAATTAATAGTTTTATGAAATATTCTCTCATAATCCGTTAACCTGATCCTGATATTCTAATGTGATTTGTATTAAAGATATTTTAATAATTAATTTTTAATTTTTTTAGTAGTTCATGAAGACGATATTAATGGATATAATGTGTATTTATTTTGTGAGTAATAAGTCTATTAATTGATGTGTATCTATAATGTATCACCTATATTATTTGTTACATATAGTTTAATAATCCTATTGTGCTATAATGATGTTTACTATACCACAATAATGTGCACTGCACTATCACAATATGTTAGATAGTAGATAGGACACGTTTAGCTAACTACTTAGTTAATAGATGTACCAACAATATGACACAATTAGCTGACTATTTTTCGTCAGTAAATAAGTTTATATCATTGACAGTTTTTCAAGTGAAACAATGTTGCAGAAAATTATGAATTTATATAGTTCCTACGTAAAAAGTTGAATTTTTCTTCGTTTACTGTTCACAGTTACTACTTTACTGATATTTACACACAATCCCATATACAGTTCAAATTTAAATTGTTAACTGTTTTACAGCTTACTAACTTTTATTTAGATCTCTACACCCTGTAGTATTTTTTTATTGACAAGACACTCAGTGAATACTTTTATTATTTAATCACAATGGTCTTGTATAATGGAACACTGATCTTGTATAATGGAACATTGGTCTTGTATAATAGAACACTGGTCTTGTATAATGGAACGCTGATTTTGTATAATGGAATACTGGTCTTGTATAAAGGAACACATGTCTTGTATAATGGAACACTAGTCTTGTATAATGGAACACTAGTTTTGTATAATGGAACACTGGTCTTGTATAATGGAACACAGGTCTTGTATAATGGAACACTAGTCTTGTATAATGGAACACTTGTCTTGTATAATGGAACGCTGATTTTGTATAATGGAACACTGGTCTTGTATAAAGGAACACAGGTCTTGTATAATGGAACACTAGTTTTTTTATAATGGAACACTGGTACTGTATAATGGAACACTGGTCTTGTATAATTGAACACTGGTCTTGTATAATGGAACACTAGTCTTGTATAATGGAACACTGATTTTGTATAATGGAACACTGGTCTTGTATAATGGAACACAGGTCTTGTATAATGGAACACTAGTCTTGTATAATGGAACACTTGTCTTGTATAATGGAACGCTGATTTTGTATAATGGAACACTGGTCTTGTATAATGGAACACAGGTCTTGTATAATGGAACACTAGTTTTTTATAATGGAACACTGGTACTGTATAATGGAACACTGGTCTTGTATAATTGAACACTGGTCTTGTATAATGGAACACTAGTCTTGTATAATGGAACACTGATTTTGTATAATGGAACACTGGTATTGTATAATGGAACACTGGTCTTGTATACTGGAACACTGATTTTGTATTATGGAACACTGGTATTGTATAATGGAACACTGGTCTTGTATAATGGAACACTGATTTTGTATGATGGAACACTGGTCTTGTATAATGGAACACTGGTCTTGTATAATAGAACACTAGTCTTGTATAATGGAACACTGATCTTGTATAATGAAACACTGATCTTGTTTAATGGAACACTGGTCTTGTATAATGGAACACTAGTCTTGTATAATGGAACACATGTCTTGTATAATGGAACACTAGTCTTGTATAATGGAACACTGGTCTTGTATAATGGAACGCTGATTTTGTATAATGGAACACTGGTCTTGTATAATGGAACACAGGTCTTGTATAATGGAAAACTAGTTTTGTATAATGGAACACTGGTCTTGTATAATGGAACACTAGTCTTGTATAATGGAACACTGGTATTGTATAATGGAACGCTGATTTTGTATAATGGAACACTGGTCTTGTATAATGGAACACTAGTCTTGTATAATGGAACACTGATTTTGTATAATGGAACACTGGTGTTGGAAATCGTTTAAATAATCTTAAAAATTGAACATGACTTATTAATTGTATAAAACTACTTGAAGTTCCAATATCACTTTGAAGTCAATATACAGAAAATTGGATATTACAGTTATCAATCGAAATAGGATTAAATCTTAGTAAAATAAAAACTGTATTAAAACTCATTTAGGGCATTCTTAAGAGTACTGTATCAAATACATTCATTTGATATAAACACTCCAAAATTATCTAAAAACTTTGCTAAATTTGCCTGATTTGTATTCAAATAAATTTTAAGAAGTACAGATAAAAGTCATATTACCACGATAAGTAAATCTATATTCTATAAGTTTTTCAAGCTTTGGAAGTTATGTGAGCGATAAAACGTTATTTAAATTACAATTAGTAATTTAAAATATTTGTATATTTTGGAATAAACTACACAAAATAAACTAATTACATTTAATATCAAATTAGTAAATGTAATGGTTTTTTAAGCTAGACGAGTTTAAATTAAAAATATAATACTAAAAGAAAAACTGTAAAAGACCTTCAGACATTTCTTTGTTTGATGGAACCCACAGTCTATCTGACCACAGAACCTCGCCTGCAAGGTGGTGTGTCTCGGTGCCCGCATGTGGTCGTCGGTCGGCTCTCCACTGAGTATTTGTACTTGGTTAGTTTGTCCTTGATTATTGAGCATTACTAATTTACTAGTGTTATATATAACCAATTGTTAATAGATAAGAATTAAATCTTTCAAAAAGATATTTTTAAATCATAACTTTAAATTTATATTGTGCAAAAAATGTTTTTAAAAGTTTTTACCGACGCAGCTAATTTCTAAAGCAGAAATATTTAAATAAAGACACGACATTTCCAGTCACATTTTTATCTTCAACGCTTTTACACTAATTTTTACATAAATAACTAAAATGTATGATTAATAATTCCAACGTTAAAATCAAGGACATGCCCTAAGAACCGTAATAACTAGTATGTGTGTTATTCCAAACTACTTTTTTAACAAATTAGTCTGAAAAGATAAAACATTTGGATATGATATTAAAATCTCAGGTATTACTTGCAATCAATTATATTATTATACTGTGCGTGCTAGAAAGGTATTGAATGACTTATTTTACCAGCTGACGGTAGGGCTAAAACACCATATATAGTTAACGTAGAGATAACGATGGCTTAAAGGTGACTTCCGAACCACCACCAGTAACTGCTTGAATGGCAGAAACCGTTCACTGGTCATTCATCCAAGGAACAGCCATGCCCATGTCACTGTATGCCGTTATCAGGAGAGGTGTGGGGCATTTAAGATCGTATTGAGTTCTTTAAGGTGTGCATCCTGACGTTTATCTCTGTAGGAGCTATATTGCACAGTACCATGAGCAAAGGAAGTTAAGTTGCCATAAGAGTGCATCTTATAGATTTCATGACCCTAGTGGTACATCAATCGCGTTAATATGTATGCTTATTTAGTATGCTATTTAGCCATATGTGATCACTGTATTCAGCAGCCAAATAAACCGGTGACAAAGCAGTAGTACGCAGGATATGTACGTTGGCTCCCCAAGTTGCTCCAGTAATAACATTTAATACATTTGCTCTGGTATTAATTTTAGCTGCTGTTTTCTGAATATGAGTTTTAAACCTCAGCGATCGATCTAACTTTTCTCCAAGGTGTTTTGGATGATCATTGTGAGTTTTACACAATTTATAGAAATGTTCAATTTTTTATTAGCTAGTTGTTTACTTAGGTGGAAGCAGGCCACTTCGGTTTTTGATAGCTTGAGATTTAGCTTTGAGGTTCAAAAATATGCTTCGATGGCTTTAAGGTCACTTGTCAGTGTGTTTTCAATAGCTCTGAAGTCCTTTGGTTCGCAAGATGCATATATTATCATCGGTATACAGGGTGAAAAAGTATGGAAACGCTTTCTCAACTGTTCTATAACTTAACTGGTAAAAGTGAAATCATGTACATCATGGTTACAAAGAACATATTTTTTGATGCCATTAGCGAATTTCATCTTTTCAGGGGGACGGCCCACGTGGAATTGAACTAAAATCTTTAATGTAAGCCTAGATCGAGTTTAATATCAAATTAAAGATCTATTCTATATAAATTAATTGTCACAAACCGGACTTCGAAAAGTTTAACCTTTCCAGAGTAGCGATCGTTTGAATTTCAAATTTACTAATTTGAAAAAATGTTCTTCCCTATTTAAAAATTTTAAGTAAATTATTCTGAACAAAAATTATACTTTATGGACCACAGTAACTAAAAAAATTAAATTACCAAACTATGTATAAAAAAAAAGTAGTTTTGAAAGCGTTTCCATATTTTCTACGCTTTCACAACAACTTTATTTTTTGTCCATTCATTATTTAATTTTTTTAGTTATTGTGTTCCATAAAGTATAATTTAATTAAAAAAATTAAATGATCAATGGAAAAAAAATAAAGTTGTTGTGAAAGCGTAGAAAATATGGAAACGCTTTCAAAACTACTTTTTTTCTATACATAATTTGGTAATTTTATTTTTTTTTTTAGTTACTAAGTTCCATAAAGTATAATGTTTGATCAGAATAATTTACTTAAAATCGTTAAATAGTGGAGGAAAACACTTTTCAAATTAGTAAATTTGAAATTCAAATGATCGCTACTCTGGAAAGGATCGACCTTTCAAAGTCCGGTTTGCGGCAATTAATTAATATTGAATAGATCTTTAATTTGATACCAAACTAGATCTAGGTTTACGTTAAAGATTGTCGATCAACTCCACGTGGGCCATCCCCCTGAAAAGATGAAATTCGCTAATGGCATCAAAAAATATGTTCTTTGTAACCATAATTATGTACAAGATTTCACTTTTACCAGTTAAGTTATAGAAAAGTTGTGAAAGCGGTTCCATATTTTATTTCCACCCTGTATGTAAATTTTACAGACTACAATTGTGACGTCAGTGGTAAACACGTAAAACAAAATTGGAGAAAGTATAGTCCCGTGTGGCAGAACATCCTTCAGTTGTCTAAAACAGCTTTCCTGAGAGCCGAAATAAACTTTTACTATCCTGGCACTAAGCATTGGCTCCAAAAGTCGTAAATTAAAAGGACAGGGGAGGATGTTGTATGACTTAAACACCAACCCTAATGGACACAGTGATTATAAATGTTATTTTTAATTAGTTATACGTCTGGAGTAGATGATTATATTTTGTTCCTTGATGGTTATTTTGTTATTTTTGGTGACTCCTCTAAATATTACTTGGAGTTCAATCTACCTTTGTAGGTTCCACCCACGCTATATTTATAAAGTTAGCAAATTATTTACAAAAGCAAATAAAGTTGAACACAGTCAAATCAGAACCTAGCCATCTCATTAGGTTTTTCAGGTTTATAAATAGCATAATGGGAGGGATATACATATACTCCTACTAACAATGTTTATAGTATTAAAGTTGACACTTTTATTTCAAATTGAATCTTCGTACAATTTCCTCAATATGATAAAGTAATATATTATGAACAGGCAAATAAACATTTTAAACTTTATATTTCGTACTATTCCGTGGTTGGAAACACATGGTTTGTTGTTTTTCGTTCATCAAAATATTGTAACAGGATATGATTGCCCTTGCAGTTAAGGAATGAATGAAAGGATATAAGAGAGAAAACCAATGAAAAATTCTGTAAAATTGACTACTTTCAAAACTAATGGGTCCACATTTTCAAAATATACCTAATCGAAAATAGCAATCATAATATTTTGACTGATGAATATAACAATGAAGAACTATGAAAATGATACTTTCAAAAATGCCTTGGGTGCTCATATAACTGCAACAGTCAAATTGCTCGTGATAAATTTTGTTATTCCATTTCATAAATTGACTTTTACCTCCCCCATATACCTATATATGATTAGGTATAAGCTAGAAGGAAAATCTATAAAACTGAAAGAGAATACTGAATAAAATGCGTCAATTTGCTGCAACATCCTTACAGATGCAGTATAAATGGTTTAATGTCTGATTTACTTATTATCACTTGAGACTTGTCAACTGTTCAATCGAAAAAAACAAATAGCTGTCTTTAATTAAGATTTATTGTCGGCTGGTACTTGTCTATTCAGATTATCTCACCAAAATACAATTTACATACAACTAAATTACACATAACTACTGGTCCACTAAGGTGTCTTGACACCAACCTCTACTATAACAAGTATTGTAGCCATTATAACTTGAACGAATGTATCCTAGACAGAGTAGACATTCTGGGATCAGAGATGTCAAGTTATTTGCCACTTATGAATCAGCTCCTTGGATTGTGTCTATTTCATTACCATTATTAATCGATTTTTCGTATGCGTTCTAGGTTTCGAGTGGTATTCGTAATTCGACTGTCCAGAAAAAACCATGGTGCTCGCTCACCCTATCGAGGCCAACTCCACTCCGACCTTGAATATTGACGTCATCAACTCCACCCTCGAGTGTCCACCTGATGTCGAGTCCTGGGTGCCGTTCTACACCATGCTGTTCCCTGTCTTCCTGACGGGGTTGGTCGGCAACGGGGTGGTGATCTTCGTGTTTGTCCGCCACAAGAACATCAGATCAGCACCCAACACTCTTTTGATTAGTCTGGCTGTAGCCGACTTCATCACTTTAATATTTTGTGCGACAGCCCCTGCCTATGACTTCGTCGGGAACTCTATCCCCGCTATCTGCCCCGTGATCGGAATCGTAATGGAGACCGCCATGCATGGAACGGGCTTCAGTTTGGTTTCTCTGAGTGTCGAGAGGTACTTCGCCATTGCCAAACCACTCAGAACCAAGGCTGCCGCTAGAGCTTTCATCCGACGTGCGCTTACTTTTACCTGGGTTGGAGGCTTAACTTTGAGTTTAATAAAGTTCCACTTCCAAACTGCTGACAAATGTGATAAGTGTGTGCGCATGATCAATCCTAGAACCTTGACAGCCAATCATGCACTTATTGCCTTCCTCATTGAGTATATCATACCTCTGATAATAATCGCTATATGCTACATCATGATGGCACGCAAGCTGTACTTTAGTGGACGATCACTTCAAGAGCAAAACGAAACAGTTATTCGCCAGATGGAAGTGAGGAAAAGAGTTGCTCTTCGAGTTCTTCTCCTTGTGATCATATACGCTGTAAGTTTCCTCCCATACAACTTCTTTTCGTTGAAAATCTATCTGCTTGAAGACCTTTCAATTGCTCAAGATATTGGTCCGTTGATTACCATCTTGTATTGCATTGGCTGCACACACATCAGCCTTAACCCGTTCATTTTGTATTTTCTGAGCAATGCTTTCCGTACCCACTTTAACAACTATCTGTTCTGTTGTTTTTTTAAACACAGCGACCCGACAGATGAAAGCAACTCAAATCGTCAAAAAAGGGACAGTGATAAAAGGGCAAAACTTAATTCCCCTATATAAATTATAATTTATCAAAATCGGAAAAGTTATTTAAAAAAGTTTTTCGTTGATGAATATTACTATTTTTAACTTTTGTATGATTTTTAATGTTTCAGATTTATACTAAAATGCTACTGCAGGTCACTTGTATGGTCATTATTTTAAATATCATAAACTTAAGACTCAAATACCACAAAATAGGACTATATTATTGATTATTATCTCTAAATGTGTTGAACGTATTTTTCATTTATATTAAATGTGCTTTTGTTTAGTTTACTCTCATTTGTATAGACTATACGGTTTTTAGAGCTCTTTGTCCACTCTTTGTTGTTTATCTCTCGACTCCTTAGGTGTAATGTAAACGCTGATGTACATTATACTAACTGTAGTTTCACCTTTTCGCTTCCTTAAGTGAAGTTACGTTTACACATTTATGTAACAAACACCCTTATGTAACTAGTTTTATTTTTTTTTATTTTTTTCAATCACTATCATTGTTATTGTGGTTGAAATATCCATCTAATTTTGCCTTATTTAAGAATAGTTTGTATTATAAAAATAATTGTTTGGATACACTTATGTTTGTGATTTATTTACCTTTCTCTTTAAGTTTTAATTTTTCTATATATGTATTTAGGTCAATGCCTTATTTAATAGGTGAGTATACGTGTTGATTCTGTTTGCAGGTTAAGTAATCTTAATAATTTACTTTTAACTACAACTTTAGCTCTTAACATAGATATACTAAGCTTAGCAAAATGTTATTTGGTTATTGAATAAAGTGCTGAGATATGGATGTTATTTGTCTACAATAAACCCTAGTATACATGACATGGTGGCGCACAGCTCCTATGTCATGGGTAAATCACGTTTTACGTTGTCATCACTGTACTAAAAGTGGCAATCCCTTTCCCGTGTAGTACACCTTAATATGTTTCAACGTTAAAATAGATATCCGAGTTGCGTTTATACATATATCAAAATACTGAATGGACTTTAAAATGTAGTAGTGTTAAAACTTAATGACTTTAAAGATTTAAAATAAGGTTGTCAATCATGACACTCAGTTTTATTTAATTTGTATTTTCCATTTTTAAAATTTATTTATTAAAACACGATATTTTATAATGATGTTTATACATCACTAACCTAATTTATAAGATTAAAAATCTTTTGAGAGAAAATAGCAAAATGTTGAGGCTATTTTCATGACAAAATGAGACTAAGACAAAATGTAAATTAAACACCGACATACACAATGGTGCACTGTCATGTAGGAAGCCACAGCCCACTTGATATACTCGCCTGGAGATGCTTTGTGGTTTGTTGCTATTGCACTGTATTGTGATATATTATGTGTTTGTCGGTTATTGTATTATAGTTCTTACAACAATTACGTTTTCTATTAGTTATCGTCAGTCATTTTGTCAAAATTGGTTAAAAATAATGAAAACGACTTGAGTTTTATACAATTTTTAAAGAGTTTAAACAAGTCTTTAAGTTTAAAGAGCATGTGTTTTATACAAGTATGTTTTATTCTCGTTGCTAATGGTTATATGCTACCGAAAAATGTTTAATAATTGATAATTTTCCTAAATAAAAAAATAACTTCAAACTTTTTCATGCCAATCTAATTAGGCTAACACTATCAACTCATTGAGCTTGAATTATCCTTCTGTATTATTCAAGTTCATTCGATCTTGTTGGATGACACAACTAAAGTACATTGAAATTGAATTTGATAAACAACTCCATCGTATCATTCTTGAAGCTCTTCTCACTGGATATTTTAATTTAAATGCATGAAAGGACTTAACATTCCAGTAATAGTATATTTCATAACAAGAGTGGAAAGTGGGGTTTTGCATGTTCGAGACCATATGTTTGAAGTGCGAGACTTGTCGAGCACTTCAAATGGTCGAGAACATACAAAACACTTTCACTCGAGTTTTGAACGATACTTTTCACTACACTATGGAATAAAAACAGGTGTTGTTAACTGTGGAAAATTTTCGGTTGTAAACAATGTTACTTTCGGTAGTAAACAATAGACAGCTGTTGAAAATATGATGTTTCGCAGGTTGTAAACACATAACGAAAACAGTTAAACTCATAGTAGTGTAGTGAAAACTAATTTATTTTGAGGCTCTCCAGTAACAAGATTGCCATCATCAGAAGCAAACAACTATAAAGATATTTATGTGTACGTCAGCCTCATTTCTCTAGTTTCTTGAATAATGGAACCTAGTAAAAAAGCATATTAACGATGGGCAATTAGAATAGTAATGCCAATTAGCAATCAGCCAATTAAAACTAAACTACGTTAGTTGTAGTTACATGGCTCGTGAGTGAATTTCAATATACTGCCTGTAACCAAACTGCATGAAACAATTAATGTGACTGGCTCTCTGGTGCACACTAGTTAGTTATTATAAGTGCCTAGCACTATGATGCATTCGATTTTAAATGCTCTTTCTCCTGCATTATGCTTCAGCATTAGGCTAAATATGCTGACTACTGTAAAGGTTTTAATAAAGATTTCTTTGAAAGAATAAGTAAAATTGTATCACATATCTGTAAGGTTTAACATCCTTGGTTCAAGTTTATCTAGACTGTCTAACCCCCCCTCGATTTGTTCAGGACGGTTAGAACTAAAACTCTTAAAATAAAATATCCTTAAATAACTATCTCAAAACAATATTTGTAAAAAATTATGATATTTATGTAAAAAAATCCATTATATACAGTATTTAATATTTAAATATGACTTATTATTCATATAATCAGAAATAAATTACAGATATAATTTTAATTCATAAAATCAAAATACTATTAAATTTATATTTTTGGTTACACAATCTTTATATTAGCTTTGGAAAGCTCTTACATAAAGATTCAAAGCAGTGGGTACCATATTACATAATGTACAAATAGGAAAGCATATTACTGGGAAGACGTGCATTCAATTACTTTCTTAATCACTATCATTATCTAATAAAAAAAATGTCATCTCAGATTTCATTAAGAGGGATAATTTCTAGAACTGCTGAGTCCCAAGAAACTTCTGATGGCAGATGCCTCTAACACAAAAGTTATCTTTAAATGTTTCATATAAAATCTTAATTTCCGCTTTAAATACTTTGACCATACATTTTTATTTTATGTTCTTAAAACTGTATTTAATCTATCAGCGTGTATTTTAATCTATTGAATACAACCTACTATATTAGTTTCTGTAATAAACCTATAATTATTTATTAAGTCAAATATTGCTTTATTTAAGTTGATAATTTAGTACTTAATTTAGTAATATTAAACTAGCTAAAAATTTTACCAACATAGATTTCAAATTGAAAGATAATATTTCAATTATATCAAAATATAAAATTAAAAAAATTAATATTAAATTAATTTACTTGAATTATTTACTGAATGGTAGTGTCTATAATTTGATATGTTTTTTTTTTTTTACTTTCATTATATTTTATGCTTTACCTAAAACAAGAATTTCGATAAACTTAATATTACAATTTATCTGAAACAATTACATAAGTAAATAATTTCTGGAGTTTCAAGCTTCAAAACTAAGAAGTTACATCTTTAGTTTTATACTCATTAAGATCTTCTGTTTGACACAATTACTTACTCTAAACACAATTACTTTATTTAAAAACTGTGTTACATTTAACACCAAAACATTTCATTTTATTTACTCTTAAAAGCTGTTTAAGATTTGGTTAAAAAAACAGTAGGCCTATAGCCTTATTCGAAAAATTGTATGGCCATACTTCGTAAGATAGATAGTTTGTATGTAATAACCGTAGATAGTGAATCGTAGTCTGAGCCATAGTTATTAAGACGTCTTGGCAATGAGTAGTAAGACAGGCCTTAGTTACCAAAACATCATGGCCATAGGTATTAAGACATTATGGTCATAGTAAGACATATTGGTAATCGTTAGTAAGGTATCATAGCCTTAGTTATGACGTCATGGCCATAGGTAGTAAGACACTATGGCCATAGTAAGACATCTTGGTAATCGTTAGTAAGGTATCATAGCCTTAGTTAGTAAGACGTCTTGGCAATGGAAGTAAGACATGCCTTAGGTGCCAAAACATCATGGCCATAGGTATTAAGACATTATGGCCATAATAAGACATATTGGTAATCGTTAGTAAGGTATCATAGCCTTAGTTATTAAGACGTCATGGCCATAGGTAGTAAGACACTATGGCCATAGTAAGACATCTTGGTAATCGTTAGTAAGGTATCATAGCCATAGTTATTAAGACGTCTTGGCAATGAGTAGTAAGACAGGCCTTAGTTACCAAAACATCATGGCCATAGGTATTAAGACATTATGGCCATAATAAGACATATTGGTAATCGTTAGTAAGGTATCATAGCCTTAGTTATTAAGACGTCATGGCCATAGGTATTAAGACACTATGGCCATAGTAAGACATCTTGGTAATCGTTAGTAAGGTATCATAGCCATAGTTATTAAGACGTCTTGGCAATGAGTAGTAAGACAGGCCTTAGTTACCAAAACATCATGGCCATAGGTATTAAGACATTATGGCCATAATAAGACATATTGGTAATCGTTAGTAAGGTATCATAGCCTTAGTTATTAAGACGTCATGGCCACAGGTAGTAAGACACTATGGCCATAGTAAGACATCTTGGTAATCGTTAGTAAGGTATCATAGCCTTAGTTATTAAGACGTCTTGGCAATGGGTAGTAAGACATGCCTTAATTATCAATACGTCATGGCCATAGGTATTAAGACATTATGGCCATAGTAAGACATCTTGGTAATCTTTAATAAGGTATCATAGCCTTAGTTATTAAGACGTCTTGGCAATGAGTAGTAAGACATGCCTTAATTATCAATACGTCATGGCCATAGGTATTAAGACATTATGGCCATAGTAAGACATATTGGTAATCGTTAGTAAGGTATCATAGCCTTAGTTATTAAGACGTCATGGCCATAGGTAGTAAGACATTATGGCCATAGTAAGACATATTGGCAATCGTTAGTAAGGTATCATAGCCTTAGTTATTAAGACGTCATGGCCATAGGTAGTAAGACATTATGGCCATAGTAAGACATCTTGGCAATCTTTAATAAGGTATCATAGCCTTAGTTATTAAGACGTCTTGGCAATGGGTAGTAAGACATGCCTTAATTATCAATACGTCATGGCCATAGGTATTAAGACATTATGGCCATAGTAAGACATATTGGCAATCGTTAGTAAGGTATCATAGCCTTAGTTATTAAGACGTCTTGGCAATGAGTAGTAAGACATGCCTTAATTATCAATACGTCATGGCCATAGGTATTAAGACATTATGGCCATAGTAAGACATATTGGCAATCGTTAGTAAGGTATCTTAGCCTTAGTTATTAAGACGTCATGGCCATAGGTAGTAAGACACTATGGCCACAGTAAGACATCTTGGCAATCTTTAATAAGGTATCATAGCCTTAGTTATTAAGACGTCTTGGCAATGAGTAGTAAGACATGCCTTAATTATCAATACGTCATGGCCATAGGTATTAAGACATTATGGCCATAGTAAGACATATTGGCAATCGTTAGTAAGGTATCTTAGCCTTAGTTATTAAGACGTCTTGGCATTGGGTAGTAAGACATGCCTTAGTTACCAATACGTCATGGCCATAGCTATTAAGACATTATGGCCATAATAAGACATCTTGGCAATCGTGAGTAAGGTATCATAGCCTTAGTTATTAAGACGTCATGGCCATAGGTACTAAGACACTATGGCCACAGTAAGACATCTTGGCAATCTTTAATAAGGTATATAGCCTTAGTTATTAAGACGTCTTGGCAATGGGTAGTAAGACATGCCTTAGTTACCAATACGTCATGGCCATAGGTATTAAGACATTATGGCCATAGTAAGACATATTGGCAATCGTTAGTAAGGTATCTTAGCCTTAGTTATTAAGACGTCTTGGCATTGGGTAGTAAGACATGCCTTAGTTACCAATACGTCATGGCCATAGGTAATAAGACACTATGGCCATAGTAAGACATATTGGCAATCGTTAGTAAGGTATCATAGCCTTAATTATTGAGACGTCATAAACATAGATCGTACGACATCATATCCTTAGTTATTAAGATATCATTGGCATAGGTAGTAAGACATTATTATTCATTATTCATTTCTAAGATAATAATGAATTATCTTATTATTATTATTATTATTATTATACGTTTTGGCCATATTAAGACGTCTTGGCAATGGTTAGTAAGTCATCATGGTCTTATTTATTAAGACGTCATGGACATAGGTAGTAAGCCATTATGGCCATACTTAGTAAGATATCTTGGCCATAGTTAGTAAGACGTCTTGGCAATGGGTAGTAAGACGTTATGGCTTTAGTTATTAAGACGTCATGAACATAGGTAGTAAGACATTATGGCAATAGTTAGTCCAGCATTAGTCAGATGTTATAGCCATATTTACTAAAGTGTCATCACCATTGTAAGTAAAATTACTAGATCTAAGTTCCTAAGGTTCTAGAGTAGTTATTAAGATACTTTAAACGGAGGGGGTTGGAACAATGTTAAACATTTTATAGCCAAAAAAACATAGTTCATTCTTTTAACACGTATATATGTGTTACATCAACATATTTGAGTCAGATTTACGTTTCTTTTTAAAGACGGATGAGGGGCAAAATGCAAAGAAATGTTCAAGTGTCTACTTTGATCAGTAGTTTACTTTTCATCCCGTCTATTTTGAAATAGTCACAATTTTATTGGTTACACTATAATTGTAATGTTCAAGTGTCATATGCTACCTCCAATGCACGTATTTTAATTTAAAAATAAGTACTAAAAAAAAGGTGTGACCTTTACAAAAGCTTATCTCTTAATCTTATTCAATCAAGCTTCTTCATTTTTTTCGGAATACAATACACAACGGTCGTGATCTAATTGGAAACGAAGCTAAAATTGAGGCGCAAATTAAAAAAAAAAAAACTAGTTTATAAACAAAATGAATTGAAAAATTATTATACCACTTCAAATAAAAATGTCACCATATTCTTAATCTATTACATTTTATTTAATTAAGAAATATAAATCATAATTTTATTTTGTTTAGAAATATTCTTTTTACTAAAAAAATATTATTATTCCTATAAAAAATATTTGGACTTTTCCGCTAAATTTTGTATGTGGAGATTATGATTTCGAACGAAGTAGTAAAAATATTTTGGCTTCTTAGAACTTTCAATTATTTACAACACCAACTCTATCATACTGACAGTTCATATTAAATATAATTAAATAGACGGAAAGTAACAGCATTTTGTACAGTGTTGTCTGCATTAATAACACAAAATATCATCAAATACTTGTTACAAAACTATAATAAATATACATTCTGAACTTCTAAATTATCATAAGGCTACGCTAATTCGGGCGAGCCGGCGGCCGAGTGGTCTAAGGCGTCAGGACTTTGAACTTGGGTTAGAGAGAGCGCTGGTTCGAATCCGGCCTAAACCGGAAGATTTATCAGTAATATTCACCTTCTACTGTACTGGTTCGCCCCCTTACTCTGTCTGATTAAGTTCCTCGCACAGATTAATAGTCTATGAGGAATGGGCAGAGTAAGGTTAAGAAGGAGGATCGACCTCTCCTTTAAAAAAAATTAAGCATATAACTTTGTACACGTGAATAAGGTTTATTACAGGTTAAGGTTGAAAATGATTTAGTTTCATTCAATAAAACGACAATGCTAGAAGAAAATCGTAAATATTAAATCATTATTCGTAGAGCAATGGATTTTCAATCCTTACTAAACTGATTTAAAGTGAATTGTCGACGAATCCTAGATCTTTGGGAAAGTACAGTTGCGTACTGGAACACGTATTTACACTTGATACACGTTCCAACTTGCAAGTGGAATAGTTGTAAACACGTCAAGGTTTGAATGATTTAGAGGTTATTTATTATATGTATAGTATAAATATATACATACGAAATACATTAAAC